>OY992876.1:189541489-190141489 GCA_963921405.1 Cepaea hortensis
ACTTGGCCACTCCGCCACAGAGACTCCTAAAATTATTTTAAAAAATTTATTTTATATCCAGGATTATCCAGCATTATAAAAATGCTGGATGCCAAAGAAACAGTGACTGTAAGAAAACTTAGGGTTTGGTTGAGAAAGAACAATAGCATAGAGCTATCCAAAACAACTTTGTGGAAAATTATAAGGACAGAAAGTACAAGGGAGGTAGAAATATTCTTTGCGAGCAACCGCATTTAGGAGCCTTGAGAAGCAGATACCTACGTGAAATAAGGAAAATGCGCAAAGGCAATTATGGTATAGTGTATTTGGATGAAATGTGGATCAATGCGCACCACACAAGTGATAAGGAATGGCAATCAGTGGATGGACAGATAAAGCGGTATGTGCCCAGTAGTATAGGACAGCTTTTGGTCATGGTCCATGCTGGTAATACGCATAATGGCTTACAACAGAATGCTGGGCTCGTGTTCATATCAAAGCATACAGACAATAGGGATTATCATAATAAGATTAATGGTAATGTATTTAGAGATTGGCTCGAGAATATTGTGCTTCCATCCCTAGATAGACCGTTTTGTCCGAGTCCAAGAAGACAAAATACCTACAGCATCGAGCACAAAGGGAGCAATAAAGATATGGCTCCGAATGGAAAACATACAATTTCCAGAAAGGTATTTCTAGCTAGAATTGTTGTCCCTTGTAAAACAGACGCCAAAAAAGCAAGAAATATCAAATCGACAAGTTGATAGAAGATCATCGTCATGGTTGCCTGAGACTTCCGCCGTTCCACTCTCATCATTTTAACCCTATAGAACTTGTGTGCGTTAAAATTAAAGGACGGGTGGCAGCTGACAATACTATATTCAAATTGTCTGACGTCAAGATACTAATCCAGTCCGCGCTATTAAATATTGATAAAAGTTACTGGGAACATGTGAGGACCATGTGTTGAAAGAGGAAGAGGACTATTGGGGAAAGGATGGGTTGAATTTTATGCAACCGAGAGCAGTCATCAACCTACTGGAATCGTCCGACACAGATTAAGGTCTGAGCAGATCGCAGACCTTAATCCGCGTGCACGCTTATTCAGACGAATTGCAGGCCATAAACATTACAGCATTAGCACAATGTCAATAGCAACAGTTTGTATTCCATAGTGATGAATTTTCAATTCCGCAAGCCCTCACCGGTGACAAACAACTGGCATTGAAAAAAAGGAAAAAAACACACACACACTAAGCGCACTGAATACCAACAGAAGAGTAACATTGCGGTGGAAACTGACATTTTGTGGCATAACAAGAAATGTGAGAGCAAACATGTTGTCAAATTAGGGGACAACACACGTGCATACGAATCAATCTATAATCTACAATGAAAAGAGGACTGTCAAAGATCTACACAGGGACTTAGAGAGTTAAGACGGAGCTATACAGAGAATACTAGACAAGTGAGACACAGGCACTATATTTAGCTTGACAACAGGACACAAGTGTGTCAACGACAAGAGCATTAAGTGCGTATGAGCGAGAGTATAGGAAACTCGCCTCTCGACGAGTAACTGGGGAATACCAGTTACATTAGTTAACTGACCAAGCGTGCTGGGACTCTACGCCAGGGTGACCAGATTGGCTTTTTTTTTGAAGCCAAATTTGACAAATTTGGCTTTTTTAAAACAGGTTTGGCGTCAGAAAATCAGTTTGGCTTTTTGGCATTTTCTTGGCTTTTTAAAAATTTTAATGGTATATATGCCTATTTTTGAATTTTTCAAGTTAATTGTTGTCTTGTGTTACTATTTTTAAGCAAAAACAAATGCAAAACGATAAGCTTATCTGGCCATGTTCTATGCGCACTGACGCACTGCGCAGCTTACTGTTTTGTAGTTAAGTTTTCAAATTAATTATACCTTCATCGCAATCGCAAGTCGCAAGTATTTCTTATTAAATATTATTGACTGAGCCTATTATCATGCCAAAGTGGAAACCATCTTATGATACTAATCGGAAATATAATGATCAATGGGAAAAGACATTTGTGTGGCTCAAGAAATCCACTGACGGTTCTGAACAGGCATATTGCAAACTGTGCCATTGTAATATTGTTCCAAGATTTTCAAATCTCGCAAATCATGCAACAACAGAAAAACACAAGCGGAGCGCGCCATCTTCTTCACAAAAAACACTTTCAGTGGTGACAATAAGCAAGAAAATTGATGACAAAGTTAAATTAGCTGAAAATTAGCATGAAATTGAAAAATGTAATCAATCATTAAAAAATTGCATTGGTTTTGCATCCGATGGTGCTTTCAGTATGGTTGGATGCAACAATTCAGTTTGATCCAGAATGACAGATGTATCTCCTTCTTGTGTTCAGTATAAGTGTGTTTGCCATTCATTAGCATTGTGCATCAAATATACAGTGTCAAAACTACCTTAAAACATTGGACTTTTGCTGACAGAAATACCAAATTGGTTTAGACATAGCAATCTAAGACGAGAAGCATTTAAAGATTTATTCAAAATTATGAACTCATCGACAGAATTTCAGCAAGCTAGAACTGCATCACTTCCTTTGAGATAATTTCTTCTATTCGCTGGCTTGTCCGGGGAAAAGTAATGTTCAACATTCTAATAAATTGGGAAGAACTCAAGGCTTATTTTATTTCTGCTGAATTAGCAAATTATTACACTAAATTTAAGTCACGACTTATAAAGGAAATGCTTCTAGATCAAAGAAACTACCTTTATTTTCATTTCGCAACCCCTATTATGCAGGAATTCGAAAGGTTAAATAGCCTTTTTTCAGAAAAGTAAGGCAGATCCTCACGAATTACATGAAGAACTATTTTTGCATTATAAGCGTCGTAATAGTAGGACTTATGATACCAATAATAAGAAAAAAGATGTTTCTAATGTTGATTTTGGCATCAAATTCCTGTCAGAGTGTGATAACTACATTCAGAAAAGTTCTGATACAAAAATTAATTGCCAACAAGAGGTCTTAGATCTCAAAGAAAGATGCTTATCAGTGCGAGAAGAAGCACTTTATCAAGTTAGAAAGCGGCTTCCTTCAGCAAGAAATATATTTAAAGATCTAACCAATTTTAACCCTGGAATAACCTTAAACCAGGCTTCTAGACCACTATTTTCGAAATTGCCCTTTTTGAATTTGGCTGAAGAAAACCACACTATTATTGAAGAACAATACAGAAAATTTTATAGATTGGAAGGAAGAAGAACAATTTAAAGAAAATGGACTGCCTAAAAATGCAGAGCAGTTCTGGCAAGGAGTCATGAAACATCCCCAATTTAAAGAGCTTGCTTCTTTTGTTCTTACTTGCTTAATAACACTTATTAGCAATACCGCAGTGGAGAGGATGTTCTCTCTTTTAACATGCATAATAACCAAAGCAAGGAATAGACTTCAGCTGTCTCTCTTAGAAGCAATTATTAGAATTAGAGCAGAACCATTATCTTCAAACAAGTGCTGTAATGAATTTGTACCTTCATCCAAAATGTTGAATGATTTCAAAGCTGGAATAGTATATTCTAATGAATCCTGTACTGAATTTCAACAATGAAGAGGAATACTTATTTGAAGAAGAGGTCTTCATGTGATATAAGTATATTTTTAATATATCTTTTTACTAGGCAATGTTTGGCTTTATTTTGGCTTTTTTATTTCGTGACTTGGCTTCTTTTGATCGCGGCGATCTGGTCACCCTGCTCTACGCACGCAGAACTCGTCAGCGCACGCAGGACTGAATGTCCGAAGTTGAACGCGCAACTAGAAGCGTGCCTCAGACGGGGGACAAGGACTGAGAGAGAATAGACGTGTTCGCTAGGAACCATATGTAGTTTATAGACAATAGTGTTAGCTAGACCTTAGATTCCAATTAGTGAATAGTATCATTATTTCCACCTCTTCATTGCATCTGTGAAACATACCATGTTGTTGATTATGAATGAAGTAATACGCTCGCCGAGCTTGTGTGTCATAAGCTCTAAATAAAAATGTATCCTTTTGCAACCCATACGAGTTATTGATTCGTGTTGTGCAAAAGTAGGGAGTCCTGAATAACCTGTCGCAAGTAGGTTGTTGACAGGCAGGACCGATTTGGTGTCAGAAGCTTCTGAACCAACGTCTAGAGACTCTAAATTTATTTGTGGTGTTAAAATTATCCAAACGTGAATTACTAAATATGAAGTTTTGAAATAGACTTTTTCGAGAATGAACACCAAAATACTTTTAAAAGTACTATTTGTGGAGCTTGTACCACAATTAACAGAAAAGAATTTATAAACTGTGTAATTCTGTGAAAATTAAAAAGAAATGTGTATGAAGTTGGTTAGATGAATATTGTACAAATATGTTGCAACGTTTTCAAGCACACCATTGTGTACATATCATTTTGTGTGATACAGCCATCAATGTCAACATTTTGTGTGATACAGCCATCAATGTCAACATTTTGTGTGATACAGCCATCAATGTCAACATTCATCACATTTGATAGATATTAGCTACTAAACGGAATCGATAGAGGGTAATTATACCAACTAGGAAGGAGAGTGAAGAAAAGACGACAGTGACATTCATACAACGCATCATCTTACAAATCATGACGATCATTGATACTATCATATCATTCATTCATTAACATCATCTATCATTATCAAAATCACATTTGTTGTTGATCAGCCACATGAAAAATGAACATGTATCTGTAACATAGACATGTTTTTCTAAACTATTGATGCTCTAACAAACAGAAGCGTCAGTTCTCCAATCAAGTCGATCATTTTGTGTACCAAAGTCAGCGGTGGAACATCCCAAGTGCCAAGTTTTCCCAACCGATTAGATGAGTATATTTTCGAATCATTTTGATACTGACCATTTTAACGATGCATCTTATTTTTCAGTAACGATGTAAATAACTAACATATGACTGTACAACGATTGTGTACAATTGAAATATTATTGTTGTAAAATAACATAAGATCACAAAATGGCATCGTTATATGACTGTATCCAGGCAGGCAAAGCACTAGGCCATACTGGACAGGAATTAGAGATATGGGTTGATCAAAGATATAAAGAAGAAACTGCTCAAGCAGAGAGAAAAGCTGCTATAGATAGAGATGAAAGAGCACTAGAAAGACAGCATCAAAAAGATTTGAAAGAAGCAGAGGAAACCACCAAACGAAAACAGTTGGAGTTAGATCCCGCCAACAAAGAAGCAAAGGAAGCCACGAAACTAAAACAGTTGGAATTAGATCATGCCATGAAATAGAAGGTTGCGGCGGTTAGCCTTCATCAGCAAACAAACACATTCACAAACACAACATACAGTCAAGGAGAATTCCTGTGACTACATTAGAAGGTGATGACAGGGCGAGAGGAACAAATGCATGGAAAAATGGAAGCAATGAAGAGAAAATGAGAATTGACAAAATGTTAATTGAAAAGAATGTTAGTCGAAGAAAATGTTTAATAGAAAAACTGTTTCTAGAGAAGAAAAAAACTGTATACTCACCTCACGTACGGACCTGTGAATGTCTACGGAAAACTCGGGTGTATTAGTATAACGGTGCTGGATGTTACGGTACAGTGAGCACATAGAAAGAAGGGGGCGGGGTAGGAGGCGTGTAAAATTGACCACGACCCCATTGTGTTGTTGGTCTGGGTGGACTGGTGTGCAGGAACACGTGTACTTACATAGACACACTTCAACAGACAAAATGCTAGTGTATGTGGACATGCAAGAAGAGAGAGAGAGGGAGAGAGAGAGAGAGAGAGAGAGAGAGAGAGAGAGAGAGAGAGAGAGAGGAGAGCGAGAGAGAGACAGACAGAGAGAGACAGAGAGAGACAAAGAGAGGAAAAGTGCCTGCGACCTACCACATGGGGTATATTGTAACCTACGAAATAGTCAGTATGGTTGCTAGTCATACAACGCGCTTCAGGAGCCCCTCGCCCAGTCCTAGAGTTGTTGGGGTTGTGTAAGATCCAACCACTGGCAATGCACGTGAAGAAGGTATGCACAGAGAAGCCAGATGTAGGAGGAGAGAGAGAGGGAGAGAGAGAGTGAGAGAGAGAGCGCGAAAGGGGGGAGAGAGGGGGAGAGAGGGGGAGAGAGAGGGAGAAGAGAGAGGGGGAGAGGGAGGGAGAGAGAGAGGGAGAGAGAGAGGGAGAGAGAGAGAGGGAGAGAGAGAGAAAGGGAGAGAGAGAGGGAGAGAGAGGGAGAGAGAGAGGGAGAGAGAGAGGGAGAGAGAGGGGGGGAGAGGAAGAGAGAGAGGGAGAGAGAGAGGGAGAGAGAGAGGGAGAGAGAGAGGGAGAGAGAGAGGGGGAGAGGAAGAGAGAGAGGGAGAGAGAGAGAGGGAGAGAGCTCTCCTCCTACATCTGGCTTCTCTGTGCATACCTTCTTCACGTGCATTGCCAGTGGTTGGATCTTACACAACCCCAACAACTCTAGGACTGGGCGAGGGGCTCCTGAAGCGCGTTGTATGACTAGCAACCATACTGACTATTTCGTAGGTTACAATATACCCCATGTGGTAGGTCGCAGGCACTTTTCCTCTCTTTGTCTCTCTCTGTCTCTCTCTGTCTGTCTCTCTCTCGCTCTCCTCTCTCTCTCTCTCTCTCTCTCTCTCTCCCTCTCTCTCTCTTCTTGCATGTCCACATACACTAGCATTTTGTCTGTTGAAGTGTGTCTATGTAAGTACACGTGTTCCTGCACACCAGTCCACCCAGACCAACAACACAATGGGGTCGTGGTCAATTTTACACGCCTCCTACCCCGCCCCCTTCTTTCTATGTGCTCACTGTACCGTAACATCCAGCACCGTTATACTAATACACCCGAGTTTTCCGTAGACATTCACAGGTCCGTACGTGAGGTGAGTATACAGTTTTTTTCTTCTCTAGAAACAGTTTTTCTATTAAACATTTTCTTCGACTAACATTCTTTTCAATTAACATTTTGTCAATTCTCATTTTCTCTTCATTGCTTCCATTTTTCCATGCATTTGTTCCTCTCGCCCTGTCATCACCTTCTAATGTAGTCACAGGAATTCTCCTTGACTGTATGTTGTGTTTGTGAATGTGTTTGTTTGCTGATGAAGGCTAACCGCCGCAACGTTCTGTATGTGTCGTAACTCTGTTATGTAAAGCTGCACTACTTTGTGTCATTATATATTGTTTAAACTTTCACAGCTTTACCGCAGTTCCACCAAATTTTATGCATGAAATAGAAGCAGATTCACGCAGAGTCAGAGACAAAGTTAAAGATGAAAGAGTTAGAGATAGAGTCAAATATTCAAATAGCCTCTAGTAAACAGAAGAGCCAAGAGGAGCAGAATACGTTTACCAAATATAAAGGCCTCATCAAGCCATACAGCGTAGGCGCTCCATTTCTGCATGGACGGAGAATATCGAGTTCCAACTTAAGACTCAGAAAATACCTTTAGATGACTGGGCAATGATCTACATGAGAAATCTCAGTGGGGAGCCATTAAAAGTGATAGAATCAATACCTACAGAACTAAGGAGTAACTATCAATACATCCACGATAGAATCATGCAACACTTTCTGCTTGATGCTCCAGGGTATAGAATTCAATACTCACAAATAAAGCCTAAACCTACGGAAACGTTCCTAGATTACGTCTCGAACGTGCAAAGTACATTTAACAATTGGCTTAAAGCAGCGAAGGTGGGGAAAAACTTTGACAAACTGCAAGATCTAATGGTGATGGACAAGGTTATAGCTACAGTCCCTACCCCATTTGCAAAGTTCTTACAACAGGCAGACATAGAATCCATTCAAGAGCTAGAAAAACGGGGGTCGGCTTACTTTTCTGCAAATCGTGATGTCTTTAAAACCACCATCCATGATACTGAGATCACTGCCTTTGCGAAAAATGAACCAAGTAGATCGTATAGGCAAAAAGAGTGTCGTAAGAAAGACCAGCCTTATCAGAAGCCTCCACTTTATTGTAAACTTTATCATCCTAGTTATTCTATGTGTGATAAGAACCCAGCCTATCCATCTCACTTATAAACAGTCATAAAGAAACAAGAGAATAGGAGAAATTCCTTTAAACGTGCCATCAAATGTTATTTTTGTTCGAGCTATGGCCACTATTCGGCAAAGTGTTTGGGCAGACAAAGAATGAAAGAAAACAATGCTATGCTCATCGATACGTCATCTGATGATGAGAGTGTCATTGACTCTGAGCTTGAGAATGTACTACCAGAGAATGTGTGTGAAAGTGTGGCAGTAGTTACTGATATATTTCATTTGGATAAATGTCTTACATGTCACCAATTTCATGTGGAGGGAAAATTAGAATGTGGTCACGTTATTCCATGTGCCATTGAAGATGCTAATGCAGTTAATGCCTCCAGAGGTAAATTGAAGTTCTACGATGCACTGGTCAATAATCAACCATGCCAGTGTTTGGTGGACAGCGGGAGCACTTTATTTGGCCTGAGAAAAGAACTGGTGAGACCAGAAGATTACACGGGTGAATGTGTCAAATGCCGTACTTTCTCAGGAACAATTGAGAAATAGCCACTGGCAAAAGCGCATATAAATACCCCATTTCTTACCGGCACGTTTACGTGCGCAATCCTGCAAGACCCTTCTACGGATCTTATTTTAGGATGCTTGGGATCACTAAAGAAATGTACTGACGATGATATTTTAGCCTGGAAGGAAACGAACCTGGCTAACGCTGTAACGAGGTCAGAAACTCAAACACACTACACTGACCTACAGAACGAGATGTTACAGCTGTTACACGCACCTTGCGGTGCTACTAACAATAATACCCTCCAAGAATTTATCGAGGCACAACGCACCGATCAAACTATCGCACCTTATTTTAAATTGTTAGGTGAGCGAGCGAAAGTGACTAAGAATGCATCTTGGTATTTTAGAATACACAACGGAATTCTCATGCGTTATTACACAAATAATAACCATGAAATTCAGCAAACGGTGTTACCTGTAACATACCGACAAACTGTGCGAAAGATCGCACATGAGTCACCGTTTGCTGGACATTTGGCCTATGACAAAACCAGAGCCAGAATTTTGTCACACTTTTACTGGCCTAAATTCTGTACTGATATAAAATTTTTCTGTCGTACATGTACTATTTGTCAACATCTTGTAAGAAAGGGTAAGCATGTGACGGCCGAAGTTCAACGGTCACTTTTGGCATCACGACCATTTGAGTGTGTAGCGGTCGATATTGTTGGACCCCTGAATCAGGTGTCGAACAAGGGAAACCGTTTCATACTGACACTCGTGGATACATGTACCAGGTGGATTGAAGCAATTCCACTAAAATACATCACCTCCAAAGATGTGGCAAATGTATTTTTGCACTTATTTAGTCGTTTTGGTTTTCCGCGAACGATTTTATCGGATCGAGGAACCCAGTTTATTTCGGCTGCTACGCAAGCCTTAACAAAATTGTTAGGAATACAGCAGCATTTCTGTACACCGTACCACCCAATGAGTAACGGCATCATAGAGAAAATTAACGGGGATCTGAAACACATGCTGGCAAAAATAACAGCCGAAAACCCAGCTGAATGGGACACACTATTGCCAGCTGTGCTATGTGCCCTTCGAGAAATTCCACACACAAGTACGGGTTTCTCACCTTTTGAACTAGTGTATGGGGCGAACCCTCGTGGACCCCTATCCATATACCATCAGCTAATTACTAGCTTACCAGAAAATCCAACATCAGTTACACCATACGAGATGGTAACAGAGACACGCGATAGAATCATGAAAGCGTGTGAAATAGCCAAAGCATCTTTGGAGAGTAAAGGACAGATGTACCGCGAGTATGCAAATAAAGGTGCTAAAACAATACACCTGGAACCTAATCAGAAAGTTCTCCTGTTACTACCTGATAAACGAAATTTATTGCTAACATCATGGCAAGGGCCATTCAACGTCGAACGGAAAGTGTCGGATGTTGACTATGAAATATCGATAAAGGGAAAATTAAAGATATTCCATATCAACATGCTGAAACCATATTTCTCACGACAGGAACTACAGACAGACGAACAAAATGCACCCACACCAAGTAATCGGACGACAGACGTACACAACACAACTACACTAGGTAGGGCGACACACGACAGCGACATCGCAAATACACTTAGCCAGAGAACAGCACACACAGCTAATACCACTACAGTACTTAACCAGACAGATTACGACGGATTAGAATTACCAGTCCCTACTGTAGACACAACTGGGACCATTGACAGTATACGGATAGAAACCAAACTTACGGACGAGCAACGACGACAGATGATAGATTTAGTGACAGAGTACAAGGACATTTTCTCCGACATCCCAGGAAAGACAGACAGAATAGAGCATTCTATCATTCTGACTGATAACACCCCTATCAAATGTCGACCTTATTCCATCCCTCTAAATTATAGGGCAAATCTCGACAAAGAATTACTATCTCTTGAGTCGAGTGGAATAATTCAAAGATCACAGTCGGAATATTCCTTTCCTATCGTTCTTGTCGCCAAAAAGGACGCAACAATTCGCCCCTGCGTCGATTATCGACGTCTAAACAGAGTGACAATGATCGATGCTGAGCCAATTCCAGCAAGCGAGGATTTGATTCTAGATATGTCTACATCTCATATATTTTCTAAACTTGACCTCACTCGAGGCTACTGTCAAGTCCCGGTGCAACAAAATTCAATTCCATTGACAGCTTTTTCCACACCTCTAGGACTCTATGAGTGGCGCTTTCTTCCTTTTGGCCTTCGTAATGCTCCTGCCACCTGTACGTCTTACTAGAGATCTACTCCACGGGGTACCCAATACATCTACATACATAGATGACATATGTGTACATACTGAAGACTGGACGTCACACCTACAGAAACTGAGACATGTCTTCGACAGGTTACGATTATTCGGTCTTACCGTCAAACCAACTAAGGTTGAGTTGGGCATGGAACAAATTGACTTCCTAGGCCATACCATCTGCAGAGGCCAACTCAAAACAGACGAGAAAATAGTCACAAAGATTCTTAATTTGACTATGCCAACGACCAAGAAACAGGTCAGAAGTCTGCTTGGTCTTGTAAACTACTATAGTAAATGTATTCCCAATCTGGCGGAAATCACCAGTGTTTTTTACAATATTTTGAAAGCTTCGGCTAAATTGGATGTGCAAGATGCAGCGTTAATTGGAAGTTTGTCAAAATTGAAACATCTATTCAGTGTGCCACCTATTTTGCGTTTACCTAACAAAAATCTTACCTATTTCCTCCGCACAGACGCAAGTGCGATTGCCATATCTGGTATATTGGGCCAGTTTTACGATGGGAGGTTCCACCCAGTGATGTTCGTAAGCCGGAAAGTTAGCCCAGCTGAATCAAGATACTCAGCTACTGAATTGGAGGGCCTTAGCGTAATCTATTGCGTTAGAAAACTGCATAGGTTTTTGGCAAGTACAGAGTTTGTAATCCAGTCCGACAACTCTCCCCTTGCGGTAATGCAGTCTGGCATCCCTCAAAACAACAGGATCTACAGATGGTCCTTAATATTGGCAAACTATGCCTTTACAATCCAACATTTGAAGGGATCATTGAACACGTTGGCAGACGTCTTAAGTAGACCGTCAGATATAGCGATACCTGAAGTACAGGAAAAGAACGACGACTTATCACCAGAAACAGTGACACTGTAGTTATGAATGAAATCAGTGCCGTGTGTGATAGAAAAGTTACACTTTAAGTACGTTCTGTAAGTGCTTTAATATCGCCAGCCAACTAGACTGTGTAAGAGAAACAGTGCCAGTATAAGTAAATGAACAGGCACACTAGTAACATTGTTACAGCGCTAACACATAGAGAAGCCTTAATTACATCGAAAGTGTTAGGCTTGAACCTACAGAAACTAGTAGGGAACGTTACATATAAACACTATCCTGAAAGGAGAGCAGATAATACTGTGGTGAATTGAACTAGGTTATGAAACTAGTCTACCAGGAACAGTGCTCGAACATTAAAACAGAAAGGACCTATTTGGAAAGGACGACGTTAGTGTAGTTATATAGTAACGTAATTGTGATATGTATATTAAATTGTGTTTTTTTTTTAAACAGTGCGCATAACCTCATTGTGTATATTTATAATCGAAATGCAAATGTTCAAGTAATTGTATGACGTTATTTATGTTAGTTTATAGGTATAAATCATCCACATTTACTTAAAAACATCAGTTAAGTTAACACCTACGTTAGAAATGTAATTATTAGATATTACTTTATCACATCACCATGTAAACATAATCAGTTAGAGATTAATTTCCTTAAGACATCATTTCTAAACTAACCCAACCATTAGAAAATTAACATCATTTCATTTACCAATAATACTATAAGGTAACTAACCCACTCTGCTTAGAGATAGTTAATTAATTAGGTTATTTCCCTTAGGTTAATTTAGAACAGCACACGAAATTACTATAGCGTAGTTAGATTAGTTACTAACACATGATCGGTAACTAACCATCATTGCAAACGTGTATAATATGTTGTATAGATATGACGCGTGCAAACTCATAGCACAGTCATGTGGCGTGAAAACTTGTACGATTCAGCCAATCATTTATTGTAAATATGTATTGTTCATTTATGTAATATTATGAACCATATTTCAAAGACGAATGAATGTTTTAACATCACTATGGTATGAAAGTTGAGCGAAAGATGTATAGATGAGAGGAGTGAATGAAGACAAAGTAAAAATTGAGTGAGAGAGAGAGAGAGAGAGAGAGAGAGAGAGAGAGAGAGAGAGAGAGAGAGAGAGAGAGAGAGAGAGAGAGAGAGAGATTTAGCAGAATTTTTTTTCTCCGCGCAAATCGTCTTATTATGACTTGTCTCTGTCGATCTGTGTAAGCAATGTGTTGTTCAGTTTTAAGTGTGTAACTGCCATACTTTAGAAATAGTAGTAGTAAATAGAGAAAGTACTTTGAGCATCTTAAAACGAAATTGTGGTCATAAATAAAATTAACCAACATTTGTAGCCACAATAATCCGTGTTACGGCGCTCGAAGTAATACATACATGTAGAATAGAAACACAGACACATGTTAGCAAGGTATTTACATTGTAGTTTATTAGATAACACGCAAACAAACAGGAAAACAAACACATAAAAGTTGCATTCACCATTTGTTGCAAAGAATGGTAACTTAAAACAGGGGACACAATAACTTCTTTAAAAAACCCTGAAGGTAACAATGAAAATATTTATTCACAAACGGAAGTTAAAAGGTGAAGAGTAGAACATAGAGCATACGAGTTGGTACTTATATTGTAGGGGAACATGAACAGTCATGCTCATGTGTTGTTCTCTTAACAGAGACAACTTTTTGCCGGTTGTCATATTGGGCAATTTGAGGACAGGTCGAGACATAAGTCAACGGGTGAAAGTCAAAAGACATAGGGTCAAACGACGGAAGCCAGGACATAAGTCATAAGACAACGGTTCCGGATCAATACAATTCCCAAGAATATAATAGAGGTCTGTAGCCAACTATATTGATGTGATGCACTACTCAATTAGCCGAGTGAATCAATATAACAGTGTGAAAAGAAGATAGTTTGTTCTATCCCCAGAAGAGATACTTAAACTGATGAGATCTTTGACAAAAAATTGGACAGCCAATTTTTCAATGACTAATACGTGTTACATACGGGAGTTAAACGGTTGTAACACTACACACAGAGGAGAGGAGTGTGTCAAAGATCTACACAGGGACTTAGAGAGTTAAGACGGAGCTATACAGAGAATACTAGACAAGAGAGACACAGGCACTATATTTAGCTTGACAACAGGACACAAGTGTGTCAACGACGAGAGCATTAAGTGCGTATGAGCGAGAGTATAGGAAACTCGCCTCTCGACGAGTAACTGGGGAATACCAGTTACATTAGTTAACTGACCAAGCGTGCTGGGACTCTACGCACGCAGAACTCGTCAGCGCACGCAGGACTGCATGTCCGAAGTTGAACGCGCAACTAGAAGCGTGCCTCAGACGGGGGACAAGGACTGAGAGAGAATAGACGTGTTCGTTAGGAACCATATGTAGTTTATAGACAATAGTGTTAGCTAGACCATAGATTCCAATTAGTGAATAGTATCATTATTTCCACCTCTTCATTGCATCTGTGAAACATGCCATGTTTTTGATTATGAATGAAGTAATCCGCTCGCCGAGCTTATGTGTCATAAGCTCTAAATAAAAATGTATCCTTTTGCAACCCACACGAGTTATTGATTCGTGTTGTGCAAAAGTAGGGAGTCCTGAATAACCTGTCGCAAGTAGGTTGTTGACAAGGACCAACATCCTGGTCGTTAAGAAGAAAGCCCACTACAGAGACACTGACAACTATTTTCATAGTGCAAAACAGATAATCATGTTCCGTCTCTGAACAGTAAACAGCAGAGTAGACAATCTTTCACGAAGACTCAAAGCGGGTCTGTCACCCATATGTACGTGTGAACAAACTACACAGACAGCTGAACAGATCCTTAAAAATGGACACATGATGACTAAATTGCGGTATCATTTCTGGTCACTCCATACGCACATTAACGCACAGCTATTTGGAAGCTTTCACGAACTCAATATAAAAAGCTACATGCATCCTAGTAACATGAATACGTCTGTACAATTATTAACCAGAAGCTGAAGAAACAAGAAGGAAATGAAAAATAAGGTAGGAAATATATTCCTTCTAATTTCCTGTCAATTTACACATTATTTACCCCATGCCTCTGTAAATTCTATGCCTTTACTAATATTATACATTGCACCCCTCTCGGGAGTCTCCGTGGTGAAGTGGTCAAGCCGTCTGACTCGGGCTCCGAATGTTGTATGTGCGAATCCTTCATTTCACGAGTGCATTTTTTCGGAGACTTCCGAGGGTCGTCGCTGGAGCTACGGAGTTCGTGCTTTGTGCGACGCTTTCCGCCCTGCGGAAAAATACTGAGCCATATGTGATAAAAACCCGGTGCAATGCAGTCGACCCTGTCGACTTTTAAGTTACTTTTTTTTATTGCACTCACTCCCATACGAATCTGGCTACGCCTTGTACTTGTGTCCTTACCAGAAATAACGTGGTTTACTGTAAGACTAGTTTATTAGCATGAATTCAATACATTTCCCCCAAAACATCAAATAAATGTCGCCGCATTCAATGATTTAAGTTGCTTTTGGACCTATCAAAGATATATTCTTTGGTGGGGGTAAATATAAGACGGCAGGAAAATTTTCATAACGATGCAACAGACAGTTTTCAAAATAATTGATCGTGAATGACGGCATACATTTCTGGACATACTATAGTAGTAGTAGTAGTAGTAGTAGTAGTAGTAGTAGTAGTAGTAGTAGTAGTAGTAGCAGTAGCAGTAGCAGCAGCAGCAGCAGCAGCAGCAGCAGCAGCAGCAGCAGCAGTAGTAGTAGTAGTAGTAGTAGCAAGCCGTCTCCCTGGCTTTATCGACTTTCTCCGTAATCCTGTTTATCCACGTGGGGTAACTGAGCGTAATCTTGCCAAGAAATCAACAACAGTAACATGCTAGTGTTGACAGCGATGTCCTGTAAGGGATATGCGAAAAAAAGTAGTAGCAATAGTAATAGCAGTAGCGCCTTTGGCAGACTGTACAAGAATGTATGGGACAGAAATGGAATAAACCTGCAAACAAAGCTGAAATTCTACAAAGCAGTTGTATTATCCACACTGCTTGTGAAACCTGGACTGTTTATCAGCGACACGCTAAGAAATTAAACCACTTTCACACGGTCTGCCTTAGGAAGCTATTGAAGATTAAAAGGCAAGACAAGATCCCATACACTGAAGTCCTAGAAATAGCTTCCATGCCCAGTATCCACACTCTACTAATGAAGAATCAGATTCGCTGGCTGGTCACTTAACGTGCATGCCAGATCACAAGCTCCCTAAACAAATTATTTTACGGTGAGCTGCGTTGTGGTAAACGCTCCCAAGGCGGCCAGAGGAAACGCTTTAAAGACATTCTGAAAATCTCACTGAAAGCTTTTGGAATTCATCATGAATCCTGGGAGATTGCTGCCAAAGATCGAAATTCGTGGCGTACATCATTACGCAAGGGTGCAGTCACTTGTAAAGCAACCAGGACTGCAAGAGCTGTAAAAAAAAGGCTGGACGGAAAAACCACTGCAGAACATCTTCCTCCTGGAGCGTCAAGTATTCTATGCCCACATTTTCAAATAACATTCAGACCAAAATAGGCCTTGTCAGCCATCTTAGAACTCACGGCTCCATAATTTTAATCCGACTGGATGAAATGAATGGTCATCATCATTCTTGATGGACAAACAAAAGTAGTAGTAGTAGTAGTAGTAGTAGTAGTAGTAGTAGTAGTAGTAGTAGTAGTAGTAGTAGTAGTAGTAGTAGTAGTAGTAGTAGTAGTAGTAGTAGTAGTAGTAGTAGTAGTAGTAGTATTAGTAGTAATAGTTGTTGTATTAGTAGTAGTATTAGCAGCAGCAGCAGCAGCAGCAGTTATAGTAGTAGTAGTAGTAGTAGTAGTAGTAGTAGTAGTAGTAGTAGCAGTAGTAGTAGTAGTAGTAGTAGTAGCAGCAGCAACAGCAGCAGCAGCTGCAGCAGCAGCAGCAGCAGCAGCAGCAGCAGCAGTAGTAGTAGTAGTAGTAGTAGTAGTAGTAGTAGTAGTAGTAGTAGTAGTAGTAGTAGTAGTAGTAGTAGTAGTAGTAGTAGTAGTAGTAGTAGAACAACAACAACAACAACAACAACAAGCTAGAATAATATACTCAAATAAAAACAATGTATTAACTCAACATGTATCAGAAGTAGCAACAGCACAGTCATCGAAATAAAACAAATGCAATTCCCATGTGTGAAATCTCAAATGGACTTTATTGGTCTAATTTATAACAGTGGGTATGGCAGAGTTATTTCCATATTATCTAGATTTGAAGGAGCGTAATTTTAACAAGAGCAAACAAACAAATAAAATAATGTGGAAACTTACGGGCGTCTAATAACGTAAGTGCAAAGAAGCACATATTGTAAAACGGTTTGCTTATATCGAAAAATCGTTATCAGAGTGATAATTGTTAACCTGCTATCACTGGCTACGTACGCCTTTAAGTGAAATTTTATAACCAGCATGATTTATTGTTTAATAGTATAATGGCATAAACGATGTAAATGGCACAGACGATGTTTTTGACATGAACGATGTAGATGACATAAACGATGTAGATGACATAAACAATGTTGATGACATAACGATGTAGATGGCACAGACGATGTTTTTGACATAAAACGATGTAGATGACATAAACGATGTAGATGACATAAGCGATGTAGATGACATAAACGATGTAGATGACATAAACGATGTAGATGACATAAGCGATGTAGATGACATAAACGATGTAGATGACATAAGCGATGTAGATGACATAAACGATGTAGATGACACAGACGATGTTTTTGACATAAACGATGAAGATGACATAAATAATGTAGATGACATAAGCGATGTAGATGATATAAACGGTGTAGATGACATAAGCGATGTAGATAGTACAAACGATGTTTTTGACATAAACGATGAAGATGACATAAATGATGTTTTTGACATAAACGATGTAGATGACATAAATAATGTAGATGATATAAACGATATAGTTGGAATATGTAATGACGTCCAACACTGTATTATTGCACTGTCCTTCAATCCAAAGATGTGTCTGCACCATTCATGCAGTATACAATTGCATTAACTCATTTTTCCCATCCAGTTGATTTATTGTTCCACTCAATTTTAGTTGTTAATTCATCCATCATGTGCCTATCGATAAGCGTGGGCGGTCATGTTCTGCCATCTCACTCGATCACCAGAGTCGTGGATCAGCTCCGTGTTCCTGTCTCGACCATGCCACGTGGCCAAGCTATCCAGATATTTACTTCTCGGTCTCCCCCTTGGTCTCGTCCCTTCTATCTTGCCAGTCGTCACCAAGTTCTCCAAGTCACTTCTTCTCATAAAATTCCCCCAAAAAATTTGACTGTCTATGTCTAATGACTCTAATCAGTTGACGATCTTCATTTGTTTCCTGAAGGACTTGTTCATTGGTTTTTCTGTCTGTCCAGGGTATTCTTTGCATTTTCCTCAGAAGCCACATTTCCACAACCATCTGATGTTTTTCAGCTTGGCTACTCACTGTCCACGCTTCACATCCATACAAAAGTATAGGTTCTATGTAGCACTTCAAAACTCTTTTTCTCGTTCCAATTGATATTTTATTGGTCAGTATGTTTTTCATCTTGCAAAAGGCTACCTTTGCAATGGCAATACTTGTTCTAATCTATTCAAGGCATTTCCCATCAGATGGCATGACTGCTCCGAGATAACTGTATCGATTCACTTGCTTAAGAATATGCCCATTTACTCGTATATCACATTATGGTATTTCCTTCTTCCCAGTGACGACCATAATCTGTGTCTTCTTGATATTCAGTTCTAACCCTAGTTGTTAACTTAACTCCTTCTAATTCACAAAATGATATTACCATACGGCAGTCCCAAATGTGTACCATTTTACAATATCACTGTAATGAGTAGAACGGGTTAAAGTAACAAATCTATGTTTAATGACAGTTACTTCCGCCCATATATTGAATAAACGTTGATGTGAAAATGAATAGAGTGGAAGCAGAGATGGTAGCCAAAACAATTCTACATTGATGTGTTAAGAAAACTCAAATTACTTAAATCATACATACAACCAGGCCACGTCCGCACGTTCGAATCCAACTACTAGGTATAAATGTCCATGTGCTCATCGATATAAAACTACAATGATTCTGTTTTGAGCGGCGTAGGACGTGGGTTTGCGCCTGGGTTCGTCGTCTGTTAAGTGAGGGACAGATTGGCCACCTATTCCTCCGTGTATTCAGCGTATAAACTCATTCATTCATTTATTCAGTAGCATGTCCTTTGCAGAACCTCGCTCCCATAACAACCTTCCGGAAAGCTTCTCGATCACAAGCAAGATGTCCCGCGTCTGATACACCCATCTGGAGATCATCCGCCACATCCTGCACCCATCTTCTCTTTGGCCTTCCTCTTCCTCTCTTCCCAGGCATATACCCTTCCATTATTGTTCTCTCCAAACCTTCGTGACGTTTCAAGTGACCAAAATACTTCAATTTTCTTTGTTTTATCGTCTTTATTAGCCATCCCTCCTCAATATTCAACTCTTGAAGTATGGATGCATTTGTTCTTTTCTTTACCCAAGATATTCTTAGAACTCGTCTATAACATTTATATTCAAAGGCGTTTATGCGCTGTTCAGCTTGTTTAGTAAGTGTCCATGTCTCACAGGCGTATGTTGCAATGGGAAAGAGTATAAACTGCCATAGTTATATCACATCACAAACCCATAGCAGGAAACTACATATACACAAATGTATTTGTTTTCTCTCTACGAAATAATGATAAATACGTATGCAAAAGGTCAGATATTCCATCATAACTATAATTACCGGTAGTTGAGAATTGCACACTGAAGAGTAGAACTGTATTATTGTTGATGATAGATGAATATATATATATATATATATATATATATATATATATATATATATATATATATATATATATATATATATATATATTGTATATATCCGTACTCATTTGGCAGCCAACAGCGGACTTGCCATGGTGCCAGCTTAGTTACTTAGTTAGTTAGTCGACAGATCATCCTCATTGCACATCGAACCATTCAGTCCATAAGTGCTCGGATCCCCTCCTCAGCAAATCCCGCAGCGTGTAGCGGCTAACGACACCAGTTCTGTGTTGGTTTATCAGTCTTCTTTGGCTTCCTCCGTAGTGTTCTTGTTTGGCCACCCCTCTTTTAATTTGCTGTTCTTGCAGTCTGGCCATGGTTGTAGATTCACAGTCATCACTTGGTTCTCGCAAAAGTCTTACTTCTCGTAGAGCATTCAGAATGTCAGCCTGGTCCATGGCGCGTCCGCCCTCCACAGTAGCCTTACCCGGGAGCTTGTCAGGCCGCTCATTCCCTTGTCCTCCCGCATGCCCTGGCACGAAGATGAAACTAATCTTTGCCAGCCGAGACTGCTACTGAGACAGCAACCATTCTCTTCGGAACCCCCCCCCCCTCCCCCTCCCATCTCTATCCTCTGGAGCATGTTCATCGAGTCGCTAAGGAAACATGCCCTAGTGAATGTCTCGAGCCATGTTATTGCTTTACTTACTGCCATGACTTCCATAGTCAGGTTACTTGTGGTCTCAGCAAAAGCACCAGAGTCCTCCTTCACAATTCTCCCTCCGGCCTGAGCCGTAAAGGCCCATGAGTTTCTCACGCGTCGGACGACCCATCTGTATAAATGACAGCATCACCGTCTAGCGAATTCTCGAAAATCAACGCTTGTACTTCCGCCTCCACGGCTGCCTTCTTGTCTGCATTTACTGTCTAGTTGGATGCAAACTGAAAAGGATGTGCAGAAATCTGTTGGCACTTGTACCCACTCCTCGCCAGGTTCTAAGTCCTCAAGTGAACACAACTTGTAGAAGAATGTCTTCGGCTTGACCCATCCACGACCGTCCTCTTTTTAACCTGCTGCCCTTCACCTTCATAATTTCAAAATGCAGTGGATGTTGTGTGTTTGCGTTAACTCTGAGGTAGGCGCGAGGTCTGCAGACTTGTATTCTGTCTTCAATGGTTGGAAAATCAAGAAGGTAGCGCATCGTCCTGCATGCTGTATCTCTTGTACATCCAAGAATAAATGCGCATAGCTTCATTCTGTATCCTTTCCATCCTTTCTATCTGCTTACGGCTGAGAGTCAGGATTGCCATCGCATACTCAAAAACAGACATGACCAGCCTTTCGTATAGAAGACATAGATGGCGCTGCTCACAGTTTACTGCGGCCATCACCCGCATCGCAGCCAACCCCCTCTTGGCCGTTGTTATCACCTGGTCTATGTGCTCATTATAAGCAAGGCTTCGATCAAAACGTATCCCCAGGTAATTCATTGTCTGCGTTCTTTCCCCCGTCTCTGAACACAGATTTACAGTTGGTGTTGGAGTGTTGACAATATGATTATTCAACGAGAACCATGTCACTGTTGCCTTTGTTGGGTTGACCATTGCTCCAGCCTCAACACACCAAGTACTTATGCAACTGAGTTCGGTTTGCAGTTCCACAGCAACCTGATCTCTATCCTTACCCTGGCGATACACTAAAACATCGTCGGCATATGACAATGTCCTGCCAGGTCCAGTGATCTGCTCACTGGTGATTCTCACAGTGTAGGCGTTGAACAGTACCGGAGATAATGGTGATCCCTGTGGTAGGCCAGGATATATTGTTGTTGGTTCCGACGTCCAACTGTCACATCTAAGAACTGCTTTTCTTTGGAAGAGGGCTGCAGCGATCCAACTAAGGAGGAATGGACTTATTTTGAGTTCAAGATGCTGAAGCATTAAAAAATCCAATGGTACTCTGTTTTGAACGCGTCCTCAAGATCAATCGCTGCAGCAAAGGGTTTCAATGCGTGAGTGAAAACCTTCATAGACATCATGGGTAAAAACTGCTGCATTGGTCCAGGTTTCTCTTTTTGGACGGTACCCACCCAGGGTAGGTGGGAAAACACCTTGCTTCTCTAGCTGGCTTGATATCTTCAGACAATCATCAGACTATCATCTGGCAAGATATCTTCAGAGGGTGTCAGCTTGCCCAGTAGTAAGTGGTCCCTGTGGGAGTCAGATGAATCCCCCCTCCTCCAAATTCCCCCCTTCCCTTAACCTGTAGGCAAACCGTTTAAAAATGTCAGTGTCCTTTTAGTGGCATTTTCTCCTGGAAACCAATAATTTAAAACCCAGTCGGCCATTGGTGGTAGGTACCATATCTTCAGAGATGCTTAACATACCAGTGTGTATGGTCTGTAAAAACAAACATGGCTGGATGTCTGGTCACGTGTGATTATGTCATGTGAGTCTCCCTGCGACAATGAGCGGTGACGTACGTTATAATAGTGTTCTTTATTTGAACATGGGGTCTCAGTGGTGAAGTGGTTATGATCAGAAAGATGTGGGTTCGATTCCGGTGCTGTTGTCTCGGAGACGCCTAGGAGTCGTCGCTGGAGATTCTGTGTCCGTGCATTGAGCAACGCTATCGGCAGGTAACCCTGCGGAAAGCGACCCAGCCATTTGGGATAACACCCAATGCAATTAAATCTAAAATAACCCCCCTCCCCCCTCCCTCCCCCGATCCTTCACGTTGCTCGATGACAATTAGGTCATGTGAGCTCCTGATGAAGTAAGACCCGTTAAAGGTTAGGCAATATGTTTAAAATGTTAGTGACGTTTTAGTTCTGGCCACAAATACATAAGAACCCGTCTACCACTGTATGTGTGTACTGAACACCGAATCCGGTGCGAAAGGCGTAAACAACCATTACATATCTAGGCTGTGTTGGTTCTCTGATAAATGTAAAAAGATGTGTACACAATTCTGAACTATCTGAGTTGTATTGTCTGTGTGACTGTCCAAATGATCTTTCCACAGAGCGGAGTGATAGCTACTCTAGTACACACGGGCAACAGATGAGACAAGTTTAACTAAACACGAATTATCACACATGAAAGAAATGCCGGAAACGCAGCAACGATACAGATATGCTAGCATGCTTTTTCCTGCGCCATTCTTTGTGCAACAAGCAAGAACTAAATGTTGCATAGAGAAAATTACGTCATTGCAGTAACAATGTTACAGTACGAGAAAATCAATGCATGTGTTTGTCAACAAAGAAACGTATACTTGTGTGATTCATATATGATATATCTATACAAACCGGTTTTTAAAATCACATGATTTCATAACATAAAACTGTCAAGTTAAGACACACGTTTATATGCAACATTTGACATTTGAGTAATTCATATATGCAACTAAAATAACTATTTAACATGATTCTTGTTACGTAACAGTCACAAGCTTTTGTAACCCCAGGCTCACACAATAAATCACACTATTTTAAAACATTTGACTTTCACAGCAAAATCATATTACATTGTAAGAACATTTCTCGATGATACATGATTTCGTAATATGATATTTTCACATAAAACTAACTCGTCTTTGGAAAACAGCGGTTATAATTCAACACCACATTGCTTCGTAACGTGTTTTCCTGATAACATCCTGTTGTGCAATTTAGAAGCAATAGTTATAATTACGTTCCTATGTAAAATTGCTTACTCTTTATAACAATATAAATTCTCAACATTACATTTACACACTGCTATCACGAGGCTTTCTTATACATCCAAGTGGCAACCTCATGTCCATGTAGCAGTTAGTCGTTAGATGCGGTTCCAACTTCACGGCAAATGGTGACTACGTAAGGCTCCGTTCCTATACCAGTGAATATCACACAAAATGCTCCTTACCGTCCTTGTAACAATGCATTTCCAAGCTAAAATTTCATGGCGTGGTAATATATTTCAAGCATAATTCACCTAGGAATAAATATTGCATGACTATATTAAATACAAATACATAATCAAGTATAATCAGCTATCCACGTTCTTGAGTTTGAAGTTTATACTGATTGTAGATATTGTGATGATTAGACGAGTCCCTGTGATGAATTGGTTAAGCCGCCTGCATTGCGCTGGGAAGATTGCGGGTTCGATACAGAACTCTGTCATTGTGTTCACGAGTGCCATTTTCTCTTAAATTCCTGGGGATCGTCGCTGGAGGTACGGAGTTCATGCTCTGTGCGACGCTTCCGACGGGCCGCCCTGCTGAAAGAGGCCAAGCCACATAGGTTACATTTCGGCGCAGCGAAGTCGATCATCTCGCCTGTTAACCCCTAGCTAGTGATTAAATGTAAAGAGTAAAACGATCTATTCTTTATATTGATTAGCAATGACTGCTATCTTAAGGTAAATACCTTTGGCTCTGTGGCCCTGTTGCTCTGTGGCTAAGGGTTGGCCAAAGCAATTTCACAATCCCACATACCGTATTCAAGGTCATCAGCATGGGAATTGGTAGCAGGTCGCTTTGCGTTGATTTTCACAATGCTGTGAGCTTCGGAAGTTCAGAAAGCAATGTCAAATTACTTAGTGTAAAATCGGCCTAGAAAATAGCAAACATCCCGAATGTGCTGCAGTTAACTGAGACGTCCTATAAGGGACATGCAGCTAACTAAATTTTACATATCGGTTATTCTTATGTGTATTGCACTTTTCAATTACATTGGTAATCATTAGGTTTTCTAACTCCAACACAAATAATTGATAAAACAATCAAGACTAATTTCTGAAACACAGTCATCGAGTATCACATCTGAAAATCAAATCAATAAATGTACTGACAAACAGAGAAATTATGGACAATACAATAATGACAGTAACTCAAAGTTCGCAACATCATTTACAGGCCTTTCAATTTCAAAAATATAACAAATTTACTATTAGTATTTCCATCCAAATGAACGCAAGATGTGTGGTTCGCTATTCCCGGTGACACGTAACCATGGCAATAGACGTTGTTTTATTGTTTCTCTTTTTACGTTTGGTCAGAACATGCAGTGGTCAAAAGGTGTTTGTATTTAACCACTTTTAAATCAGTAAGTTTTATTTTCAAAGTGGTTATTTGCCTTCTTGGTCATCTACTGTAACATTTCTGGAGCTGTAAAGGTTCAAACACCACGCTAAATGAAATTTCTACATTACAAACACAAATATAACATACATGATATATCGTACACAACGTTATTGGCTGTCTAGTAACTAATAGGCATAGGCTGACACAATGGCTAATTTGCATAACGGTGATATTCACACGATTCCAACATTGGGAAACTAAAAGTCATTATATAAACGTATAGAATTGTAATAGTGATCATATGACAGTGTATGAAAATATCAAACATGCGCTGGCATACATTTATCGGTAAGTTTCACTCTACATCAGCTCAAATGTTTTTACGTTAACTCTCCTCCGTTGCCTTTATGTCTCTAGCTCCTCTTGTCCACGCAATGTATGTCTTTAATCCAGATGTGTTATTAACTTCGTTATCCTAGATATGTATTACTTTATTTCGGCTGGGCTCATAATTCGTACTTTAAACAAGATAAAAAGGAAACAGAAGGTGACAACTAAACGTGTCGCCTGATGGTGTTTTGAGAAGACTGAACATATCACTTAAGAATAGCAGTACGTGCGCGCATGCGCTCGCACATACACACACACACACACACACATACACGCGAGGGGGCTTCAAATGAAAACATTAAAAGTGTGCTAGCAATTACAATAACCATGCCATTGTCTTGCAGCCTGTCAATGTTGTTGTTAAGGATGCCAATTGGCATAACGACACAGGCGAACACGACGACGTCATAGTGACAGTTTAAAGATGGCCGTCCCACTTTTCACATGCACATGCGTTGTATTATCCTTTTGATCAGTGAAGGTGTGAAACTTATAGAAGGTTATCGGCGAGTGAAGGTCTGGATGTCATGTCTGTCAGTCCAGCAAGTGTATGAGTGAAGTAGGAAGTATCAAAACGGCGGGAATACTGTTACAGACTGAGCACAATCGAAAGTGACACACAGAGTGGTTACACATGCGACAAATAGATGTTTTTTCTACAGGAATCCAATAACTGTATCGGCGCTGGAGGACATGCATTTAACGCAGTGGTAACTTCATCGAAAAATGATACATTTGGTCTTTACTTTTTCAGAAAATATTCACACAAAAAGACTTTTAGGGTTTTAATTTGAAGCACCATATATCATGAAATCAAGAATACTGAAATAGTGACACGTGTTATTCTGATTATTGATTTAGAAAAGAGATTGGCGATCGCGAGATTCTCCAATAGTTTCGCTAATGTTAGTGTTTTAATGAGGTCAATGTTCTTAATATTATTATGTGGTGCCAAATTTTTGAAGCCATTCTTCTATATTGTTGTCTGCTATCTTTTGCTTATTTCGCATACCATGTCTGTATTCCATGTCTTTTCTTGATACGTCACAAGCATTTCACTAGTCTTTTCCTGATAGTTCTGATGTGTGTTCCGGTAACACCAGCAGCTATCAGTACTTTAAAGGTAGTTTACTTCTCTGCTTACGCTATTTATAATATTCTTCTCATAAACCACTTATTAGCATCCAGATGTTTCTTACCGTTTCATTACTCATTGTCCATCTTTTGCATTCTACCAAAGGAACAGACCTCACATAAACATTAACATGTCTTGTTTACAGTCAGTTGAACAATGTTTTCATTGCTCCAAGGCATACATGGTCCAAATACACTCACTTGTGTATACATACTTCACTGCACAAATACACACACGTGTGTATACATACATAACATAATTTATGAGTGTACATACTACTCTGCACAAAAACGCACTCCAAAAATTGTATACGCCCATAAAAAAGGTAGCCGTATAGCAGATACAGCCATTGGGGTTCACTGTTAGGCTTTCACATATTCTAGACAACGACACATACGTTGTGATAGCCAGTACCCTTCCACGTTTTTAATTGTCTGGTGTCCATTTTATGAAGCTCTGTCGAGACCTGTGCCGTTCTAGTTTAAAACAATCCTGCATATGGTGAGCATTGGGCCCGGACCTCATTCTTGGCTGGAAAGCTCACAATCCACCATGTCAGTTAGCCTCGTATGCCTATGTTTATCCACAGTAAAGAATGGTTAATAAATACACTTTATGAACTGAAAATTTCAGATCACAGATGGACGCAACAAGGTCACTTCGATACCCAAAACATAAGTCAAGAACATATTTAGGGAAAGTAATAAATGGACAGAGGCAGGTTGGTTGAGTGTTGGTAAAGTAAGCTTCGTCAGCACTTTGTGAATACAGTGCATTTAAGAGAGAGAGACAGAGAGAGAGAGAGAGAGAGAGAGAGAGAGAGAGAGAGAGAGAGAGAGAGAGAAGAGAGCGAGTTATACCTGACTTGGAAAACGACAATGCGCATTAAAATAATGTAATTCTATGAGCCAATAACTGCATCATGTGAGGTTGGCATTGGGAATGATAGTCCCTGATTATTTCGACATGAACATTTGCGTTGAAAGAACGGAAGAAGAAATAAAGGTGCAATGTCAATTCGTATATAACATAGGTATTGAAAGAGGAGAAAAACTAAACACAGTTTGCGAAGAAATAAATCCGTCAAACACAATCTCACTATAAAAGATAACATCCAAGAAAGGTCAGCCATTGTACTTCACTTGTTAGTAACTGAGGGAACAAAGCTGATTACATTTGACAACGATACAGGTGGTGTGTATGTGTAACAGGCTTAATATACCACCTCATACAGACTATGATACACATTCTGAACTAACAACGGTAGATTCAGGATAGAACTGAACAAAATGATAAACATAGGACATCAAATACTATTCGATGTAATAATATACCATTTGAATATAACATTAAAGTGAAAAATAAGTTTTAGATGTTGATGGAAGTACAAGATAAGTTAGCCTCACAAACGAAAAACATGTTTTTCACAAAACACGATTCGTAAAAACAGATACAAGAAGCAGAGAAAACTACCACATAAGTAGTATTCAGTCTAATGTAAGAAAAAAGAAAATGAGTGCAAGCGGGAATATAGATAAATATTCAAACATATAAAAACTATTCGAGAAAAATCAGAAGTTCGATAAATAAAGACATGAATAATTTGTAATTAATATTCGTAAAAGAATAGATCATCTCGTCGCAACAGTTATAGACTAGGTTAACTAAATCAGTAAATTAACAAGTGTATTCAGACGACCATGTGGTTAGTAAATGTTACGAATGTTCATATGTTAACAGAGAGCAATGATATACTTGAACTAGGACATTCATTTGGTGAATAAATGTATAAATATACGACAAAGAACCCAGGTATTAACTGAAAGGTCTTTATGCTGATAAAAGAGAGCAGCAGCAAGCTTTTCTTAAAATTAATGAAGGATCACCAGTTTTGAAGATGGAAGTTCGGAATGCTCTTAACCATATAAAAACTGGGAAGAACCCGAGGCCTGACAGAAATTATCAGTGCCTTAGAAGAATATGGAATAGACCTTGCTCCGCGGCGAAGGTGTTACCGACGCGATTAGGTTTGAAACACAGCGGTGCTTGTTTTTTTTCTTCGAAAAAGGCATAGGTGCCGGTTGTTCAGAAAGCTACGGCAAACTACTGAACGTAATTCTTTCCCAGGAATCACGAACAGACAAAATGCTGGGGTTGACTGCTACGCCCTGTGAAGGACATGCAACTAAATTTTAAAAATTTGCAATGCATACAAATATATAGGTTTTTATAGCACTTCGATCCTCTTTGTCTCAATGCAACTTCTTGTTTACACGCACGTACACACATACACACACACACGCACGCACACACCCAAACACACACATACACACACACTGATATATGTATATCATAATGTGACCAGCAAAATGGCGTAGGCGCTCTTGTCTATTAATATACATCTGGCCTTTGAGTTCTTCTTGATCATTCATAGTGCTGATAATCCTCCATGTCACCGTCTTAACCCACCAAGCATCATTTCTCAAAATCTATGTCACCCTTCTCTGTCGCAGATTTTTCCAATGATTACGATATACCTCTCTCTCTTAGTCTCTCTCTCCCTCTCTCTCTCTCTCTCTCTCTCTCTCACTCACTCGCTCTCTCTCTCTCACTCTCTCTCTCTCTATGTATATATATATATATATATATATATATATATATATATATATATATATATATATATATATATATATGTCTGTCTGTCGCTTTGTCTACGAGGGGAAGTCGATAAGTAAGTCACAAATGATAACAATTTTAAACGAGTTTATTTTTATACATACATTGTCCCTTAATTTCTCAACATAATTTCCACCAACCATTGATGCTCTTATCCCATCGTTTTATCAGTCCTCCCAAACCGGCAGCATAGAACTGCGTGCTTTATTTTCTAAACCAGGTTTTCACTTCACATTCAACTTCGGCGTCATTCACGAAATGTCTCCTTCCAAGGTGGTTTTTCAGTGGACCAAAAACTTGGAAATCGCTGGTGATAATCGGGGCTGTAAGGTGGATGTTCCAGAACCTCCCACTTAAGTTGGTTAATCTTTTTCCTTAGTTAATCGAGCTCTATGTGGTCTTGCATTGTCATGAAGAAGCAACACTCCTCTAGTCAGCAATCCTGGACGTTTCCTTCGAAATGCATCATGAAGCATCGATAGAACTTCACAGTACGATTCAGAATTCACATTGTCACCTTTCTTCTTGAAATTGGTTAAAAGCACTCCCTGACAATCCCTGAACACTGTCAGCATAACCTTCCCTGCTGATGGCGTAAACTTGAATTTTTGGACACAAGGCGAAGAAGGATGTTTGCATTGCATTGAAGCACGCTTTGTAGTGATGGTAGTGATGCACCCATGATTCGTCCCCAGTAACAATCCCGTTCAGCATGTCTTCTCCATCTTCGTATCGACAGAGATTATGCAAGGACAGACCAAACGGTTCATTTTGTGTTCCTCCATCAATTGTCTGGGTACCCACCTTGAGCACACTTTCTTAAATTTCAATCGATTATGTATTATACTGTATGCTGAACCATGTGAGCACCCTATTGCAGATGCTACAGTCTATCGTTACTCGCCTGTCACCTCTAATCATCTCCTCCACCCGCTGCACGGATGCTTCTGTTGCAATCTCAACAGGACGACCAGATCGGATTTCATCAACAATGTTAGTGCGTCCTTGAGAAATTTTTTCTACCCAGCTATGCAGCGCTTTACGGGACAAACATTTGTTCAGCATAAAGAGGAAGCATTTTCTTATGAATGTCCTTTGCAGGCAGTTCGTTTGCCCACATAAAACGCACAACAGCACGTTGCTCTTTGACTGTACACTCCGTTAGTACAGTCGCCATATTGTTTATGCGCTGCGCATGCGCATGAGACACATAGCGCGACCTGTCGAACGTGAATATAAAGTTCGATGTTGATGTCACCTAATTAACCTGTAGATAACACCACTTACATTTACCTGCCATCCCACAGAACTGTGTGACTTACTTATTGACTCGTATCTATCTATCTATCTATCTATCTATCTATCTATCTATCTATCTACCTACCTGCCTGCCTGCCTGCCTGCCTGTCCGTCCGTCCGTCCGCCCGCCCGACCGACCGCTCACCCGTCTGTCTGTCTGTCTGTCTGTCGGGGTCGGTCGGTCGATCTGTCTGTCTGTCTGTCTGTCTGTCTGTCTGTCTGTCTGTCTGTCTGTCTGTCTGTCTGTCTGTCTGTCTGTCTGTCTGTCTGTCTGTCTGTCTAAAGATATGCATATTTATATAAAATAAAGAGAGTAATTTTGAATATCTTGGTTCTCTTTTCATTTTCAATTCTTGTCATCTTACATAAATTGTTTTGGCTCTAAAGTATGTTTCTGTTCATTAAAAGTGCTTCTTTCTCACTTCCCGTTTGTACTGTTAATAATAGTACAGTGTCGATAAAGTATCAGCCTTCTGGAATTTCTATTCAGCCGATTACCATGAGCTCATATTGCTTCTTGCCAATATTGTCTTCAAAAAAGCCCTAGATGGTTTCAGTATATAAGTAAAACAGACAAGGAGTGGGTGGAATGCAACCCTATTTTAAGTAAATCAAACCGGTTGTATCATCACATAATCACACTGCTGCCTTTTTCTTCCTTGTATATATGTTTTAAGTGCAATGGGAAAACCATTTAAGTTATGTTCCACAATTCTGTTCCATACTGTCAAATGTTTTTGAGTGATTAAATAGCAAGGGAACTGATCCATGTTTCTTTCTATAATTGTCCTCTAATGACTTCTTATATGTGTACACCTATATCTTCTAAAGCCAGCGTGTACTACATTGTTTTCTTTCTTTGTTTTTTTTTTCTCTTTCCTTATAGTTTACCTATGTTTAGTTTAAGTAAAATGTTGCTTGCTCGGCACCTTAAGTTACCCCCATTCCCACGTCCTACCCCGCAAAGTACTTAGTCAATAAATAGACGACAGTATTTTTCCATTTTCTACAGCTCTCTCCTGTCTTTTATAAACTCTGCTGTGATTATAACATCTTGGCCATATCCCGTTTTTCATGTTGATTATTGTTCACTAAACTATATCAATTATTCATTTTGCGTGGTTGCCTTTTGATATCTCACTGTTTAGATTTTTCTCTTTACTGTCATTATTTTCACATCTTTCAATTCTTGTCATCTTACAGAAATTGTTTTGGCTCTAAAGTATGTTTCTGTTCATTAAAACAAAATCTTGCTTATGGGAATGTCCCGAATGCTGTGATGTCGGTTCCTAGATCAATCAATCAATCAATCAATCAATCAATCAAAACAAAATCTTTTAAATATGTCATAATTTCTTCCTTTCTCTATTTGTTCCATGGCTACGCACTGGTCTTGTAGGTATTGAGACATAACTCTGTATACTTCTTTCTTATCTCTCTCTCTCTCTCTCTCTCTCTCTCTCTCTCTCTCTCTCTCTCTCTCTCTCTCTCTCTCTCTCTCTCTCTTATATATATATATATATATATATATATATATATATATATATATATATATATATCATCATCATTAAGTGCCTTGCCGACTGTAGTGAGTAATCATGCTTCTCTATAAATTGTGATCTCCGCAGTTTGTGTCTTCTGATAATGTGGCCAAAAATGATTAGTCCCTCATTTCTGATGTTTGTGATAAGTGTTAATTGTTTTTGGAACGTATCTTCCCTCAAAATATACAGATTGCTCATTTTGCTATCCAGTGAATTTTCAGTATTCTTCTATATAATAACATCTCCAAGACTTCATGAGACTTTCCCAACTGTTTAATAATTGTCCTGGATCTGCAGCCGTATGTTAAAACTGATTAAAATGCAACTTGGAAGAATTTGTTTCTAACTATATATATATATATATATATATATATATATATATATATATATATATATATATATATATATCTCTTTTAGAATAATAATGTAGGCTTATCAGTAACCTACTACTAGCACTAACAATAAACAGGGGCAGTAGGGTAAAACGAAATGTTCTATATACCTTTAGATACAAAATGCGATACTAGTGAAGCAGCGGTATATATTGTTTTCTTAAAATTGTCCATAACCCGTAATACTTTATTTCTGTGGCATACATTTATGAACAGAATAACAATAACAAAATTAGTCATAAAATTATAACTAGCATACTGCTATTGTTATAACAAAAACAGACACATCAAAACCAACGAACACTAATATTGTTATAACAAAAACAGACACATAAAAAAATAACCAAGAGTTCTGTTTGCAATCTAGCGATGACATTGTTTTGCATAAATACCCTATTTATATTACGACAACTTTTTTATCACAGTTCTATTACAACAGCCGTTAAGGACTATATTGCACAAATATGTTTGAACACTTAAAGTATATTAATATAGTGAATTTAGTCATGTATATACACACGAAAATAAGACATAAACACAAGGAACTATTAGCCGTACATTTCAGTGATCGGTACCTAAACATGGGTGATTCAACTTCTATTTGCAGCGTACCGTTAATATTACTGTCATAAGTGTGTGGCTTTGTTGTTCAGTATTAATTGCTGTGTAGATATGGTGACTGCCTAAATACATCAAACCTGATGACATAATAATGAAATCATGCATGGGGTAAATTGCATCTTCTCCTTTGCCTTCTCCGTCTCCTCTTTCTTCATCTCCCTCTTCCAATTCTTTTTCCTCTTCCTCTCCCCCTCTTTCCCCTTTCCCCTCCTTCTCCCTCTCCTCCTCCTTCTTCTTCTCCTTCTCCTCCTTCTTCTCCCTCTCCTCCTCCTTCTTCTTTTTCTTCTTCTTCTTCTTCTTCTTCTTCTTCTTCTTCTTCTTCTTCTTCTTCTTCTTCTTCTTCTTCTTCTTCTTCTTCTTCTTCTTCTTCTTCTTCTTCTTCTTCTTCTTCTTCTTCTTCTTCTTCTTCTTCTTCTTCTTCTTCTTCTTCTTCTTCTTCTTCTTCTTCTTCTTCTTCTTCTTCTTCTTCTTCTTCTTCTTCTTCTTCTTCTTCTTCTTCTTCTTCTTCTTCTTCTTCTTCTTCTTCTTCTTCTTCTTCTTCTTCTTCTTCTTCTCCTCTTCTTCTTCTTCTTCTAGTGGTGAACTTCAGTGCAAACATTCCTATTGTCAGATTGACCTCTCGTCAGTTTAACTATAACTACTTGTTTGACAGATTATCAAAGATTTGCTTCTGTTTTGCTGAATGAACGAGTGGTATCCTGTAATTAGTGTTCTGTTTTAACTTTACTCTGAAAGCTGTCTATGGGCCTACATCACAGGCATAGTTCCCCTCCTCAGTGCAGATATGGAAACATTAGTCTCCGATAAGAAAGAAATCCTTCAACGCTGGGCAGAGAATTTCAGATACATCTTAAATGCAACGTCCTTCTTCTATTATGAAACCATCAACTGTCTTCCTCAAGTTCGCACTAATGATACACTTGATGACCTGCCATCCATAGTGGAAGTAAACAAAGCCATTCAGCAACTTTCCAGCGGTATGTCGCCTGGTCCTGACTCCATCCCAGTAGAGATATACAAGGCAGGTGGGCCGGTCCTAATAAAGCAGCTTCACCAAGTCTTTACACACATATGGGTGAACGAGACCATGCCACAAGATTTCAAGGACGCATCAATAGTCCACCTTTACAAATGTAAAGGAAACCGCCGATCCTGTGACAACCACCGAGGCATCTCCTTGCTCTCAGTTGCAGGGAAGATACTCTCCAGAATGCTTCTCAATCGCCTTACGGCCCATCTCGATCAAGGTCTTTTTCCAATGTGGCTTCAGAAAAGAACGAGGAACTGTTGACATTATTTTCTCTTCAAGGCAGCTGCAAGAGAAATGTCAGGAACAGAACTCCGAAATGTTCTCCACTTTCATTGACCTTACCAAGGCTTTTGATACAGTCAGCAGAGAAGGACTGTGGAAGATTATGGCGAAATATGGCTGTCCACGAACGTTTGTCCAAATAGTGCGGCTATTTCACGATGGTACGCAGGCAAGAGTACAGGACAATGATGAACTGTTTGAGCCTGTCACACGACTTCTTGATGATAATATCAATGTTCTTGATGATCTTTGCTTGATATTTTGTGTGATGGTCGTTGTCTAGGTAACGATGTTCATGGTGTGTCAATTGAGATATCTAACTGTCTCTTAATCCAACTCACCCCCGTAGTGCATATTCACCAGGCATTAAACAAGATTCCGTTGGCGCACATAATCCTTTATTACAGAAATAAGACGGACAAACGGAACATGTTTATACATCCAAAAACAATGTAATCCATAGAATATGAATATCCTCCTCACAATTTAACCAGCACACATCAATGCCTTCTCACGGCCTGCTTCATATCTCAAATTCACAAGACAGGTAATCCAGCTACTATCCACGGCTGGATCTCCCACAATACAACCCACACATTGGGTTTGAGCCACTGCTCAACTATGCAACCCACTCTGGGTTTTGGCCTGTCTTCACAACTAGGAGAACAACACACAACACGGAGATCTCTAACTCCGCTTCTCCTTAGAGTACCGATCAGTTCGGCATCTACCCATCAACTGTCCTGAAGTCCCTTGACTTCACACAAAACTAAACTGTCCTTCCCCCATCCCCCTGGGAGATTTTCTCTACCCTTACTATTTTATTTCTCAGGACTGGCTGTTTTCTCATAGCCAGGTCAGTCACTTTCCTGTCTCCCACTCTCATCTCCATTCTTCCTCATGCCCGGTCACTCACCTCAATGTCAATGACCCAGGCTTATGTCAGAGCCCTTTCCTGTCACCAATGGAGTGAAGTAAGGATGTATCCTGCCACCAACACTGTTCAGCCTCATGTTTTCAGCTATGCTGACGAATGCATTCGAGAACAACGACATTGGAATAGATATCAACTACCGCATGGAAAGAAAGTTTTTCAATCTCCGAAGGCTGAAAGCTAAAACTAAAACTAACAGCGACACAGTCACAGAGCTGCTGTTTGCTGATGATTGTGCTCTATATGCCAACTCAGAGGCAGACATGCAATACAATGTTTCAGCTTTGTCATATGCCTGTGCCAACTTGGGCTCAAAATAAACTTGGAGAAGACTGTAGTTATGTACCAGCCATCTCCATGGAATAATCACACTGTGCCGAATATCAAGGTGAATGGTCATAGACTAAGTGTTGTGGACAAATAGATCTATATTGGCAGAACTATGTCACAAGCTGCCACAATTTATGGCGAAGGGAATGCAAGAATCTCCAAGGCCAGCTCAGCCTTTGGCAGACTGTACAAGAATGTATGGGACAGAAATGGAATAAGCCTGCAAACAAAGCTGAATGTCTACAAAGCAGATGAATTATCCACACAGCGATATGCTTGTAACACCTGGACTGCTTACCAGCGACATGCTAGGAAATTAAACCACTTCCACACAGTCTGCCTTAGGAATCTACTGAAGGTTAAATGGCAAGACAAGATCCCAGACACTGAAGTTTTAGAAAGAGCGTCCATGCCCAGTATCCACATTCTACTAATGAAGAATCAGATTCGCTGGGCTGGTCACTTAACTCGCATGCCAGACCACAAGCTTCCTAAACGAATTTTTTACGGCGAGCTTCGTTGAGGTAAACGCTCACAAGGCGGCCAGAGGAAACGCTTTAAAGACACTGAAAATTTCACTGAAAGCTTTTGGAATTCACCTTGACACCTGGGAGACTGCTGCCAAAGACCGAAATTCGTGGCGTACATCGTTACGCAAGGGTGCAGTCATTTGTAAAGCAGCCAGGACTGCAAGAGCTGTGAAGAACAGGCTGGACAGACAAACCACTGTGAGGAGATCCTCCTCCTGGAACGTCAAGCATACTTTGTCCACATTGTCAAAGAACATTTCAAGCCAAATTAGGCCTTATCAGCCATCTTAGAACTCACGGCTTCATACTTTCAACCCCACTGGATGAAATGAATGGTAATCATCATTCTTTCATTCTTGATGGACAAGCAATGTATATATATATATATATATATATATATATATATATATATATATATATATATATATATATATATATATATATATATATATATTTCGGCAGGTGTGATACATAATTTAGTAACGATATATATATATATATATATATATATATATATATATATATATATATATATATATCGTTACTCAATTATGTATCACACCTGCCGCCTTTTCTTACCTATCCATTTCTCGATATATGTTTTTATTCAGACTTGGTAGTCCTGGAGGAGCCGTCTTCCAGGTCTAGGGGTTACACGACTTTCTCCGTAATCCTGTATACTCTCGTGAGTAACGTGACTTTGAGTGAGAATCGTAGTAGCGGTTCTCTCTGCGTCGGTAACCTACGGGGTATGTGAGCCGCTCGCTCAGAAATCAATGACAAACTACTGAGCGTAATCTTGCCAAGAAATCAACAATCAGCTGAAAGATGCTGATGTTGACAGCGACGTGTTGTAAAGGATATGCGCACAAACAAACAAAAATTGTCCTGGAGGAACATATCACCTCTAAACTTCCTTCTCGGTGCTAATGCGAACCCATAATTATCGGGCCGATAGGCGAGCGTCTAGCCACTATCCTATCACAGCACCTGTTGTTGTTGTTGTTGTTGTTGTTGTTGTTGTTGTTGTTATTGTTTCCTTCTGCATAGCAAATGTTTATTAAAGATTTGATAGCTGCATTATAGAAATGTAGAAATGTGTTACTTATTGCTTAGTTTCTTATGAAGCAAGCCGATCTACATTTGCATGTGATTCTATTTGAGAAAGTGATAGCATCTACTGCATTATTATATCTTACACAATTTGTGAAACGAAATGATCACATTATATAGATAAAGACAGACCGTGGTCTAAAGTTGAACTACAGTAAATGCGCATGCGTGAATATAACAGCTGACGAACATTTCTGAAAATAACCGTTTAAGCGTTAATTGCATGATCAATGTTTAACTCTATGTTAGTTCCCTTTTGGTCTATTCCCATAATTATTTCTCTTCCTCTTCTTCTTCTGCTCTTTATACACCATTGAGGAATAGACCCTCAAGCATGTCACGTCAGTCTTCTTCTATCTCCTGCAGCTCGCTCCATGTCCTCCCATTATTATTCATCTCTGCCTGTAATTCTCTTCTCCTTGTGTTTTTATAAGTCCCACTATTTCGTTGATCTTGTGAGTTTCAGACAGGAGAGTGTCCAGTTATCTTGTCCTCAGGTTTTCTTACAATTACGATTCGTTACAATAGCTACACTTCGAAGGGTGGAACCATGCACACATATTGGAAGCGATGCAGGCACATTTAGGAGAGCAGGGAGAGATGTTACAATAAAAATACAGAAGACAAGAGGAGATTTCATAACTCTAGGAAATATGTGGTCATCAATTAACTATAGTAACAAATAACACTAATGTTAAATCAGTACTGGTGTGTGGATCAGAAAGATGGAGTAGGATTAAAACAGTCAAGATAAACTATATACACTCATTTTGTGGCGTCTGCGCAAAATAGAAGGACTAAAATTATATTACCGAATCACAACTGTGCTGCTCATGGAGAGAAGAAACACATTCAAATAAATAAAGAGTCAGGGAAAGACGTTGGCAATGGATAGGATCCAGACTGAAAACAACTTGGTAATAGTACATCAAGAAAGTTATTCATCTGTAAACGACAGGGCCAAAAAGTGGTAGTGGTAAACATAAACACATATAAATTAAATTAAATGTTTTGCATATCCTTTACAGGACATCGCTGTCAGCATCAGCATCTTTCAGCTGTATGTTGATTTCTTGGCAAGATTACGCTCAGTAGTTTGCCATTGCTTTCTGAGCGGCCGGCTCAGTTATCCCGCAAGTCACCAGCGGGGGTCGAACCGCTCCCAGCTCTCGCCCTGCTACGAGACTCTGCATGAAAAACGGCATTACGGAGAAAGTGTTGTAACCCCTCAGCCAGAGAGACCGGCAAACACATATAAGGGATAGCAATTAAATCAGCCTTTGAATAATAGAGGAAAGTCATGGTGGAATTTGCAGACGATAGCAAAGAACAAATGGTTAGGTCTGAATCGGTGAGGGGCTAGATTTCATTTGGACACGAAAGGCCGAAGAAGAAACGATTTCTGGAGGTCAGCATGGCCGAATGGTGTCCTGGTGCCGAGGTAAGGGGTTCAACCTCTACATCGCACTAAAATGTTGACCTGTCGTCCTTGACTTGGGGACGTAAAGTACAAGTACCTCTGAAGTCGGAGTGGGTTCGCCTGATGGCGAGAGACATTGTAAAAAGGGAAAGCTAATCCACACGCAAAATTCAGTCCAGCACTACTAGAAGTAGTGTGTATGGACTAGGCTTGAGTTCAAAGCGAGCGAGCGCAAAACATGAATAAACATTCCAACAAAATCCTATATGTGCTGTTATGTACACATAGAATAATCACATGTAGGTTTGAATATTTGAATTAATTATACTGTAACAATCTGCAGTAGTGACAACGATAGGACAAGTTAAGTCACGAGGATTCCACTTATTTACCACGTGCTGGCCTAAGTAAAACCAAAATAAGACAGATGGGATAGTATGATTTTGTTAGATTGATACAAAACTATGCATATATTTATAATACAGCAATTAACACGTGTAATATCATCATAATGTGCCCTGTCAGCTGGTGTAGATGTTCAGGTCTCTCCACAGATCTCGATCGTTGGTCTCTTGGATCAAGCGACATTGCTCTTGGATACCCCGCCATGCAACCTTCTTAGTACACGTTGATTGATTTCTCTTGATCTGCCTCCTATTCTACTTAACTTTCCAGTCGCCAAGATATTTCGCAAAGCCTCTCTTCTCATTACATGGCCTAACAACGATGTTTGTCTTTTGTTTTTTTTTCTTTTATATATATATATATATATATATATATATATATATATATATATATATATATATATATATATATATATATATATATATATATATATATATATATAATGTTCCACTTTCTTTAGCCTCATCCAGGCAATCGTTGTAAGTTACTCTGGCAGTCCAAGGTAATAGCAAAGTTATAATACATCACTCCCAAATAGGGGAATCTTTTAAATACAAATTTAACATCAAGAATATGTTGTCCAATCAACAGTGTTTATATGATGTGGCGTGTTACAGTTGCTGATGTACCTGTCTATGTCTTTCACATTTCTTCTCAGTCTACACAGGACACCCACAAGTAAGTCCACTTACGAAGACACACACACACACGAACACATATATGCATATGCACAACTGTGGTCACTAAATGAAACCTACACGTCTTCACCGGCGATCAGTTTCTTATGTCTAGCAGACTAAACCTACAGATGAGTGAGTCTTCTCCGGGAATCAAGTGATCTATAGAATGTTTCTGTACATACCGTACAGTTTTATTCTCCAATTTCGTTTCCAGGGGCTTTGTCTGGAACTATCAAGTCAGCTACATCGTCTACAGTTACTAAGCTAGATATCATTGGCACCTTGCCGTCTTGACAGACCATAGTTTGTGCTTCAAAAAGGCATAGTAACTATTACCCATGGCGGTTGCCAATGTGACTGATAAGGCCAATTCGCGCTGTAACTGTTCGTCCACAGTAGGTGCATGTGAACACGTGGTCATTTCCACCATCATGCACCATCTTACGTCTCATACGCTCGGTGTGTGACTTATCTGCAATAATTTTCTCCTTTGTCTTTATTCCATTTCTAACATTTGCCCTACACGCAACACGTTCAGCGGCGACTTGCTCCCAATGTACATTATCAATGCCTGTATCAGTCATGTCCCGCTTACACACATCTTTGTATCGTAGTAGAGGCCTACCCTGAGATCTCTTACCCATCTGTAATTCACCAAGAAATATGTCCTTTGGTATTCTACCATCATCCATCCTCCTAAGGTGTCCTATCCATCTACGTCTACGAAGACTGAGCATGGAATAAACCGTCACACAACCTGATCTTTCCAATACTTCAGTATTTGTGATTTTGTCTTGCCACTTAATACCAAGAATCCTTCGCAGACACTGCATATGAAAGCTGTTTAAACGTTTCTCTTGGTATGAGTAAGTTGTCCAGGCTACACTGTCATAAAGAAGAGTACTAAGAACACAGGCTTAATAAACAAGGACTTTTGTTTTGGCAGTAAGCTTCCTGTTCTCCCAGACTCTTTTTCTTAACCTGTTCATTGTTGTTGCTGCCTTACCAATCCGGATGGTGATTTCCTGATCTAGGGATAATTTGCTATTTACCACTAATCATAGCTATGTAAAATGGTCTACCATCTCTAGTTCGGCGTCGTCAATAAAGATTGATGATACCCCATGTGCACCTTGTGACATAATCTGTGTCTTCATTTTGCTAATCGTTAAACCAAATTCAGAACAAGCATTGGAGAATGCAGATAGTAGACATTGTAATTCTTCCTCAGAGTGGGTCGTAACTGCAGCATCATCTGCAAAAAGCAACTCTCTGATCAGTACCCTCCTAATTTTGGTCTTGGCCTTCAATCTCTGAGCATTGTAGAGACCGCCATCTGAGCGTGAGTGAATGTATATACTACCATCCTGATCACGAAATGCATATTTCAGTAGATGTTAAAAGTATATTCCAAAGAGGGTGGGAGCTAGTACACAACCGTGCTTAACTCCACTCTTGATTTCAAACTCTTCAGAAGTTGCACCATCAAACTTGATTATACCCTTTATGCCTGTGTGGAACGATTCCACAATGGACAAAAGAGTTGGTGGGCAGCCAATCTTCTTTAGTGCCTTGAACAGATCCTCACGGCTGACCAAATCAAATGCCTTTGTGAGGTCGATGAAGGCAATAAACAGTGGTTGATTCTGTTCACGGCATTTTTCTTGCATTTGTCTAAATGAGAATATCATATCAATGTCGAAAGCCAACTATGCTTTGGGGTAGACTTGATCTCCTAGGACTTGAAGTCTGCGCAGAACAATTCTGGCAAATACTTTTCCAACAATGCACAGAAGTGAGATACCCCTATACTTGTTGCAGTCGCTCCCATCGCCCTTGTTCTTGTACAATGTTATGGAGCTTGAATCTTTGAAATCATGTGTGTTCTTCTCGCCAGCATAGCTCTATTAGTTTGTGGATCTGTAGAGTGAGTGTGTCTTGCCCACCCCTGATAACTTCAATTGGAATCTCATCCTTACCTGGAGCTTTGCCAGATGCAAGTTCATTTATAGCACACTCAACTTCTGTTATGGTGGGAAGTGTGTCCAGGTGGTTAAGAGTTGGTAGGGTCTCTATGGCGTTGAGGGCATCATCCGCTAGATTGGTCTCACTTGAGTAAAGCTCCAAATAGTGCTCTACCCATCTGTCCATCTGCTGTTTCTTATCAGTGATGATTTCTCCAGTCAAGATTTTCAATGGTGCACTTCTTTTGATCAATAGGCCACAGGCTTTCTTTATTCCTTGATACATGCTTCTGATGTTTCCCTTACCACTTGCGATTTGAATATACTCACATAACTTGATCCAATAGTCATTTGAACACTGCCTAGCAGCCTATTGCACATCATTCCTAGCTTGCTTTAGCTCACTCAGAGTGTTACGCGTTGGTTTTTCCTTGTTTCTTAAAAGAGGTATCTTTTTCTTATCAATCAAGGGCTGTTTGCCGCAAACCAGTTCTGCCTCTTATGATTCACAGTACCGTAAACCCCTACGGCAGTTTCATAAAGAGTTACCTTAAGTTTACCCCACTTTTCACTTATTGTACAATTTTCTGGTTACCAGTAAAAGCGTCTTCAAGTTGCTATTGAAAGTGAAAGCACTTTTCTAGCTAGAGTAGCCAGATTATCAGACAAGATGCTAAGTTTGCAGCATATGTTCCAGAATTTTGGGGCAGATGTAGCATTTGCTTTTATTGATTTAGGCAGGAATCAATTGTAAGAGATCGAACTGTATAAAAAAGTATACCCTACCTTAAGTGATTGTCGACATTAATTGAAGCCACAAGCATGCTAATTTAAGTGGTCTGTCGGGGTAGTAGGAAATTTGGAACTGAAAGGAAGTGTACCAAGGTTCTGAATGCATTTTTAGCCTGCAACATCTTCAGTGTTGTAAGTATGTATATATCAATTCAGTAGACACTTGATGAATACATTCCCTTTAATTGCAGTTTCATGAACATTTGTTAACAAATCATCTCAATCTTGATTTTCTACCTGAGGAATCTTCAGTGTATGTATCACTCCATTAGACAGTTGATGAATGCTCTCACATTCTTTGCAATTTCATCAACACTTGTTAACAATGCATCTCATTCTTGATTATGAAAGGTGTACAATATTAATCTAATATAAAACACGAGTAATATATCCAAATATATCTTCACATTGTGTGCATAAGAAGTATAACAATTCAAGTACCTGAAAATTGTACTGTGGCAAAGTAAAACATAAATAAACTTTGCTATAGTATTGCCGTTACATTAAAATTGATTGTGGTGCAATAGTGCATACGATTCTAAAATTACATAACTTATTAGTATTGAAAGAGCTATGAATCTATTATTCCAAATATATTCATTATAAATGTGTGATTAATCAACAACACGCTTCTTTCAACAAATAACATATTAGACAATTTGAAATCAACATCACTGGCATGAGAGAAAGCATAAGTGTTATGTTTAATAAAGATACTAACAATGAAACATATCATAACTATATTCTAAGTAAACTATTTGTTTTAAATGTTGAAGTCAACAAGACTAAAATAGATGGCTTCGGTCAAATGATTAGTTGAAAATAAAACATCATGATTGCTGTCTAACAACGGCATGTACTGTGAATACTTTATCAACGTGGCACAAGATGAAGCAAAGTTGCATGATCAGTGCAGGCTTAGGTTCTTGACTATGGCACTTCAGAGCGAATAAATACATATAATACACTTTTCCCCAAGACCGGCTTGGGTCAGTGGATACTAACTAGAAGCAATAATGTGACGCACAAAATATGTCGCAGTTCTTGTTATCTTATTGCCTGAGGTGTTCATCTGATACATGGGTCATTTCAATAAACCACATCAAATTGCATTGTTCTGTTTTTCTGTATTCAAGGACTGTATGTTCTCTAGCAACAACGGCATACACAGTATGAATGAAGAGTAGCAGCGACATAATAAGTCATTGTAGGCTATAACATGAATGCAAGCACAATTCAATGGGATAATTTAACAATGCGTTGACTCTCACTATAGGAAATCTACACTGCATGGTAAGTTGTAAATAAGTACAGTGCCGAGTGATATATAGTTTTACGTAGCAGGATATGAATAAAGACATATCTCGATGATATACACGTATTCAGTAATTTCAGCTAACTCAGCAAGTTGGAGACAGAGTCTGACTTCAGGTTACAGTCTGCGACATCTGCTGAAGTACTTTTGGCAGATGCGTACATCCTTCCTTCTGTTGGACTTTTGGGACTCTTTCCAGCAGTCCCATTTATTTCCTTAGAAGATGAAGGTAAAGTCAAGACCTTCGTGATGTGTGTCATCTGTTGATTGAGATCAGACTTTGCATGAACCTGCTTAATGTCTGCATGAGGAGAGGTACCCGAAAGAACAGACTCGTCTGTGTTGCAGATGGTCACAACAGTGTCAAAACTCTCAAAGTCTTCAATTTCCTCTATGGAAGTATTTCTAGTGTCAACGTCGTTGCTTTGTGACTCGCAGATGTCTGAAGACTCCGACAAAGTCATGTTATTCTGGTTTTCAATGTCGGACGGTGTCCTGACAGTTTTAGGTTTCAGGATTGCGGCTGCAGGAGCACACGTTTGATCTTGCATATCAAATAGTTGTGTTTGCGACTCCGGGGTGACACTTCTCGAAGGTTCCTTCGTCTCTAAAACGCCCTGAAGGGTGCTGTGAAAGAACAGATCCGGCGACTGAGGTGATATTTTGCCGTTACTCACAATTCCCAGTGATGTTGTGGCACCTAACCGATAATGTTCCACGGAAGCATTTCTGTTGCTATGATTACTACTACTACTAGCTGAAGATGACAAACTATAGCTGGAGTGAATGGATGGTGGGTCAACTTGAATCGTTGTTGGTATAATTCTAGGGGAATGAAGCTGGGGGTAAAAATCAACCGCTTCTATCACAGCATTGGTAGTGACACAAAGTGAATGTTGACTAAGTGACAGATAGATTGGCTATGGTTGTGTCTAGGGTATGTTCTTGTAAAATGTGACGTTGAACAACAGATTAACCAAGATGCATCACCACCAAACACCAGTCAGTGAACAAGCGTTAATTTGCGCACATAATATTCCTTTAATTCTGAATTAACACAGACACATGTAGCATATACATCCAGGAACAATAATTCTGTAAGAATAGATCTCCCTCCCAATGGAACACTTCGGATAACACTGCCTCTCCAGGCTACTAAAATCTCGTCCCACACGACAGGTATACTAGCCTCTCTCTAGGCCCGACTCAAAGTAACCCACCCTGGGTCTCGAATTCCACTCACTATCCCTGGAACCCACAGTGCGGAGTTATCTTCAGAACTCCGTCACAATTCTTCACTTTCTCAGACCACGACCAACTCCCGCTCAACTCGGAGTCCAAACATCAACTGCCCCGTCAATCTTTGTCCCTGTCTTTTCAACACTTCTATGCCCCCTCACAATGATCCACACAAACCCCACCTCACTGCTTCAACTCTCTGCCTCCCAGTTATTCTAGCCAACTCACCTCTTCTCCGCTCCCCTTTCCAATTACTGTCTTCTGATTTACGCCCTCTGGGGAACTTACTATCCGCCCTATTTTATCTCGTGAACTGTTTATCTTGTACGGCCACTCACCTTCATGTCAATGACCACAGGAATGTGACACTACCCCACCCTCAAAAGAAAACATCGTTTTCAAATGTTGGGAGACTAAAACTTATTAAATATGTGACCCAGACACATTGCCTGGGTAGCCCTAAGTATGGCTGCACCTTTCTCTAGCTACCACACTACATAATACATCAAATACTCATAGTACACTCCCATATTCCCCACACATAAATACAAACAACTTTCTATCTTTTGTATCAATGCATGAACTAATACATCACATAATAATAATAATAATAATAATACATCATAGAAAAGCATTATACTTATGTACCCACAGGTCTCTTACTACTTCACGACCACACAATACTATTTGTGTACCGACCCTATATCAGGTGGTTCTGTTCTTGCATTAACCCACCTCTAATTCCTGTCGATGCTGTGTCTACCTTTCATGTACCCATCACTCATGGTACCTCTACAATTACAACATCTGTTTGTTATCCCTAGCCCTGGGTCAGTAATGTCGCGACAACTCTTTTGACCTGACTCAACTTTCCTATCTGTATATTGCACCGTTACACTTGAGTCTCTGTTTAGTCTGAACTCTTTATTCAATCTTGGCCCATATATCTGGCACCTTTCTTTCTGCTGCATACGCTTTATGCCTATGTGCCCTGCACATGCACTATCCTGAGCTGTTCTAGTATATCCGTCTCTGTGTGCTAAAGGTACTGCTACTTGCCCACGTGCAGTTCCACTATCTGAAAAGCGGCGAGTGAGAACATTGTTCTTCCTCTCGAAGCACCATCTACCTTTCTTTGACTGTCTATGTTCTACTCTCCTACACCCTTGGGAACATTTGTTCAGAGTAGTATCTTGTCTCTGGGAGCCACTAGCACTATATTTGGGATCCATTCTCATCTGCTCAACTGTACTACCCTTGTCCTGAGTTCCTGTGTCTACTTCAAGTGCCTCTTCTACCTCAGCTATACTCTCTAATTTAGGCTCTCTTGTGGTAACTACCTCATTACTGCTTACACTATATTTTTGGTCCCAATAAGCTATTTCCTCTTCTGTACAATCTTTAACTCCTATAACATTTCCTATGATAAGATCTGCCACTGGTGAGTCTAAAACACATGCTGTCACTCTTCCAGTGATATATGGTGTTTTTACTGTTATTATGGCTACTGGGTAGAACTCTACTGTGCCGTTGAATGTTATGCATCTAATATTTTTCCCTGTATAATCCGAGGGATCTATCAAACTTCTCCTCACTCCGATAGACGTACATCCGGAATCCCTAATTTTTAACGCTGGTCTATCATTGACAAATCCCTGATGCAGCTTCAAACTTCCTCCTTCATGCACTGCCGATCCTGCTTTTACTGTATGACCGCACACTAATACCGGCTGACCCTCTTTTTCAAACAGAGGTTTGCATCCACTACAGTTTTCATTATTAATGGTCTCTATCACTTGCGCTGCATTAGAGTGCTCTGTTTTTCCACTCATACATTGATGACTGACATGCCCGTTCCTTCCACATTTGAAACAAGTGATCTCCCTTTTACTGTTGTTCGTTGGTCCATCTGATGGTTGTGCATCACAATCTGCCATTTTGTGTCTCCAGCTCCCACAATTCCAACATCCGGCATAATTTGGACGTCTCTGGAAGTTCCCTCTTCTATATGGGTACCGTCCTAGTCTACCAACATTGTTTCCTCGGAAACCATTATCTTGAAGTTCTTGTTGCTCACCTTTCTGTGCTGACTCCACACTTTTCGCCCTTGGTCTAATGACTGGATTCTGGTCCTGTTTAGTGTACGCTGCACAGACTATTTCCTCAGTCATTTGTTTCCCAATAGAACTGTTAGGATGTGCAGTCATATAGTTTTGCCCTAACTGAGACATTGTGTCTATGTCCTTTGGCTTCCGTTCCTCAAAGAACGCCACTAAATTAGAATTGCATGCAGATACTACCTTGTCTCTTAACATTAGATCTACTAATTTATTAAAATCTTTCCCTACTTCTGCAAGCTCCATCCATTTGTTAAATGTGTTCTTGACTGTGTTAACAAAGTCTGTGAAATCTTGATTTGTCTCTGGCACTAACTGTCTAAACTTTGTTCTATATCCATGTTCAGTTAGTTGGAACTTTGTAAGGAGACGTTGACGCAAAATCGTATAATTATTTCTTTCTTCTACAGGTAAATTAAACATTGTTTCTAGGGCCTTACCCGTTAAATACTCGCCCAGTCTAATTGCGTACTCGCTTTCTGGGATGCCTAATACCTTCACTGATGCTTCGAATCTCGACAAATAGGAATCCAAGTTGTCTCGGTCCGTAAAAAATGGCAATTTCAATCGTTGTGACGACTGCAAAGGCCTTCTGCTTTCCTCACTTTGACCCTTCGAAGATAGTTCTAGTTTCCTGAGAGCAATTTCAGCTTCCATCTTAATCTTCTCTTTCTCGATTTCCACCGCATTTGTGTGTTTTAACTTTTCAAGTTCCATTTGTGTCTCTCTCTCTTCCTGTAGACGCTTGTTTTCTATTTCAGCTAACTTTACTTGTGTCTCTTTCTCTTCCTGTAGACGCTTGTTTTCCATTTCAGCTAACTTTACTTCCTGTAGACGTTTGTTTTCCATTTCAGCTAGTTTTACTTGCGTCTCTTTCTCTTCCTGTAGACGCTTTGCCTCGCGTTCATTATGCCTCTCCTCTCTTTCCGTCTGCTTTTGTTCTTTCGCTTCTGCATACTCCTGTAACTCTTTACCTTTCAGGCCTATTCTTTCACCTGCTTCAATATAATCCATTAAAGTAGGCATCTTGTACTTGTGGACACGTTGCTGTGAATCAGCCAACTATAAATGTACAGACTCTGCTGTTAGTCTTTGTGTCACTTCCCTAAGTACACCCGCACTCCCTGTGTACGTAAATCCGTAGTGCTCCAATATCACTCTGTACTCACCCAGTCACTCTATAAGCACTAGGTAGTGAGGAGGGAATATAAACTATACTCCCTCCTATATATATATACATATATCAAATAACTGTAGAACAAATCCTGGAAATAGTTGTAAACATACATATACATACACAGATGAATGATACACACTAAATGCCAACTATTAAACGCTAGACGCATAGGCCTCTGAAACGCAGACGGATGATTACATAGAAATAAAAACCACTGACATAAACATGCCCATGAAAGACCATACCGTGCGCATAATATAAACTGACAAATACCATCTAGATAGAAGCTATATTAACATAAGAATTACACCAATACCATATATCCAAAGAACTCAAATATTATATGTAACAGTAAAGAGAAAACAGTAAAAAGAACAAATATAAAATGAATAATGTTAATGTACATAGATCTGACGTAGACACTTGGACACCGTGCATAATGTCGAGACGACCCAATGCCACAGCACAAAACAAACTGACTCGTCAGCTGTCTCTCAACAACATACAATATGTACCTAGACAATTTCACCTTTGCGCCGTCTCCCGCATTTCGAGAGACAATGCAAAAATATCCTACTTATAACGAACACTGGACCACATACAAATATTTACGTAACGCACAACAACAACAATACTTAGGACGATGAGAACAACAGAAGCAAACAAGGGTTGCCGCCACCAATGTGATGGTAGAATCTTACAAAAGTCCTTAGTTTGTTTTTAATATTGTCCGAAAATCGCATGGAAATGTCTGTCCGTTACTGTTTGGAAAAGATTACGACGTTAGATTCCCACAATGAATTAATGTTCTGATGCGTTGTCACTTTTTGTTGACGTGGTGACACGATTTTCGACTGTCGTAAAAGTTGAAGATGATGATAATTATCCCAACGCCTTGTCTCTACACAGTCCGTAACGTTTTTGTAACCCTCCCTGTAGAGTTGGCCTGTGATTGTATAATGTATGTGAACGCTCTTGTTTTGCCAGAAATATTGGGTTTTCGTTGCGTTTTGGGGAGCCGAAAATATCTTTAAAATCAATGAATGTTTATCTGCGTAGTCACTGTCGCTTTGAAGTGATGGTATGGTTTCACTGTTGCTGACCCGGTTAAATCAACGAATGGCAGAAAAATGATCATGCGCTTTAAATCCGCTTTGCAAGTCTTTTTTGGTGAAGAAATGCGCTCATACTTGCGAAGACGGCACCTGAATGACTGTTGTGGTTTGTTTCTCGATGATGACACACATACAAAGACATTAAACGCAAATTCTAGTTTCAGTAGAAAAACAACGTGTTTATCTCGTTCTACTCTGGACAATTTCTCAGTAAAATTCCATTGTCCACGGCCTTGAACCCGCCGGTCATCTCTGTTTCTCTTTATTACAATAATCCGTGTAGAAACGTTTACTTTTCTGTAGAGCAACGATTGTCACCTTTGTGTGTTCCCCACACTTTCCTCCTATAACTCCCCTCCTCCTGGCGAGTTTTTAACCATGAATTACCCTCGTAACTCCTCTGGCGCCCCTTTCCATCTTATTATCTGCACCGAACGCTGAAGACGCCGTAAACACACACACCCGCTGTGCACAAGTTCACCCGACCTTCACCTATGGCGCCTGTCTATTTTTCGTGACCAACTGTACTAAACCCGCGCTGAATTTTTCGCCTGCTGTCGGCCAGACGACTCTCTCAGTAGCGCGAACCTTGTCTGTGTACTGTGAGTAAACCCCGCTGTCCCCTCTCCCTCTCAGGGTGGACAATGATTTTACCTGTGGTGGCTTTGTTTTGAATTAGCTGTGGTTTGTAATCCTGTCTTCGCCTACTGGCCATTACTGGATTGAACTTGGAAAACCATGTTGTTGCGCTTAATGAACTGATTCGTACTGATGTAAAATACCGAAGTCCAAGATCGGACAGCCCTCAGAAATCTTCTCTGACACAAAGTGAATGTTGACTAAGTGACAGATAGATTGGCTATGGTTGTGTCTAGGGTATGTTCTTGTAAAATGTGATGTTGAACAACAGATTAACCAAGATGCATCACCACCAAACACCAGTCAGTGAACAAGCGTTAATTTGCGCACATAATATTCCTTTAATTCTGAATTAACACAGACACATGTAGCATATACATCCAGGAACAATAATTCTGTAAGAATAGATCTCCCTCCCAATGGAACACTTCGGATAACACTGCCTCTCCAGGCTACTAAAATCTCGTCCCACACGACAGGTATACTAGCCTCTCTCTAGGCCCGACTCAAAGTAACCCACCCTGGGTCTCGAATTCCACTCACTATCCCTGGAACCCACAGTGCGGAGTTATCTTCAGAACTCCGTCACAATTCTTCACTTTCTCAGACCACGACCTTCTCCTGGTCCGGTCTAGACTCAACTCCCGCTCAACTCGGAGTCCAAACATCAACTGCCCCGTCAATCTTTGTCCCTGTCTTTTCAACACTTCTATGCCCCCTCACAATGATCCACACAAACCCCACCTCACTGCTTCAACTCTCTGCCTCCCAGTTATTCTAGCCAACTCACCTCTTCTCCGCTCCCCTTTCCAATTACTGTCTTCTGATTTACGCCCTCTGGGGGACTTACTATCCGCCCTATTTTATCTCGTGAACTGTTTATCTTGTGCGGCCACTCACCTTCATGTCAATGACCACAGGAATGTGACAGGTAGTATTTAGGGAATGGCCACTGTCACGCCCTCCACTGTAACTAGCTGGAGCATAATTGCTCGCTGTTCTGAATGTCTTCACCAAAAATGTGTCCGCGTCGTCTTCATCCACACATTTCTGATGTTGTAAAGATGCTCTGCGCTTGGACGCGCTTGACAAGAATCTACGCTCCCGACCGTCTGCAGTTTCGTCAATAGAATGCACTTCTTCTTCTTCAGCGTTCCGAGCCATTGAGGTTCTTTGCTGCAAATACAATCCGTCTCCATTCGTCTCTCTGGTGGACCTTCTCTTGCCAGTCGTTGATTCCAAGTGCTTGTAGGTCTGTACATGTATTATCTCTCCACCGTCTTCTTGGTCTACCTCGGGGTCTACGGCCATTTATTTCCTGAGTGTAAGCGAGTTTTGTTTCCCTATTATCTTCCATTCTTTCTATATGCCCCAGCCATTGTAGTCTATTAGCCTTCATGATACCAGTGATTAGCGGGGACTTAAACAGATCATAAATGTCTTTGTTACTTCTTCTTTTCCACTCTCCACTTTGTGTATCCCTAATGGGTCCAAAGATGCGTCTTAAAATTTTGTTCTCAAAGGTTTGTAACAAGGCTTCGTCTCCTTTCGTTGTACTCCAGGTTTCAGAGCCATACAGCACAACTGGTCTGATCAGTGATTTGTATATTGTGATTTTGGTGTTACGAGATAGCGCCTTTGATTTTAGTAGATGTTGTAGTGCATAGTATATCTTATTTCCAGAGTTGATTCTAGTTTGTATTTCTTCCCTTATGATGTTGGAGCAGATGAAGATCGTACCCAGGTATTTGTATGTTTCCGTTCTTTTAATGGTCATATTATCTATTTGTATGTGGCCAGAGTTTCTAGCCATTCCGTCTCTTGAAATTACCATATATTCTGTCTTATCTTGGTTGATAACCAGCCCCATCTGTTGGGCTTTTTCCTTTAAGTGAGTCAATATTTCCAATGTCTTTTGTTCACTTTGCCCTATAATATCTATATCATCTGCATAACCAAGCAGCTTGGATGTTCCTCCAATATCACATTCCTCCTTTACCTTCCTTACAACTTTCTCTAGAGCCAGATTGAAGAGTAGCGGCGATAGTGCATCACCCTGTTTCAAGCCAGATGTTATTTGGAAGGGGTCTGATTTCCTGCCTTTATATGTTACTATATTATAAGTATCTTCCATGCATAGTCTGGTCATGTTGATTAACTTCCTTGGTATTCCAAATTCCTGCATAGCATTCCATAGACTATTCCTATGGACACTATCATAAGCCTTTTTAAAATCCACAAAAATGTTATGGAGATCTCTTTTATATTCCCAATGTTTCTCGGCTATTTGTCGTAAGATAAATATCTGATCTATTGTTGATCTGTTTTGTCTAAAACCCGCCTGGTAGTCACCTAATATGTCTTCTGAATATGGTTTTAGTCTATTTAGTAATACTGCGGATAGTATCTTATAGCTTGTGGACAGTAGTGATATTCCTCTATAATTTCCACATTGGAACTTGTCTCCTTTCTTAAAGATAGGTATCAATAATGACTCTTTCCAGTCATGGGGTAATTCTTCTGTCCTCCAGATTTTTATTATTAGTTCGTATAGCTTTAGATGTAATGCATGGCCACCTGCCTTTATAAATTCAGCAGCAATTCCATCAGTCCCAGTTGCCTTTATTGTTTTTAAGTCGTGTGATTACATATAGGATTTCTTCAAATGTAGGTTCTTCAATTTGTGGTTCGCATGTTAGAACCTCTTCCTGTGAGAAAATGTTACTTGGAGCTTCACAATTTAGTAATTCAATAAAATATTCTTTCCATGTGTTGCACATTTCCTCATTGGTATTTATCATATTCCCATTTTTGTCTTTTAAACCATATGTGTTTTGTTGGTGCCCTCGTTTCATTGACTTCAGTTCTTTAAAAAATTTTCTGGATTCATTTTTCTGGTGATTAGTTTCCATATCTTTGATTATATTACTCATATATTCTCGCTTCTGCTGTCTGACTATTTTTGTAGCCTCTTTACATTCATTTCTATAATGCTCTTCCTTTTGGATGTTATTGATGTCATTTAACCATACATGTCTGGCATTCTTCTTCCTAATGACTGCTTCTTCACATTTTTGATTGAACCATATGTTCTTTCTATGCGTGGTTAACACACCGAGACATTCTTCTGCGGTAGACTGAATTGTATTCTTGATGTTCAACCAAGTTTGGTCAATGCTTTCCTCCAAAGGGTTTTGCAGAGTTTCAAGTTTACATTTTATTTCATCTGTAAATTTCTCTTTGACTGTAATGTCTTGCAGTTTTTCTCTGTTATATGTTGGGTGTAATCTTTGTAATTTAGTATAGAAAGCTCTCTTAAGTTTTATTTTAAATGTTGCTCCAACGAGGAAGTGGTCACTGTGGCACTCAGCTCCTCTATAACTTCTGACTTGCTGTATGTTTGATGCATTTCTGTTGTTAATTAAAATGTGATCTATTTGATTATAGGTTCTCTTGTCACATGATTTCCAAGTTTGTTTGTGTATATCCTTTCTTTGTAGTCTGGTACTGCTAACCTGCAGTCCTTTGGCTTCTGCCAGGTTGATGACTCTCCATCCATTATCATTTGAAGTTGTATGTAGGCTTTCCATACCGGCCACTTTTTTATTAGTTTGCTCTCTCCCTATTTTTGCATTGAAGTCTCCCAGCACAATCAGGATGTCCTGTTTGGGGGTTTCTTCTATGACATCTTCCAGATCATTATAAAAGTCTTCTTTAATATCATCTTCTTTCTCTTCAGTAGGTGCATGTACATTAATCATTGTTATATTTTTCCATTTACCTTTTATTCGTAATTTACTAATCCTGTCATTAAAAGCTTTAAAGTTTAAAACGTTCCCCCATAACTCTTTTTTGATGACAAATCCTGTTCCTAACTCATGTTTATTTTGGGTGTTTCCTCCATATATTATAATCATTCCATTTTGCTCTAAAGTACCCTCTCCTGGCCACCTTATTTCTTGAATTGCTGTTATATCCATTTGATATTCAATCAGCTCCCGGGTTAGTTCTTCGGCCGCTCCAGCTCGATATAGTGTCCGTACATTCCATGTTCCAAATCTCAAAAGTCCTTTAACGTTCCAAGGTCGTTGTCCAGATAAGTCAGTCCGATATCGAGGCTCATGTATTTGTTTCGTAACAAAGAAAGGTTTTTACAAAGGTGGGGATGTTAACCCCACGCTTCAACCCCCAACCTGGAGGACCAGGGTGTTTCTCTTTGTCTGTTCTCTACCCTTTGACCTGTCCGGCTTGGGAGGCCCTGCTGGTAGCTACGCTACCGCCGGCATAGCTCTCAGGGTCATTGAGAAACTCAAGCTCCCCCACCACGACAAGGTGGAAACACCATCGGGGGAGCAATAGAATGCACTCGTCGCCCAAATCTCCGAGCTGGGAGAACTTCTTCCTCCTCCTCCGCAATGCTGTCCGCATCAATGCTACCGCGACCACTGACCCGACTGCAGCTTCCGTTCATTTGGTTGACTTTATCCTCTAGGGAATTGAGAATATTTCTCACATGGTTCGCCATGACAGGAGAACTAAGGCTGCTCTTTCTGTTGATGACTATGGGTGTGCTAAGACCACTGTAGCCGCTTGCGTCAAAGATACCATTAAGATGTATCGAACCGTCAATGGGAGAGCTTAAAGCCCCTCGTCCGCTTTCAGAGTTTGACCTGGCTCTGAACTTTAGAATGCCTTTTTTAGGAGAATCCTTGCCAAAGGCGCATAAATCTCGTTCAGTGTTTGGTGCCAGTTGCTGTTGCATAGACTTTCGACGTCCTCCAACTTTATCTACCAAGTTCAACAGTGAAGGACGGGGAGATAATCGTGGAAAATCGCTCTTGTCATTTAGTAGGATCACACTTGAGTTGTCGATCTTGATTTTGCATTTACTTTTTCCCGCTTTGTCTGAAAAACATAAAAAAGAATTCAGTAATAGATGTAAATTACACTGATTAATGAAGAATACCAAATAAAACATCGAAACATGTTTAAACATGTAAGGATATATATTAGCATCCATTAAAGCATGCATATTTCCTGTTTAGTTCTAGAGAATGCTGGATGTATTGCTGTGTATTTTAAAGTATCTTACATTATATATACGGGAATCCGAATCATTAATCATATATATTTAACATATACTTAGCTAATAATCAATTTTATTAAAGTGTTTGTCCAAAGTTCTGTATTTTTCTAATTCGAATTCAGCGCGTTATGCCGGATATAAAATCATTCTAAAAAGAAACGAAAGAAACATATTGTTTCTTCAGAATACTAAGTTTTGACCAGAAGTAGTCACAGTTGTAACAATCTTGATCAGAATGAATTGCAATACTAAGTCTGAAACAGAAGGACATAATGTAGCAAACAACTGAAATAAGGTTACCAGAAGTTTACATTGTAGCAATATAGAAGCAGTTAAATTACCAATTAGAAAATATTGTGTTAAATGACAAGCTAACTGGAAATTTACGAGTTAAACAAGTAATTTGCTTGAAACTCGCTGATTGTAATTAACTCCAGATGAATCGAAACAACGTCATCATAGCGACTGCTTATGCAATTAGGCCACAACCCGGAAGAAAACAATACATACACACAACCGCCAGGAAAACAATCCTGCATAGAAGAACGAGAAAAATACTCCCCCGCTACACAAATGCCAGAAGAAACTTTTCCTGCACATTAAAGACAATTATGCAAGCGACATTGCACAACATTCTTGTAATAGTAAATATAAGACAAAACAGAACAAAACAAAAATGTTTCCAGGCACACACACAATCTAACTATCCAGGCGCGTAAACTCAGAAATACCTTCCCTTGGGAGAGTCAAAGAGGACAACCCTCTCCTGGGAGAAACATACATGACAACCCTCTCCTGGGAGAAACATACATGACAACAATCTTCTGGGAGAGACCTCGGGACAGTCCTCTGCTGGGAGAGACATACAAGGACAACCCTTCCCTGGGAGCGACATACAGGACAACCCTGTCCTGGGAGAGACATACAGAACAACCCTCTCATTGGACAGACATACATGACAGTCTCTCCTCGGAGAGACATACATGACAGTCCTCTCCTGGGAGAGACATACATGACTGCCCTCTTCTGGGAGAGACATACAGGACACACCTCTTATTGGACAGACAAGCAGGGCAGCCTTCTCCTTGGAGAGACATACATGACAGCCGTCTTCTAGGAGAGACACGCAGGACAACTCTCTTCTGGGAGAGACATACAGGACAACCCACTCCTGGGAGAGACGTACAGGAAAACCCTCTCCTGGGAGAGACATACAGGACAACCCTCTCCTGGGAGAAACATACAGGCAAAACTAAAACCTCTCATTGGACAGACATGCAGGACAACCCTCCCCTGGGAGAGACACGCATGACAAGCTTCTACCGGGAAAAAACCTCAGAAAAGTCCTCTCTTGGAGCACAAAACAAGAAATAACTCTCGTGGGGTATAACATAAGAAGAAGATACCCCGCCACACACCAGCTGGGGGAAAGACTCTTCCCACGCACAAGATAGGGAAAATACACTCTCAAGGACAGGGAGATGATAGGGATGATTTGGGGGGGGGGGGGGGGGGGAATCTCCCAGCACACAAGATCAGTGGTACGAACGTCGTGAAAAAACTAAGAAATATCAACACAAATCTTTCTTGGGAAAAATAAACATACAAAAGAAACAAAAACACGTGTGTTAACCCATATACATAAGCATACGATTGAGAGATAAGTGTTTATAAAAACATGTATTAGTGTTCATGAGAAATAAACGAGTTGTTGGTTTTTGTTTTAAAGCAATGAGAAAGAAAAATATTGGCAGTTTCTGCTTCGTCCTTAGTAACCTATTCCTGGGTTAAGCAGGGGATGGAAACTCCTAAGACTAGACATTTACAAGACTAACATCCGAAAAGAGAAATAAACATATGATGGAAAAAAATATCAGTGAAAGAAATAAACTAGAAAATAGTAGTTAAATTACCACAACGATTATAACTATATTAGTGGTTCAACGGGGTAATTTGATTTGTAAAAATGCAAGATTGGAATTACTCGCAAGCTACATGATCAAACCAACATTATTCTTCGTTTTGTTTAACTGCACACAGTATACATGAAACCAGACCTGTTCGTGTTACAGTTGGACGCCGTAACCTCTCTGCCACTATTCCCCCTGATGCTAGATATAGTGGGAAAAACGTTCAGTCTTTTCGGGCAAGTGCAAAAACTCGGAAAACCGTATCGATGGTAACAATCATCGGCATTGTAATATCGAATCGAGCAAGACGAATAAACCCGCTGGTCACGTTCAGTTTAAAACAACAATAAGAAAAAGCTACCCACTATGTGATCTCATGACTGCAATGAAGCATTTCAAAAGTCGAAATGCTGAGAAATAATTAGAATAGTGAAACATTTTAAGCATTGAAGGTAGGTAACTGAGAATTAGAAGCAACATTGGTAAAACAAACGCAGCATTAATAGCTTACAACTACATTGGACATTTGAAACACATTAAACGTTACACAAGTTTGTGTACTAGACATGATTGTGTACTGGACAGGGTTGTGTGCTACATCAAAGTTATGTACAAGACAGGGTTGTGTACTACACAGGGTTGTGTATTAAACAGGGTTGTGTACTAGACAGAGTTGTATACAGGACAGGGTTGTGTACTAGACAGGGTTGTATACTGGACAGGTTGTGTGCCAGGTAGGGTTGTGTACTAGGCAGGATTGTGTACTAGGCAAGGTTGTGTACTATGCAGGGTTGTGTACCGGACAGGGTTGTGTACATGACATGGTTGTGTTCAATTTGTACAGCTAATTAATTATAGCCGGCTTCGTGGCTTAGAGGTTATGACTTTTCTCCGTAATCTCGTATACTCTCGTCGGTAACGTGATGACGGTGAGAATCAGTAGTGGTTCGAATCGCATCGGTAACTTACGGGGTATGTGAGCCGGCCGCTCAGAAAGCAATGGCAAACTACTTAGCGTAATCTTGCCAAGAATTCAACATACAGTTGAAAGATGCTGGTGTTGACAGCGATGTCCTGTAAAGGATATGCAAAAAAAACATAATTAATTATAAGATGCATACAAGACATGCTATTAACAAACTACGGTATGGATATGACATGGTTTCGATCGCTGAAAATGAAACGCTATAACGAAATGCGATATAAAATTGCAACAGAAATGCAAAACAATGGTCTTAGTCTGAATAACAGAAAAACAGAAATAATGACAATTACAAAGAAAAAATATCATCACAAAACCAACATCAACATTAATAGAACTAGCTTGAAACATGCCAATGTGTTTACTTATTTTGGTACTGTGATAATAGCAGATGGAAGATGTGTTAAAGAAGCTTAAAGTAGGATAACCCAAGAAAATTCAATATTTTAGAGATAAATAATATTATGCGCAATACATCTTAGTCAAAGAGATATGACAAAAAGATAATAATAATAATAAGTCTTTATTTTCAAAGGGAAAGAGTTCTCTCTTGGAGCACAAAATCTTGGAGCTATATTGAGCCAATCCCAAAGTTCAAGAGTGAATCATGGAATGCAGACTAGTGAGCAATTATGTGGAAGCTGTAGATATGCGGCTTTATAGAAGGATGCTGAGAATACAGCAGACGGAAAACAAAATCATAATAAAGATATTTTGCAAGAGCTTGACTCACAAAGAGTAACCGGCGTGAGAAGGACAGAGTTAACTTCTTTAGGTACATCGTAAGAAAGGTAAAACTGGAATATGTAGTGGCAGCGAGAATGTTTAACTGCAGGAGAGGCGCTGGAGAGAAGGAAAAGATATTGGACATGTTAGCATCATGATATTGAGAAAGACAAGCGGCTGAGACTCGGGTTCGAATCCTCGGTAAGGTGTAGATTGTTTTTTCTGTCGTGGCATATATATATATATATATATATATATATATATATATATATATATATATATATATATATATATATATATATATATATATATATATATACGCCTATACACACATAACAAAATGACCCTTTCTGAGGTCTTAAGGTCAGTTAAGCAAACAGTACTAGGCTGATATTTGTAATAGACTAATTTGCATTTCCTTAATACATTTCCCGGTATAGATTTTAGCCTGGGTAGATCTGGAAGACCAGGTTAATTTAAAAATAAATTCACCTTTACGAATTCGAACCCATGGCCACCTGGATTGGTATACAAGCATCTAACGTGAATACAACACATTGACTTGCATTAGAATATGTCGCATATCCTTTGCAGGATGTTTTCTGGTAACTTTACGTTCAGTAGTTTGTCATTGCTATCTGAACGAGAAATCAACTTGTAAGTCCTAATTAATGATGGTGTAGTGGTTGAAAAGCAAACCCCGACTTCAGCCGTCTCCGTGGCGATGGCGTTGCGGACGCGATTTATAATGCCGTTTACCCGCGTTCCAAACACAGCGGTGACCGATTTGGCAGCAGACTGTGTCGCGCTGGTTTTAACGTGTTGGTATGAGAGCCTGTCGTTCAGACAGCAGTGGCAAACTACTGAAGCTAAAACTTGCAAAGACATCAACAGCAGCTGAAATATGCTGGTGTTGACTGCAACGTCCTGTAAAGGATATGCAACTTTAAACCAAAAAATATGAACGAGAAGTCAACTTGTAAGTCCTAATAAATTCGGTGTTAAGGTTTAACAGCACACCCCGACTTCAGTGCATTCAAAGTTGTTGCTGTTCTTATCGAATGGATAAGAAGATTCAATATGTTGTTACAAATATACGAACAGTGTACTGCACTGAACAGCACAGACTGTTAGTATAAGGAAACAAGTGAACGCAAAACAACTGTGCGAATTGTGTTCACTGTTAGTAATTAAATAAAAGTTAGTTGCGTCATATTTAACAAGCCTTCGTAATCAATCCCATCATTTATAAGCTGTTTGCGATTTTCTGGGCCATTTTAAGTTCAGTAGTTTGCCATTGATTCTGAAAAACTGACCATCATACAGCTATAACATCAACGCAAAGGATCTGCCCCCAAATAGCCTACGGCAAATCTAGTTATTTACCAACGATATTAATCAAAGTAACAGTACTTTCTTAGGTCAAATTCAATCACATACATCAATATCAATTTCGATGTAAATGCCATTTATCTTGCCTCGTAAATGCCTCGTTCTTGACTTTGGGGTGTAAATTACAAGTATCTCTGAAGTCGTAGTGGGTTCACCTGATGGCGTGGGCCACTTGTAATAGGCAAAGCTAATCCACACACACACACAAATCAGTCCATTCCACTATAATCAGTAGCATGGATATGGACTACGCTTGAGTTCAAAGTGAACAAAAAACAACACAAATAAAAACAAAGCATGCATGATAACCCAGAAGATGTACTCGTAGTTTCAATACAAGATCTCACAAGTTGAGCACGACGCTTTTCTTCCTTTCAGGTGATACATGTTTTACTTTAAAATGTGCGTATGTTTGTTCTCCACATACCTTTGTGTTGTGTTTCATATCTCTTCATATCATGTCTGCCCTAGAGCAGACATCGGTGATTATAACAATACAATCCGCACTCCCATCTAATATTTTCTTGAAATTGGTGATGCCTCATCAAGAGCGTTGTCGACTGATGAGAACGATCATGCATCTCCACATCTTTTTAGCCCCAAGAGCATATGTCAGTCCGTGCGTGATAAACTTCCGCGACAAGCAAAAGGCTGTAAGAATCTGTCTTCCTCTGTCTCTCTCTCTCTCCCCATAATTATTCTCAGTTGCCCCATGTCTCAGGTTTTCCTTTCATATAATGTGGCAAAACGTCGACCATATTTCCGATGATTGTGATACAATGTGTTTGGGTTTAGCCTCTTCTACCACGTGTATTATGCTTACTTTGACTACACAATGCATTTTCAGCTTTCTTATGTAAAACCACATTTCTGGGGCGTCAATGGATTTATTTGTTTGCTTAAAAATTGTCCATGATTTGTTGATCAGTTGTTTGGGCTTTCTGGATACATCTTTATACGTATCTGCCTTCCCTTGTCAAGTATAATATTTTCCGCCGTGTTTAATTTCTCTATTTGTCTATTTCCTAAGCATTTGCTGAGCAATCGTGTAACACCTACACTTAGCAATCCTCAGCGTTTGTTTTCTTTACTGTCGCGATATTCTCAACATTCTTGTCAGACACTACAACTGTACTGTCTCTTGTTTCTTTACCATGTCATCACTAATTACGTAGAATGTGTATATTTTTAGAAGAATAATGCTCAATACCTCCCGTACCCTGCCCTACATCGCATGTAACTATAGGAAGTAATGATAGTTTTAAAGAACAAGCAAAACAACTATTCAGGTAGCAAATTTCAAGCGTGCTATAAATTAATATCATGCCTTAATTATGCAAATACCCATTGAATTATTCTACTACAATCCGTATTGTGTATTCGTGTAATGTGCCGTCTCTGTTACGTATTTGTTTGTAGTGAGTTTGGGCACAGTGCAGTTGCGATTATTTTAATATTGTGTCGTCATGAGTGTTAGCTTCTATTGGCTGCTAGCTAGGTGGCAATCACATGTATATCCCTTTATAAATCTATATAATCTTCCGATCTGATATCATCAGATCTAGAATGAAAACATTAATATGGAACATGAAACAAGAATTTGGAAACATGAAAATATGAACCAGTATGATTTTGAATTACGTGAACAATATAATTAATCAGGAAAACCCATGAAATAGTCAAGCCAAAATAATTTGGCTTGTATCAAAATAGAAAGAAGACATTCATTGTCGATATTGTGTTTATAGGCATATAAATGCCGTCGACACACTAAGCAACCGAAAATATTTTGCAGACATTGCCGACGCCTGTTTTAGAGCTATTTAGAACATATTTGTTTCCCCTTCAATTTACCAAGCACAGTGTACGATTCATTGAATGATTCCCTCAATACTTTATTTTGAAAATTATATCATTCTAGTATCTTACTAGGATTAATCTATTTGTGTATGATTTACAGTATACACTTTAAGATATTCCTTTTCTTTTGAGTATCTATAATGAATCTGAAGCATTCGTACATTTACTTCTTTCTGTGTTTTATTCTTTTCAGTGCAATCAACCTCAATAATCATGTCACCAAACACCTACCCAGAATTATGAGAAGAGCAAAAAGGAAAATAAGAATGGGAATTACGAATAGCAGTATTGTTTCGTTGGAGGAAAAGGAACACATAATGCAATATTGTAAACACCATGGTATTTGGTAAACAGAAAATGATGAACTGATCAAAATGGTGTAGGGTATTACCATTGAATAAACAGATCTCACAATAATCAAGAAATTTATTGGAAACAAGCAGGAACAATTACAATGGAAACAAAAGTGGGCAAGCAACGCAAATTAGGCATTAAGACGATTTTCTTTATTCATGTATGAGAAGGGCATTGAAGAACGTGGTGACGAGTGTAAAGATCAGCTTTAGGAGAGATAGAAACAGAACGTTAGATTGGTGCCTCATGGTCTAAGACAATGGATGACATGGGGTGGTATCCTATAATCGATCCAGTTCACCAAAGACCGAGATCTGTGGAGAAACTTGAACGCGTACGCCACTGTGTACGATTATGATAATTTACTACTGTTCAACTTCCTTTTCACATATTATCCTCCTCTTCCCCACCTCGTCATTAATCTTTTCATGAACATCACCGTCACTACCACCTTTACTTCTTCTTCTTCTTCTTCTTCTTCTTCTTCTTCTTCTTCTTCTTCTTCTTCTTCTTCTTCTTCTTCTTCTTCTTCTTCTTCTCCTCCTCCTGCTCCTCCTCCTGCTCCTGCTCCTTCTTCTTTTTCTTCTTCTTCTTTTTCTTCTTCTTCTTCTTCTTCTTCTTCTTCTTCTTCTTCTTCTTCTTCTTCTTCTTCTTCTTCTTCTTCTTCTTCTTCTTCTTCTCCCCCTGCTGCTGCTGCTGCTGCTGCTGCTGCTGCTGCTCCTCCTCCTCCTTCTTCTTCTTCTTCTTCTTCTTCTTCTTCTTCTTCTTCTTCTTCTTCTTCTTCTTCTTCTTCTTCTTCTTCTTCTCCTGCACCCCCTGCTGCTGCTGCTGCTGCTGCTGCTGCTGCTGCTGCTGCTGCTGCTGCTCCTCCTCCTCCTCCTCCTCCTCCTCCTCCTTCTTCTTCTTCTTCTTCTTCTTCTTCTTCTTCTTCTTCTTCTTCTTCTTCTCCTGCTCCCCCTGCTGCTGCTGCTGCTGCTGCTGCTGCTCCTCCTCCTTCTTCTTCTTCTTCTTCTTTTTCTTCTTCTTCTTCTTCTTCTTCTTCTTCTTCTTCTTCTTCTTCTTCTTCTTCTTCTTCTTCTTCTTCTTCTTCTTCCTCCTCCTCTTCTTCTCTTCCTCCTTCTTCTTCTTGTTCACCTGACTGTCTTACGTCTTCTTTATATTTTATGGCACGTATGCTATTGTTACCAGTCTAATCACTTTGTATCATTGTTCTGATCTCAGCGACATGGTTAATTATAATTTTTTAAATCGTATATAATCATAAGGAGTTTTCTATCCTAGATTAACTATATCTATTTCCGTCTCTATAGCATAAATTACGCAAAATCAAACACATGCGAAATCGTTAAAACGTAGAAAATGCAGACTGAAAACAGTTGTCAGGTAGTAAATTTAAAACTTAAAATGTTACGGAAGCGAAGAAACTAAATACAATTCTAATGGGAGTGCAGTAAACTAAAGTAAAATTTCGCATATGAGAACTTGAAAATGAAAACTCGTGATAAAGAGAAACAGTGAAGTGATTTCCAACTAAACTATATTTGAAGCTATATTCTGAAAACATAAGCCTACACAAAAGATTAATACAAAGACAACACCACAAACCTGCCGACTCTTTTCTTTCGTAGCATTAGGAAAAACAGGCAGAGATGCGTTTAAGAGATGGGTATAGGGTTACACAATATGCGATCTGGGACAGAAATTATGGTCAACCCGTTGACGATTCTGACACATTCAAAGTGCTATGCTATATATGTTATTAAGAGTTACGCGTTTTTTTTTTAATGTTACATATTCCTTACAGGACGTTGCAGTTAACATCAGCTGCTGTTGATGTTCTTGGCAAGATTACGCTCAGTAGTTTGTCACTGCTTTCTGAGCGACCGGCTTACATACCCCGTAAGTAACCAATGCGACGCGATCGTTACGCGTTTATTCAGCGCTTAAAAGAGAACGTCATATTTAGTGTGATAATATCAATTCACTTGATTTATATTGATATGGCTTGAGATCTCGCATTGTAATTTACAATCAGTGTTTGTGTGCATGTGTATATCACTTACATTGCTCGTGTATACGTGTGTATATCGCTGTGACATAATAGCAACTAATTCCCTTGTTTGGGCGAGATTATATGAGGCAACTGATTTCCTGTCAGTATCTTCATGTACCACGAGCTGTAGATCCCTCGTTCTGAAGATCTTGGGTTCACTGTTAGTCTGGGTCGTTCTTACAACGAGTGTAATTTTCCTAGAGATATCTGAGAGTCATAGATGGAGCTAAGGGCGCGTGGTTTGTGCGTTGCTCACCGCAGACGGATTGCCGTTCTCAGGAGAGAGAACAAGCGAGATGGAGTAACACCAGACGCAATTAAGTCGATCCCCTTGTCTTTAATCTATGCATTGTTGATAAGTATAGAGATCATAATTCACAATACCGCACAATCTTTTGAATCTCCGACCAAGTCTGTTGTCTTGCCTGTTTGGCAAGTCTGGTGATATGGAGCGGTCAATTACGTCGGGTTTCTTAATGCTGGTAGGCTGTCGAATCATAGTGTACAAGCCCCAACTCCCGGTCGGTATATGGTGTATATGCTGTTGAGCTAATAAGGCCGATGGAGTGTTTTTGCTATTGGCTTACGCATTTTCCTCATGTTGGACTGGTAGTACATGGTTCAGCTACTAAGTTAAGTGCTTGGAGTGAAACTGCGAGTTGTGAATTTCACGTGGAATGCATTTTTATCTATCCACGGTGGTATTGTGAACTGTATGTTTAACAAAAATGGCTGACGGTGGGCCGTTGGTGAACTAGCTGGGTTTTCTTTTTGACGTACTGTGTGTGCAACTGCTGATATTTTAGTGGCCGCCGCTTTCATCTACAATGAACTGTAATTTTTGTGGCGGACTGTTATACTGGCATTCTGGCAGTGGCATTATGCAAGTATGTTTGTGCTTGGTGTTGGTTTGCCGAGACTGCTGTATATTTCACTTTTTACATGGGACAGTGAGGAGCGTACTATGTGATATTCAGTGGCAAAGGAACGTAGCATTGTCGAGTGACCCTTTGCCGTGAAGTTGTGAAAGTGACTAACAACGTATACTATCTAATTCTGTTCATCGGTCACTGCGTCGGTCACTGTGTGTGGTTCTTAACTTTTCAGCTCCGTCGGGTCTCCGTGGTTGCAGGTAACTTTAGTTTCCTTGTAATGCTCCATACTTCTATGTTAAATTTAGAGGAAAGTTGTCCACGCTTTAGGGTCACTGTGTCTGTTCGATCGACTATAGATATGATGGTTAGCTGACAGTAGAGATATAGCTGTTCCAGTTCTAGGCACAGAGGTATATAGCAAATAGATTACATTGGAGATATGATCTTTCGAGTTCTATATTAGCGGGTGCGTAGGTGCAATCGTTATGATTTACTTCGACAGTGGTAATGGGTGCGGTCGGTTAAGTTTTAATTATCAGCTATCAAATATATAGATGGGTGTGTGTTTGTGTGTGTGTGTGTGTGCTTGCGTGCGTGTGTTTATTTATATATGCATATATGCAAAATTAGTACACAATTGTTGTGAAAGCTGGCATTAAAACTTTATTATCCCTGTCTTAAACTGGAATTTGAAACAAGAAGTTCAAATGTGATATTATAAGAATGTAACAAGTACAAGTAGCAACATACACAAAGTTTCTTTCGAAAACCCGTAATTTTGAAGAGACGACATTATAAAATATGTATTGTTCTGTTTGCAGCTGATTAAGACATCAGTCTACGCGCACTCATGACCCTCCGAATCGTCAGTCATGGCAGCTGAGGACGCTTCAGAGCACAAATTGGTAAACGTTGTTTCATGTATATTAATTTGTTAGTTAGTTAGTCGACAAATCATCCTGATTGCAAATCGAACCATTCAGTCCATAAGTGCTCGGATCCCCTCCTCAGTAAATCCTGCAGCGTGTAGCGGTTCACGACGCCAGTTCTGTGTTGATTAATTACTCTTCTTTGGCTTACTGCGTAATGTTCTTGTTTGGCCACTCCTCTTTTAACTTGCTGCTCTCGCAGCGTGACCAAGGTTGTAGATTCCCAGTCATCGCTTGGTTCTCGTAAATGACTTATTCAGACAGAGAGAGACAGAGCATTCAGAATGTCTGCCTGGTCCATGGCTCGTCCGCCTTCCATAGTAGCCCTACCTGCAAGCCTTTCAGCCTGTCATTCCCTTGTACACCCGCATGCACCCTCATGCCATGGCACGAAGATGAAACTAATTTTTGCCAGCCGAGATCACTCCAGAGACATCAGCTATTCTCTACGGACCCACCCCATTTCTATCATCCTGAGCATACTCATTGAGTCACTAAGGACACATGCCAGATTGAATGTCTGTGTCTCGAGCCATGTTATTGCTTTCCTTACTGCGATGACTTCCATAGTCAGGCTGCTTGTGGTCAAAGCAAAAGCCCCAGACTCTTCCTTCACAGTTTTCCCTCCTGCCTGAGCCGTAAAAGCCCATGAACTTCTCATTCCTCGGACGACCGACCTATCCGTGTAAATGACAGCATCCTCCTCTAACGAATTCTTGAAGTTAAGAGCCTGTACTTCCGCCTCCACAGCACCTGGATTTTCTTGTCTGCATTTCCTGTCTAATTGGATGCACGCTGAAAAGGATGTACAGAACTCTGTTGGCACTTCTACCCCCTCCTCGACAGGTTCTAAGTCCTCAAGTGAACACACCTGCTGAAGAATGTCTTCGGCTTCACCCATCCACGACTTCCCTCTTTTTAACCTGCTTCCCTTTACCATCTTAATCTCGCTATGCAGAGAATGCTGTGAATTTGCGTTGACTCTGAGATAGGCACGTGCTTGGCACATTTGTATTCTGTCCCTGATGGTATCTCTTGTACATCCAAGAATGATGTGCATGGCTTCGTTCTGTATCCTTTCCATCCTTTCTATCTGATTATGGCTAAGAGTCAGGATCGCCATCGCATACTCCAGAACAGAAGGGACCGGCCCCTCGTAAAGAAGACATAGATTGCGCTGCTCACAGTTTGCTGCCGCCATTACCCGCATCGTAGAGAAACCCCTCTTGGCCTTTGTTATTACCTGGTCTTCGAGCTCAGTATAAGCTAGGCTTCGATCACATCGCATCCCCAGGTAATTCATTACCTGCGTTCCTTCCACCGTCTCTAAACCCAGATTGACAGTTGGCGTTGGGGTGAAGACACAGTTACAGTGAAAGAAATCAAGGCTGCGCTTCGACGTTTAAACAACATCGCTCCAGTGCCAGATGGAATAAGATATGACGACATCAATATGTGTACCGAAAAAGAGCTAGATAAATTAGCAGACATGTACAACAACAGTATAGGGAGTGCCAGCATCAAGGAGAAGTGGTTACACAGCTATCTGATTCCCTTGCCGAAGCCTGGCAAAGACCACACAAAAGTTTAGGGATATTGAGTAATAACCATAAAGAATACAAAAGGCTTCTCTGCTGGAGAAGTTAATTACCAGAAAAATATCAATCTAGCTAGAGAGGCAAGGTATTTTCCCACCTACCCTAGGAGGGTACCGTCCAAAAAGAGAAACCTGAACCAATGCAACGGTTTTTGCCCATGATGTCTATGAAAGTTTCTACTCAGGCTTTGAAACCTTTGCTGCAGCGATTGATCTTGAGGACGCGCACAATAGAGTATCATTGAGTTGTTTAATGCTTCAGCTTCTTTAACTCAAGATAAGTTCTTTCCTGCTTAGTTGGATCGTTGCAGTCCTCTTCCAACGGAAAGTAGTTTTTAGATGTGGCAGTTGGACTTCAGAACCAACAACAATATATCCTGGACTACCACAGGGATCACCATTATGTTCGGTACTGTTCAACGCTTACACTGTGAGAATCACCAGCGAGCAAATCATAGGACCGGGGAGGACATTGTCATATGCAGACGATGTTTTAGTGTATCGTCAGGGCAAGTATAGAGATCAGGCTGTTGTGGAACTACAAACCGAACATTTGTCTCATAGGAGAGGTAATCTTTATTTAAACATTTACCTGCCAAAAATGGAAAGAAAACCAAGAGCCAACTTATAATGTTCTACTCAGACCTGGAACACTAAGACTACAGAACATACAGCAATTAATTGATAGCCAGAGGGATTCCCAAAGCTGGAAGTGGAGAGCCCTGAGTGTAGACAGTTCTTTTTTTCCAGATCATCCAGGCCAGTAAAAGATTAGCAGTACTGGAAAAAATATAGCTGTTATTATACACATTATTATTGGCACATCAATTCTGTATAATTACCATTTTATGATGTATATGTCATTATTTTATGGCAGGAAATTGTAATTTTGAATGCAATTTACAAAATCCATGTTTGTGTTTATTAAATAATAAAAATATGAGGTCATGTCATGTATTGATTGTATTTTTACTTGTCATAGTCAAATTGTTTTAAACTACCCTAGATAGAATTAATTAGTTGGTATAGGAGAGGCAAAGAACCACTTAAAGGATATTTGAGTATAAAAGGGAATACAACCTTTTCAGTTATTTCCTGAAGGTATTCCTTGGTTCTCTAAAACTCTATTTCTGGTCTCAAACAATTGAGTCAGTACAGCTAAATTAATTAAACGGGCAGGATCACATTGGGAAAAAGGATGTTGCATCCTTTCTCTCTTTGGGTTGAGCCATCAATCTCGACGTATCCGACAACCACCAAAGCCTATACATGATCCTTAACATACATACACCAATCAAGGGTGATTCCCAAGTACATGACATACACTATCAAGGGTGATTCCCAAGTACTGTACATGACATACAGCTATCAAGGGTGATTCCCAAGTACATGACATACACCTATCAAGGGTGATTCCCAAGTACATGACATACACCTATCAAGGTTGATTCCCAAGTACATGACATACACCTATCAAGGGTGATTCCCAAGTACATGACATACACCTATCAAGGGTGATTCCCAAGTGCATGACATACACCTATCAAGGGTGATTCCCAAGTACATGACATACACCTATCAAGGGTGATTCCCATGTACATGACATACACCTATCAAGAGTGATTCCCAAGTACACGACATACACCTATCAAGGGTGATTCCCAAGTACATGACATACACCTATCAAGGGTGATTCCCAAGTACACGTACTACAATTTACTCTATCTACTAAGAGGACAGCCTGCTCCGTGGCGAAAGGGTTACAGACGAGGTTCATGATCTCACACACACGGAGTTGCATTAGTTTTTTACGAAATGGTATGGGTGCCAGTTGTTCAGAAAGCAATGGCAAACTACTGAACATAAACTTGCCAAGAGATCACAACAGCAAAATATTATGGTGTTGACTACAACGTCCTGTAAAGGATATGCAACTAACTTTAACTAAGAGGACATCCCTTAAATATAATACATAGGACACCTGCCTTCGTGATCCGGTTATATAGGGAGTACCACACAACCGATGCCTTGTCTGGGTATATAACGGCCCCTGTGTCCTTGCACCACTCCGCCACCCTGTTTACTGCCATCTGTAAGTCTTCAGCCAAACTTTCACTGTCTCTTCCCTGTTTGTATACCGGAACATCATCTGTAAATATCAAGATTCTACTAATTCCTGGTGTCTCAATAGCTGCGGCTTTGCTGGTGTATACATTAAAGAGAAGCTGAGTACGCAGTGCAATTTTACGCTCGTAAAGGACTGTTGCAATCCATTTGACAATCCAAGGGCAGACTTCCATGTCCAACAGTGTGTATGTCAACCGATCATACCTGATCCTTCAGGCCAAGATCAACCACCACTGTTTCTTGTTTATCCCGGAAGCCCTCTTAGACATCAAATGCAAAAGTTGCCGCATTGACCCAGGTGTTCTTCCCAAGCCAGTAACTCCCGAGCCCTTTTGCAAGCGAATAACGATTTTCCAAATGTCGCTGGAGCCTGCATGCTACTATCTTTTCAAGGACTTAGTCAAAAGTGTTTTGCAGGGTTATGATTCTGTATCCATTAAGTCTTTAGTGATCCTTATCTTGTTTTGGGAGTGGGACCAAGTAGCTATGCAGTCAATCCTGTTTTTCTGCCGTTTTCATGTATGTTTTTCACACACACACACACACACACACACACACGCACGCACGCACACACGCATGCACGCACGCACGCACATGCGTGCCTGCCTGCCTGCCTGCCTACCCAATTCAGTCAGTCATGGCATAATTGTGAGGGAAAGACTAGTCACGTACTGGACGATGAAAAGTGACTCAGTTCTGGGCACTTTACACATGGCGTGAAAATCGCCGGGAGTCGCTCCGTAATAAAAAACGAAGTGTTTCCTTGAAAGTCATTCTGCGATGGACCGTGGTCGAGTGTGGACCGGGTCACATTGAGAAGCTGGCAATGGCCAGTCATAGTGCCGCCATAGTAACCATATTATAGTTGTGTCGATTTTATACGTATTGTTGGACAACTGCGTTTTGTATAGATAAACTGTATTGTATTTCATAGGACAATAGAGTGTAGAAAGCGCAGTCTGGGTAGAGTAGTTAAATTTAAATACGTGTCGAGTTGTGTTCTAGCACTGAGTAGTTAGAGATGGTACAGAATGACAGAGCAGCATTTAACCAGCCCTAATGGTGAGATGTCGACAGTTGTATTTCACGTCACTTAATGACATGAAATTGTCAAGATGAAGATAACGAGCCAGAAGAAGATAGCGAGGGGAGAAGATGAAAATAAGAATTACAAAGATAAAGTCACGGAGTTGAATGGATAAGGCCATGTAAACTAACCATTCTTGTGTATCGACCCGAGCCAATAGCAGGTTCCAATTACAGTAATTTAACCATATATTTCAATTGTTATGTTCTCTTGTGTCCTCTAATCTCTTCTTCTGTCTTCTTCTTCTATGATCGCCAATTGATATTTGTGAATTTGTTTACGATGCTGTCCCACTTATTGGCCTTAACTACTTTAAGAGTTGGTGGTATTGCAATTGTTAATATTTTTACTGGTCTGTGTAACATGTGATTGACAAAAGTCACTGCTTCTATTTATTGAGGATTTTAAAATTATATTTATTATCAGATTCAGGCATAAATATGAATGATGGCTGTAAGTAAATAAGGAACCAGTTTACAGAAAATATGGCGTTTTTTGGCATATAGTAAAGATCCCTTTACACTCAATGAAGCCCATTGAGCATATGATATTAGGTCCAGATTTTACAGACAACACAGCGTTTCGTGGTGATGCGATCAGTATCCCGCCCGAGCCTTTCCATCGCAAGACTCTTCCTGGTATCCACGTTGGAATGATTCCAATTAAGAGACCAGATCAATGTTTCACATTTCCAGTCCAATGCGAATCGAAACTATGACCACGGGGCCGTCAGGCAAGTGTCTAGCCACTACACCACCGAAATCCACATGAATACAAATAGAAGACTAGTAATCGACCAGCGTGTGTAAGTGATGGAATATTAGCACAGATCAGTGGTTCTCAACCGGTGGGGAAATCCCCCCCCCCCACTGGGGAATTTTAGGGTTTCCAGGGTGGGGGTGGGAATTAAGATTATTTCAAGATCGCGTTAATACAGGAATCGATTACTTGATATTGTTTTTCCCTCCATACTTTACAGTTCTTTACTCTCGCCCTTCTGATATTCATTTTATAACGTAAGTAGACTCACAAATCAGGTTTTATGTAGACTTATAGACTTATTCTAGTGTGTGTTATTAAATTTAGCTTCCATTTGTACGTTTATTGTGTAGGAGCGGGAGGGGGGAATATATAGGGAGGAAATACGAAAGGGGGGAATGACGTTCTGGAAATATGGTGAAGAGGTGCACGGGACAAAAAAGGTTGAGAACCACTGGCATATATGCATGTATTACGGTAGTGGGCACGTTTATAATGTTGGTAAGAACTTAGCGAGTATTGTCATGAGCACAATCGCATGCCTGGCTCGTCGCTTGCCAAAGAGAAGGAAAGATTGGCCACCTATGCTTCCTTGCACTGGCCTACAATATGTGATGGCGCTATCACATACCTATAGCAGGAAACTGCATGGGCAAAAATTAAAAGCACATTCATGTATAACTGTTGTCATGCAAACCCAATACCCATGGTTACTGGGAGATGTTGGACAAAAGGAAACCTTTTCTTTAAGGCAGTAAAGTAGCCTTTATCTCCACTGGAAGCAGAGAAACAACTGTAAATTACACAGGACATGTTAATGGTGGGTTTTACCAATACCTTACCAAAACTAACTTCTCCTGGTCCGGATCCTGAAACGACACCAGAGAAAAGACCAGTGTAAAATTAAAATACTTAAAATGAACAAGACATTGATGGAAAGACACCAAGATAAACGAAAAATGTAAAACCATAACACATAAATTAAAAAAAAAAAAAAAAAAAAAGGACATTCATGGAAACATACCAAGTCCAGTGTAAAATCATAACACTTAAAATTAACAAGACATTCCAAGTAAGATATCAATAGAAAAGAACAATTTAAAACCATAACACTTAAAATGACAGAGACGTTCCTCGAAAGACATCAATATGGAAAACCAATGCAAACTCATAACACTTAAAATTAACAAGACAATCCTGGAAAGACATCAATATAAAAGACCAGTGTAAAAGCGTAACACGTAAAATAAACAAACAAACAAACAAAAAGTCAAAAAGAACAGAGTTGCCCATCCTAGTCCCTGCATGCACTTAGAAAGAAAGATGCACACAAAAGATAGCTACTTCAAAAAACTGGTTAAGGTGGTTAAAAGTGAAAAATGGGCAGAGGTATGTCACAGAGTATTCCTGACTTCCAAGGTGCTGACCTCATCTGGCAGAGGACCGACGAGAACAAGGGTAAAGCCCTCTTCGAACGCTATCTAAAGCAGAGCAACCAGACAGACATGAGAGGCCGAAATCTCGCAAGGAGGTCACCTCAGATAGTTCAATGCCCAGAATATCTTGGATGAAAATACAGAGACAATGAAAGAAATCAAGGCCAAATGGCATAAGATATGATGACATCAATATGTGTACCGACAACGAGCTAGAGAAATTAGCAGACATTTACAACAACAGCATAGGGAGTGCTAGCATCAAGGTAGAGTGGTTACACAGCTATCTGATTCCCTTGCCAAAGCCTGGCAAAGACCATTCACAAATTCAGTGATATCGAGTGATACCTTGCAGAACACAACAGGCAAGCTACTTAAGAGAAATTAATTGCCAGAAAAATATCAAGCCAGCTAGAAAGGCAAGGTGTTTTCCCATCTACCCTGAGAGGGTACCGTCCAAAAAGAGAAACCTGGACCAATGCAGCAGATTTTGCCCATGATGTCTATGGAGGTTTCTACTCAGGCATTGAAACATTTGCTGCAGCGACTGATCTTGAGGACGCGTATGCCAGACGACATCCCGGGGTATATCATAACTCAAACAATGTAACTTGATAATAACACAGCTCGTAAACAACAGTCGTCAAATGCAGGCTTGAGAAGTCAAACCCGAACTGAATAACTAAGTCTACTCCGTTAGACTTTGGCAGTTATGATGCTGTTTATTTTCGCAGCACACAGGCTTGTAGCAACGACAAGAATAAATAATAACATACTGTGCTTGTTCTGACCAAGCTGGGCAGTATTACAATTATAATTAAAATGAACATTATGTCCCAAGCCATCTCCGCTCGAATTCTAAACAATGTCCTTGCCCGTAAACACGGCGTCCTTCTCTCTATCCGTGTCCTTTCTGACGTTTCTCTGACATCGAGTTTCTGCGTTCGTCTGCATATTTTTTCGTGACTTATATGGACGTTGTCTCCACATATTGAGTCGTCCATTTCAAGTATTAACTCAGCCACAAATGCGATATAAAGCCAGTGCCTAGCCAACCTATCCTTCTAAATCAACATAAGCTGCCGCTCCTAAGAAGCTCCCAAGTCCGTCTGCCTTTGTTGTTGTTGACAATCTTCCGTGACGTTTTTGTGTTACCACGTCATATCCCTAGATTCATTAGCGTTTTGATTTTGGGATTCTCTGATATTTCTAATCTGTTTCATTACGTCACACCTGCCACTTGGCAGCGTACAACAGAGTACCATTGGATTTTTTAATGCTTCAGCTTCTTGAACTCAAGATAAGTCCTTACCTCCTTAGTTGGATCGCTGCAGCCCTCTTCCAAAGGAAAGTAGTCTTTAGATGTGGCAGCTGGATTTCAGAACCAACAACAATATGTCATGGCCTACCACAGGGGTCACCATTATCTCCGGTGCTGTTCAACGCTTACACTATGAGAATCACCGGCGAGCATAACATAGAACCGGGAGGACATTGTCGTATGCAGACGATGTTTTAGTGTATCGTCAGGACAAGGATAGAGAGCAGGTTGCTGTGGAACGACAAACCGAACTCAGTCGCATAAGCACTTGGTGTTTTGAAGCTAGGACAATGGTCAACCCAACAAAGGCAACAGTGACATGGTTCTCTTTGAATAACTATATTGTCAACACCCCAACGCCAACTGTAAATCTGGGTTCAGAGACGGTAGAAAGAACGCAGGCTATGAATTACCTGGGGATACGATTTGATCGAAACCTAGTTTATACTGAGCATGTAGACCAGGTGATAACAAAGGCGAAGCGGGGTTTGGCTGCGATGCGGGTGATGGCGGCGGCAAACTGTGAGCAGCGCCATCAATGTCTTCTTTACGAGTGTCTGGTCTTTTCTGTTTTGGAGTATGCGATGGCGATCCTAACTCTCAGCCACAAGCAGATAGAAAGGATGGAAAGTATACAGAACTAAGCTATGCATATTAATCTTGGATGTACAAGAGTTACAGCATGCAGGGCGATGTGCTACCTTCTTGATATTCCAACCATGAGGGACAGAATACAATTCTGCCAAGCACGTGCCTGTCTCAGAGTCAATGCAAACACACAACATCCACTGCACAGCGAGATCAAGAAGGTAAATGGCAGCAGGTCAAAAAGAGGAAAGTCGTGGATGGTTCAAGCCGAAGACATTCTTCAGCAGGTGTGTTCACTTGAGGTCTTAGAACCTGGCGAGGAGTGGGTATAAGTGCCAACAGAGTTCTGTACATCCGTTTCATTGTGCACACAACTAATCAGGAAATGCAGACACGAAAATCCAGCTGCTGTGGAGGCGGAAGTTCAGGCTCTGATCTGCGTAAATTCGTTAGAAGATGATGCGGTCATTTACACGGATGGGTCGGTCTTCCGAGGAGTGAGAAGTTCATGAGCCTTTACAGCTCAGGCCAGAGGGAATAGTGTGAAGGAAGAATCTGACGCTTTTGCATTAAGTAAAGCAATAACATGGCTCGAGACACAGACATTCGATCGGGCATGTGTCCTTAGTGACTCAATGAGTATGCTCAGGATGATAGACATGCGGTGGGTCCGAAGAGAGTGGCTGCTGTCTCTGGAGAGGTCTCAGCTGGCAATGATTAGTTTCATCTTTGTGCCAGGGCATGCGGGTGTACAAGGGAATGAGCAGGCTGACAGGCTTGCAGGTAGTGCTACTGTAGAAAGTGGACAAGCCATGGACCAAGCAGATATTCTGAATGCTCTACGAGAAGTAAGTCGTTTACGAGAACTAAGCGATGATTGGGAATTTACAACCATGGTCAGGCTGCGAGAACAGCAAGTTAAAAGAGGTGTGGCCAAACAAGAACACTAAGTAGGAAGCCAAAGAAGAGTATTAAAACACAGAACTGCTGTCGTGAGCCGCTACACGCTGCGGGATTTACTGAGGAGGGGATAAGGGCACTTATGGACTGAATGGTTCGATGTGCAATGAGGATGGTCTGTCGACTAACTAACTAACGTTAAATAAACATGATTCCTAGAAAGACATCAACAGAAAAGACCTGTATAAAAAAAAAATATTTTTAAAATTAACAAGACATTCCTAGAAATACATCAATAGAAAAGACCAATGTAAAACCATAACTTCCACATCATTATGGAACTGTCCCAGTTCGCTACTCCAGTAGGGTTTATAATGTTTACGGGCTCCTTTTGGTACTGTTTCTCGTGCTGCCTGTAGTATGCATTTCCCAAACTCTTCAACTACTTTATTTATGTCCTTCTCAGTGTTCAGGTGTCTAACGAGTATGCTGGTGCGATGTTTGTACATAGCCCAGTCTGCTTTCTTGTAGTTCCACCGAGAGAGTGCTGCTTTCACTTACAAGCTTATTTTCTACAATTAGAAAAACTGACCGATAGTCACTGCCACCTAACTGTTTCCCAACAATTTGTTTAATGTTCCACTCCAGGTCTGGTGTATGACAAGCCAGGTCAGGTGTAATTGTAGTGTGCCATGATCTCGAGTAGAAGGTATGTGGGTCAGACGGCTTGTTAATTAAGATGAATCTATTTTCATCCTGCCAGTCTTCCAGTCTTTCTCCTCTCTGGTCCATGTGATCATAACCTGAGTGACTGTTAAAATCGCCACACACAATCATTTTGTCTTTTAAGGGTAGTGTATCCTTATATATAAAACAATTTAGGGTTTACATAGTATTTAAAAATACTTTTCTCTCTCTTTGCAAATGACATCATTTTATTGTTGGGTGTGTTGTTAATTTGTGGCATTTCCTTCTTGCCAGTGACGACCATAATCTGTGTCTTCTTACTATTCAAATTTAACCCTAGTTGTTCACTGTGCGCAATGACCATAATCTGTGTCTTCTTACTATTCAATTCTAACCCTAGTTGTTCACTGAGCGCAATAACCGCATCTACTAAATGTTGCAGATCCTGTTCGTTGTCTGCAATCAAGACTATCATCTGCGTATTTAATGTTATTGATGTATCGTCCCCCAATGTTGATTCCTTCCCTATCTTCTATATTTATCAAAACATTTTCACTGTACAGGGAAAACAGATCTGGAGACATTATACATCCCTGTCTCATACCTCTTTTTATAGGCTGATATTGACCTATATCGTTATCAATTCTGATGGCAGCATGTTGTTTCCAATATGTGTTTTTTGCAAGTTTAGGGTCTTTTCCATCAATTTGTAGATCTTCAAGCATCCTTATCACGTCGACATGTCTCATTTTATCGAAAGCCTTTGTGTAGTCAATAAACCAAGGATATAGATCTTTGTTTACTTCTAAAGAACGTTCAATTACTGTTCTCAGTATATACCCAGCAATTACTGTACCCTTGCCTTCTGCAAACCCACATTGTTCTTCTCCAATTTCGGGTTGTACTTTATTCCTAACTCTTTGCTTGATAATTCTCAGCAAAATCTTCGTGATGTGGCTGATTATGCTAATTGTTCGATATTGATCGCATTCCTAGGCCCTTGATTTCTTCGGGATTGCAATAAATATGTTATGTTATGTTGTTTGTCCATCAAGAATGCTGATGGCCATTCATTTCATCCAGTGGGGTTGAAAGTATGGAGCCGTGAGTTCTAAGAACGAACGAACGAACAAACTTTATTTTCAAAGTGTTAAGAATTGGGCACGCATTCTGCCCTTCTATCACTCTCTTTCATACATTATTTCATTCACACATCATTCAAGGCTAACAGAGAACAGCAACAATATAAAAGATATGCATTATAAAGGCATGGGCAAAATGCGAACATCAAAACTACACGACACAGTAAAATTAGATAATGGTCTGACACTTGTTATTAGCCATGTGGAATATACTGGCCTACCAAAAGGGGACTGGCTGTTATACTAGGGTTTTGTTATTATTATTATTATCTCTATTATTAAGGGGGAAGATAATCCATACTGAGATAGTGTTCGAGTAATTTGCGATTATATGAATAGGGATTGGTGATGTCTTTGATTTCTTGTGGAAGATTGTTCCACAGCTGAGCTGCAGAGTACGTTAAGCTTGTTTTGTATAAGTCAATTCTAGGCTTCGGAATGTGTAATATATTTAAACGTTTACTGTGTCTAGCATTATATTTAAACAATGGCCAAAGGTAATTTGGGGCATTCCGATGCAGTATTTTGTTAATTAGATTAGCTTTATTGAAAAGCAGGCGTTTGCGGAGTGGTAGTAACTGAAAGCGTTTATACAGGCTAGGATTGTCAGATAAATGTTTGTTATAAATTAGACTCATGGCCCGTTTCTGGAGTGAGTAAAGTCGCTTGGTGTTTGAATTAGAACAACCGTCCCAGATTGTAGAGCAGTAGTCAAAGTGTGTCTGTATATGAGAAGTATAGAATAGTTTCTTTGTGTCCTCATCAAGGAAGTTTTTAATTTTGGCGAGTTGGTAGACTTTTTCGCTGTTTGTTTAATAAGCGCTTGAACGTGGGAATTAAAGGTTAGGTTTCTATAAATGATTATGCCTAATGTTTTGTGCTCAATTACACTTTCTACTGGCGTGTTATCGATGTGAAGTTGAAGTGATGTGTGTGAGCTTAGAGTTTGAAGTCTTTGTCTGGTTGTTAGTAACATTGATTTTGTTTTAGTGATGTTAATTTGCATACGGTTTGAATAGCTCCACCTAACTACATTATTTAATTCTTGTTGTAAAGACGACTCCAATAAAATACAGTTTTCAGCATTTGTGTACAATGTACAGTCGTCTGAAAATAGATCGCAGGACGACGAAAGATGCAAAGGTAGATCGTTAATATATATGGCAAACAATAGAGGGCCAAGAATAGAGCCTTGCGGTACTCCAATATTGAAGGTAGTGGTATGAGACAGACATTTATTATGTGATACTACTTGCTTTCTGTTTGATAGAAAAGATAATATTAGAGTGACTACATTAGGGCCAATTTTCATTGTCTCAAGTTTTTTAAATTAAAATAACATGGTCTATCATATCAAATGCTTTCTTGAAATCAATAAACACAGTTCCACATAGACTGTTGTTGTTTATATTCTGGTGCCAATTTTCTATCATGTTTGTTAGGGCTGTATGGCAAGAATATTTTAGTCGAAATCCTGATTGGTTGTCAACAATAAGCTTGTTGCGAACTAAATACTGTAATGTTACTGCTGTACATTTTAAAGATGATGTACAACTGACAGTACAGATAGCTGCCTTGATCTGAAGCAGAGGGATTTTGTTTTGCTATATTCACATGCTTGTTTCACATGCTTCACATGTTTATTATGCAAACATCTATAGTGAAATTACACACAAATTTGATGTTTCAGAAGGAATCTTGAGTTGAACACAGCTTACATTTTTTTTTTTTTTTAAATTCAATAGGCAGTTTGTTTCTATTATCTATTCTTATATGGATAAGTACTTGTGGTCTACATTTGCCGTTTTTATATCTGAAGTCACTCCTGTTGCTTGGACTTCACAGAGTTGTAATACATACCCATGACAGAAACAATCCACCTTATTCTTGACCTTCCTCCAGCTCTCTAGTCAGATCTTCAGTTACAGGCACAGAGAAGTATCTGACCAGTGTTCAGATGTCAGAACCAACTTATTTGTTGTCATTAAATTCTATGCAAGGGGTTGTACCTTATTCGTTGTGTCATCATTTCTCATTCCATCTCTTCTAGTAATGCCAAGAGCTTTTCCCTAGGCAGTCCGTGTCTGGTTATTGTGTACACTGATACAACTCTTAATGAATCACGATTCCCTTAACTGTCTGTCACAGAGCTGGGAACTTAAGAAAATTGGCAGTGTACCAGATATAGTTGCATTCATGCATACTTTGTCCTGATACTCTATATTCATGAGTAACAATCAGAATTGTCCATGATACTCTATATTCATGAGTAACAATCAGAATTGTCCTGATACTCTATATTCATGAGTAACAATCAGAATTGTCCATGATACTCTATATTCATGAGTAACAATCAGAATTGTCCATGATACTCTATATTCATGAGTAACAATCAGAATTGTCCATGATACTCTATATTCATGAGTAACAATCAGAATTGTCCTGATACTCTATATTCATGAGTAACAATCAGAATTGTCCTGATACTCTATATTCATGAGTAACAATCAGAATTGTCCATGATACTCTATATTCATGAGTAACAATCAGAATTGTCCTGATGACTTCAAAGAAATGAAAATAGCTGCAGGACTTACAAGTTGTGGTTTTGTCTTAAAACACAGTGGACCCGACCCTTCTTTTTAAATACTGGTTCTTTACCAAGAAAGTTATCCAACTTATGTTAACATGAAGGAAACTGTGGTCACAGTTCACTTTGTGATGAATTGCTATGTACAAAAAGATTGTAAACAACTGGTTACTATAGATTTCAGAATCGGTCCATGAAAACAACTCTCAACTGTTATATAACTTTGTAACATTGGTTCACTTTATAAGCTCTCATATTCTCTTAAAGTGCTGGAGAATATGAGAGATGCTGCCATGGTCTTAGCTCAATGAAGGTAAACTCCCAAATGCGCCTCCTGGTGGTTCATCATGATGGGTCAAGTATCTGCCAGAATAACTTGACAACTATGCACTTGAGTAGAGCAAGGAATTTGTTTTGACAGACAAAAACTGCTGCCAAAGTGGAGGTAACAAACCAGCTGTGTGGGTGTGGAGGTCAAGGGGAAACACATTACCTTCCTAAAAATAAGTGATATATTCACAAACATCTTGCCAGTCCTTGAACTGAAATAACAGGTTGTCATGTGACTCCTTACATGCACCCACTGAAATTCCATGCATAAGTACATTTGTTAACACATCTTTTATTAACTATACACATATACATAATTCACACCTGTTGACATTTATCCACTACAAATTGAATGAGGTATTTTTATATACGGTGAACAAATTTAGTAATCAGAATCATTACTGTAATAAATAAACAGAGGATGTGGGCTACATTGTGATGAAACCAAATTTGCACTAAGGTGCACTTTACTGACACGTTTTATTCTTTCTGCTGTACTTAATGACTGTTTTCATGATATGTGCTTGTAGTGCATGACTAGTAGACAAGACATGTTACTGAACAGTTTAGCTGCATCATTTATTCTTTCTGCTGTACTTAATGACTGTTTTCATGATATGTGCTTGTAGTGCATGACTAGTAGACAAGACATGTTACTGAACAGTTTAGCTGCATCATTTATTCTTTCTGCTGTACTTAATGACTGTTTTCATGATATGTGCTTGTAGTGCATGACTAGTAGACAAGACATGTTACTGAACAGTTTAGCTGCATCATTTATTCTTTCTGCTGTACTTAATGACTGTTTTCATGATATGTGCTTGTAGTGCATGACTAGTAGACAAGACATGTTACTGAACAGTTTAGCTGCATCATTTATTCTTTCTGCTGTACTTAATGACTGTTTTCATGATATGTGCTTGTAGTGCATGACTAGTAGACAAGACATGTTACTGAACAGTTTAGCTGCATCATTTGTAGCAGACTTCAAGTGTGATGAATACAGACATTCAGTCTATGTAAATAGTTCTTTGTGTTGAAAGTCTGTTTACATGTGCAGAAATGGCCTGGCTTGGTAGTGCTGGTGCGGTGATCATGTTCAAATTCCCACTGGGGATTATTTTTAAATAACTGACCTGGACTCCCAGGTCACCCATCAAGTGCCAATTGGTCTATAAAAATATGGGCGCTAGCACCAAATACCCAAAACTGCCTCAAGGCATGGAAATAGGTCCTTTTGTTTCATGGCCTCAATCACCTTGCCAGTCACTGCAGAAATGGGTGTCTTCTCTGGGCATTAGTTTCACTAAATGCCATGTCCATATAGTGATATGTACTGCAATTTTCAGACAAGTTTATGTGTCTTCATGCTTGAGCACTTGCTGGGAAGCATATTTCCTGGACTACAATGAAAACAGCCAGCTCTGTGGGGAAGGGGTAACAGACAGTTCGTAATCCCACATTCGAAACACAGCTGCTGGTGATTTGGCAGCAGACTGCATTGCATTGATTTTTATAAAATGCTATGAGTGTCAGTTGTTCAGAAAGCAATGGCAAACTACTGAATGTAATCTTGCCAAGAAAGTCACAAACTACCCAAAAATGCTGGGGCTGACTGCAATGTCCTGTAAAGCATATTCAAGTAGCTTTAACAATGAAAACATGTCCTTATTTCTGATGACTGATTTGTCCAAGTAATACAGCAACTATGGCTTGGTGTGGTATAGAGGTATGGTGTCCACTTCTAACTGAAAAATTCAAAAGGTTTGAATCAAATAGAGAAAACTTTCACAGCAGCCTGATGATGATGTATTCCACTGCTGTGATCTCTGAGTAGTGGATTGTATATCTAGTTTTTGTTTGACAAGGGTGAACAAATAGAAATAATTATTTGGCATTAAAAAATGTAGGCTGTATGGTCACTGTCCTTGCAACAATGTAAAACCCTCCAGCAATAGAATATTTAAAGTGATGTGTAGATTATGACATACACACTGGGATTTTTGCTGGCACTATGAAGTTCGTGCACTGAACTCAGGCTGTCCTAGTGTGAAATGATACAGGAGTTGTGGTAACTGACAATTATCATTTAAAAAATCCAGTGAAATTTAATTAAAACATTTGCAACAATAGCACATGTAATAGTTTTTGAAAGACTTAAGCATGAAATCTCCAGTTTCCAGTGAATCATAATAAATACTGTCTCAGTCGTGTTTTCTTTGTCCAGTGTGAAGAATGCACACTTTCCGCTCTGTGAAAACCCGAACACAAACTCTACAATCGGAGCAAAAGTGAACACAGCTGCATAAAAGCTCTTTGCTATTTATAGTTAAAATTCCAGTATTGTGTACTCTGACGCCATCATTGTCATAGGATTGTGTCACTGAAACAATGCCAGGTGAAACCACTATACGAACTGGTGATTCAACAGAAGTAGTAGTTGTCGTAGAATGCAGGGTGACAGGCAAGTAGAAACACTGTAGGAATTGGTGCAACTCAAATTGTTACAGATGTTCATGTGCAGTAAGACTGGAACCCCTGTACAGGACAAGCCGGCATGGACCTACTCTGAGCTCTGTAGATAGAAAACATGTACACTTCTGACTTTCAGGATAATGAAAGTTACAAGCACAAAATAAATAAAAATTAATTTCAAGCTTGTAATTATATTATCATCTTTATGTGCCATGCTGAACTGCACATGCATTCGTATACTTCCACACATCTCTTGGTGTTCTAGATCAATTCTATGGATGTTATTCCCCATGTCACCATCTTAGGCCTTCCAGCATCATTTATCTTGATCTGCCTCTGCCTTTTCTACTGCTGACCTCTCCAGTGGTCATAATATGTTCCATTACTTCTCTTCTCATTATATGATCAAAGAACATTGTCTATAATAATTTTTTTTAAATTTATGTACGTTTAACATATTTCTGATCATAGTCTATACATCACTAGCTGTTTGCTCTGTCAATCAATACCTGGCAATTTCTTCTCTTGTTTGTTGTGTGGCTATTCTGGCATACTGCACTCTCAAGGAGAAATATCTACTCTCCAGTTTTATCAGCAGGTTTTTAAGTTCCTTTCTGTCATATGAGTAGAGTTATAATCCCAGAAAATATCAGAGAGCAGGAGCTTTCCTTTGGCAGGATTGGTTGCGAGATATTCCTTTTCTAAAACTGACCAGTGAGGGTCATAGTTACGTTAGCAATGACCCGTGAAAATTAACAGGATAGATTTTGCACCAGACTATCATAAACGAGGTTATTATTAAACAGTGATTTGGTATTTGGGTGGTGAATGCCTGAGTTTTTAACCACTTAGTGGTTTCTGGTCACTGCATTTCTGGGGGAAATTTGCTGTCATTTATCATTGGTATATGACAGGTAGAGTTTGTATGAGGCTCTCTAAAACTAGCATGGGTACTCATAGTTCTCCTTGTCCACTTGACAGCTGCCCGCCCCCTGCAGCAGTCATTCAAGATCATCTTTATACTGAACACTGCTAACTTCCCTTCGTGCCTGTGACAAAATTCACTTCACTTTCATAAAACTATGTATAAGTCTGTACAGCAGCAGAATATGAGAATAAAATATATGCTAAAGTAATTAACATAGAAATACAAGGAATTAGTAGAAGCTTCCATCAAATTACTTACGAAGTTCTCAGAAAGCTCAATAATGACGAAACAACATTTCTAATCAGTTCCTTTTTTCTCGCCATGTGCATTTCTGCAAAACCACTCAGACATGCCATGCTATCCCAGAATCTCAGGAGCCATGAATGGAAGCTGTAAATACACAACATAAGACTATTTATTTTATTTTCTGGTTAATTATATGTGTTCATAGAAAACATATTCAGTACTACTGTCGTTCTTGTCATATATAAGTTATGCACAAATTTGTCATACATGAACGCAGTTTAACAGTTGTTAATCTATGCCACAAACACGCAAGATTCATTGTTCTGGAACTAGATCTAGATATTGTCTATCTCTATATGAACAGTGGCCTGTGGCTCTCGTTTGCTATTCAGCCTAAACTGGAGCTGAGCTTTTTTATCTTGAGCCAAATGTTTCACCTGGACTATGTTGAGTTTGCGTCGAGCACCCTTGATAGTATCTGTCCAATAGATTCTTAGTCTTCCCCTAGCTCCACGTCTACAGTTTCTTTGATTGTAAACACCAGGCTATAGCCGATTGGACTTCTTTCTCACATTCATGAAGTCGGTGTTGCTTATATTTTTGTTGCCCAGATGTTTAAGTTTTCCACATACATCTTTCTCTGTCTTCCTATGCTTCTTTTGCCTAGCATGTCCCCATATACGCTTAATTTATGTTCTACCTCTTCTCTGCCGGCTCCGTGGTGAAAGGGTTACAGACGCAGTTCGTAATCCCGGATACTCGTGTTAGAAACAGCTGTGGGCGATTTGGCAGCAGACCGCCTAGCGTTGGATTTTCACAAATGGTATGGGTGCCGGTCGTTCAGAAAGTAAAGGTAAACTACTGAACGTAAACTTGCCAAGAGATCACAAGAGCAAAACATGCTGGTGTTGACTGTGACATCCTGTAAAGGATATGCAACTGACTTTTCTACCTCTTCTGGTGATTTGCCCATATATTTTGTGTATATTTTCCCTATGGTTTTCAACCAACTCAAGCCATGCCCTTCGTTGATTTGTTGGTTTTTGCCGCTAAAGTTTCCTTTGGGTTGAGGCAGCCAGTCTTGTGTCATCTCTCCAGTTGCCTCTTATGACACACATGATAGGTTATAGTGTTACTAGTGTTACTATTCTTTGCTTCCTTTACGGGCCCCAGACAGGCGAACTAGGACTTCTGATACTTATCAATGAAGCAATTTTTTAAATTGAGATACAATTTACCATGTTTGTATTTTGTTTACTTTCAATGTCAACATACTTTCACTTATCTCAGCCACCAGTATGCACAGAAATACACACAAAATCCCAGAGAAAAGAACCAACCTACTGTGCCTAGACAACATTTAAGTGTATAACAAATCGCTCTTAACCCTACCAGACCTGAGGCCCTGAACCTAACTGTCCCTATTACTTGGGCCCCTGAGCATTAAAGAGGAAAAAAACCAACCTGATATAGAAAAATGTTAGTTAATGCAAACAAGTGGTTAGAATAATTTGTAACTTGGAGACATTCTAGAAAATAGGTCTATCTTTCATCGATCGCCAATATTCCACCTTTGTGTGCCAATGCAGTCTGAATAAACAAATTATCGATCAGCTGTTGGACTGTGAAAATCCTAGACCTACTTCGCTTTCTTGTTGAAGTGTTTGGTTCATCAGCCTACGTTTCTTTGGGAATTTACAGAATTTTTTCACGTTAAACCACACAAAGTCAATTCAAACCTCTGGGGGAAGACATTTGCAATGGCTAACCATGAGGTTTGACCACGACTGGTTGGTTATTTTTAGTTTGTGACGCTTTTTTTCACGTACTAGGCAAATTACCGAAAATTGGGTACAGCGGTATAGCGGCAGATTAGGAAATTACCGAAAAATCGGTTCAGCGGTCTGGTAGGGTTAAGAACCAAAAATTGAAGAGATCAGTATCAAACACAAGCTAAACTTAACAAAAGTTACCTCCAACGACAATGAAGCATTTTCAAAAGAAGGCTGTCAAGAGCAGACAGCTCTGTTGGAACAGTAACATCAACGGGCTACAATAGCATAAGCAGAACTGACTTCTTTTGTTGCCAAACTAATATTAAGCTAGATGTGGATAAATGAGGGGTGGGTGGCTGAAAGGTGAGACTCAAATCACCTGGGAAGGCATTGCAATTTTTTACCTTGGGACACTGGTAAAGCAAGAACATTTCAACTCTCACGGGTGAAAAAACATCTATACACTGTGTGGTGACTGCACTTCGAAACCCTCCTGAGTTTGACACCAGCAATGATTAAATGTCACAATCACAGCACACAACTGTGGATTGTGACGGATACAGGATAACTCTGGCATGAATCTATTGTAGAAAACAAATATCCACTTACTCCTGAGTGAGATACACTAGCTGCATGGATCCTGCATATATCTTTTCCACACACCACCACAAAGCTGCAACAAGTCGATGCCACTGATTTGTTTCCTGATTATGTTTCTGGTGTTTGTATTCCTCAATTGCAATATCAAATTCTGAGAACAAAAACATAAATGTGTAAAGAAAGACGACATTGAATAAAAAATATTTAAAAAAGAACACTAACTGTACCTTTAAACTCACTGCCGGGAAGGTTAACCCGGTCAACAAGGATGTGTCTGCCTAACGGCGCAAGAACGCAGCTCTGCTGTAAACAGACACAACGCAATCACGTCCGGAAAAAAAACTCCGGATGAATGCAGAAGAAGAAGAACTCACTGGATTATCTTAATAATTATTGTTGGAGTAATTTTCAAGAATTTTAGATTGCCGGAGTAATATTCAAGAAGTGTTTCATTTCTAATCCTTAATTAAAGTACTAGCACATTTTGCAGACAATTGAAGTACAACGCTATGTTGTAGTAGGAGGCATTCAGCACTTGAGTAACAAGTTGATGGTAATTAACACCACCACTAACCAACTTGATGGTGGACAAAGGACACTAAAAACACCTTGGACGTGAGAATTGGCAGACTGAGAATCTTTCAGGTGGGCCATGATGAGAACACGTTTTTGCTATGTGATGATGATGAATCAACATGAAACAACAGTGTTTCAGCTAATTTATTCCAGTGATTATCTCCCCTCTGACCTGTCTCCACCTTGTTGTGGTAGAGGGGCTTGCGTGTTCCAATGACCCCAAGAGCTATGCCAACCATCTCGGACAGGTCAAGGGATAGGAACCAGACCAAGAGAGACACACACCTGCTGCCTTGCAGGTAGACGGGGCAGGCAGTCGAAAAGTCTGAATCTTGCGCACGATGCCACTACATTCTTGGTCCAGACACGTATTCTATGGTTCTCTGCTGGGGGATATGGCTGAACGCCTCTAAGTCAATATCCTCCAGGTGTGAGGGCTGGGCCAATACCCACTGCTAAGTTGAGGTGAGATACTGAGCCTGCTACATGCTTGGCCTAGACACTTGTTCTACGGCTCTCAGCTGAGGGATATGAGGGATCCTCCGGATGAGAAGGCCTGGCCGTTACTCGCTCTCTGCTGCATGGAGGTAAGCTGCTGAGCTGCAGCCTACCTCAAGAGTGTTACCAAAGGTGGAAAAAGCGCCCTAGTTGCAATGGTTACGATACAAGTCTGTACTTGATCTCATTGAGTGAGCGTAGTCAACGGTGGAAAAACGTCTCATTAATACGAAATGTAACGCTTGGCTAGTGAACCCATTACGTGGAAGTCTGAAGCAAAAGCTTGCTGAGTGGATGTGGTCTCATTAACACGTCTCATAAACATGAAATGGAATGCATGGCTAGCGAATCCATTATGTGGAAGTCCGAAGCAAAAGCCTGCCAAATGGATGTTGTCTCATTAACACGAAATGGAACGCTTGGCTAGCAAATCGATTACGTGGAAGTCCGAAGTGAAAGCTTTCTGAGTGGATGTTGTCTGCAAATCAAGGTGGAAAAACGTCTCATTATCACGAAATGGAATGCTTGGCTAGCGAATTCATCATGTGGAAGTCCGAAGCGAAAGCTTGCTGAGTGGAAGTCGTCTGCAGACTGACCGTTCCTGGTTTGCGTGGGAAGCGAGCAGTGGCGAACGAAATGTCCATTACATGGACGTGAGGAGTGAAAGCAGCCATGTGCAGGATGTGGTGATTCCTTGGGTGAGAACGGTACCAGAGCGCTGTATCAGCTCTGCAATCATGGAAGCCTCCTTGGATGGCGGTAAATGCCCATGGACTACCCCTGCCTTCCCTTGAGGGCTGACCCTGAAGTCTTCGACCGTTCTAACTTGACCAGCTGGGATGTGGACGGCACCACAACACTGAGAGTCTCCCAGGATGGCTAACCTGGTTTTAAAATATGCCTGCTAAAGTCGGATGTGTTGGCCTAAGGGTTTTGGCCCAAAGGTGCATAACGAGACACACCACAATTACATCTGGAAAAAAAACAACACTCCAGATGAGCGCAGAAGAAGAAGATTCCAGCGATTATCTATGAAGCCATTAAATGGAAAATGAATATTTCAATGAACATAAACTGGAGGATTCTGATTCTACAGATCAACTACACATTATGGCCCATTTTAATTTAAGCAAATCTCTACATCCAAAATGTAGACATAAGATATTTGCATAACATTGGTTTGCTATTTATGATTCATGTAGATGTATAAATATCGTGCCGTGAAGATTCTGCAATATTTACTTCTTGGATGGCAAACTACTGAATGTGAAATTGCCTAGTCAATCACAAACAACCAAACAAGGCTGGGATTAACGCAATGTTCTGTAAAGGACATGCAACTAACGTAACTTCCTAGATGAAGAAGATGCAAATTACAGCGCTTATCACAGCACATAGTTTATGCATGTAAAGTTTGCAACTGGTATGAAGTAAGGAAGAAAGAAAAGATGAATAAATAACAGTACACAAAATAATGCCAGTGTGTTACTGGGGGGGGGGGGGGGCATTAAAGGAAGGAAAGAATAGTAACACTGCAGCCTTCCATTAATGTTCTAAGAGGTGACTAAGGAGGGTTAGTGTGAGACTGGCTACCACAGAAAACTCTGGAATCAGGTGGACAATGCAACTGAACAGATTCTGTATCCAAATTTGGAAAGATTTCTCAGAAGGTAGGGGGTATGGATGATACTTGAAGCATAGAGGAAAAGCCAGGCAGACTTTTAATAAAATTGCTACTAGAATAGCATGAGAGCTCTTCAATGGTTTTTGAAGAGGGAGACAGATCAAAGACTTAATGAACTCTCTTGCAATCACCTCTTCTGACATCTTCTGGTAACACTGAAGACATTGCTCTGTGTTCAACCTCCTGGCAGTCTAAACACGACAGTGACCTCTGTATCTTTGGCTGTGCATCAAGGCACACCTTGCACTTGCAGACTGAGTGTCCTATGTTACAAGGTGAAGATGAGATTACTGCCCTGGTCATAAAATGTTTCTTGCAGCTCAGGAGATCTGAAACATCAAAGAAAAAAGACAATTCATTCTAACTGCTACATAATTCTGCAAATTAAATTAGGAACACACAAATATATGCAACAGAATAATATCAAAATGCATGCATTTATCTGCATATTACATAGTTAAAAATCCACACTATGGTCACATAGCAATAGATTACTCAGAAGAAAGTAGAAATATTCTCAACAAATGTAGAAGAACATGATTGAGAGCAATTAATGTAGCATACACAAGAAATGCCATACCTATCCCTTTAATAGATTGCTGATGTTACAGATTACTTCAATTGTTCTCAGCAGCATGATAAATAAAATGTGATAAGTAAATTAACATTTTATTTAAACGGTACTATTGAACTCTATGCTACCAATATTTTAAACACTATTTAATTCACACTTACACAAAACAACAGATAATAAACAGCATATTCACACCAACCCTATGCTACCAATCTCAAACTTGGACTTTATCCAAATCACACTTTCGCAAAATCAACACCTGCGAGCAGAGATGCCTGAGGAGAGCTGCCAACTTAACAATCCGAGACCGAGTAAGAAATGCTATTATCAACACCTTGTGCCACATTTATTGAAAGACAGAAGATCAAGTGGTTTGGCCATGTCGTTAGAATGCAAGACCTTCAACTACCATCACTGGCCTTACATCAAAGATCATCTGCGACGAGACCAAGAGGACGTCCAAGAAGAAAATGAATTGACGACATCAAAGACATTGAACAATCACACGGAATGACACTATCCAGTGCTGCCCATCAGGCGCTGGAGCACAAATTATTCCTCCCCATGACGCTTGACAGCAGAAGTGGAAGATGATGATGATGACAAAATCAACACCTCTGAGATAAGACACTGAGAAAAGCTGCCAACTATCCTAGACTGAGTAAGAAATGATGTTATCAGACAAACAGTGGGATCAACACCTTGTGCTACATATATTGAAAAGCAGAAGATCAGATGATTCGGCCATCTCATTAGAATGCAATACTATCAATACCAGCATTGGCACTATATCAAATAAGATCTGATACGAGAGCAAGAGGGTGCCAGAGAAGAAAATGGATTGACGACATCAAAGACATTGTACAATCACAAGGAATGACACTATCCAGTGCCACCCATCGGGTGCTGTAGCGCTAATTATTCGCTATTCCTATGACGCTTGATGGCAAAAGTTGTAGATGATGATGATCGAATCTTAGGTAGCTCAATGACAGTTTGTGTATTATTATGGCTGAAAACCACATCACAACATCAGAAGTACATTTTTAATGAATTTTCATTTACTAATGAAGCCATACAGATATACATACTGTTTTTGTGTAAATACTGAAGGCAATCCTTATATCCATCTTCACAGAGCTTGAGCAGTAATTCTGGATTCATGGGACTAAGAGCGTGATTGAGACGGAAAATGTTGTCCTCACTGGCATGCATGCTTGTTCCACCAAGTTCAATGTTCACATCCGTGTTTGTGGCATCACGCGGACAGATATCACTTTCTCCCGCAAAAGGACAAATTGTGATTGTATTGTTGTCAAATATCGGAATGTTGACTGAGAAACCACCATCTAAGACTGTTTGCTGCCAGAAGATACAGAATATTAACAGATGATAAATGCTCCAGGCATCACAATTACAACAGGTAATGAGACAACAGACAGATAATGAGAATAAATTATGCAAATGATAATGTGATTTCCCTTGGGGGAAAACACTTCATGAGACAGAATTATACACTTACTTAGATAGTAATGTAGACGAAGGGGGTGGAACAGATACAGAAATTAAACACAGCACAAATCTTAGAATATTCAATTCTAAAGATTAATGAGTATGGATCAGAAACATAGAGAACAATGAAAACAATTATAAATAAGCTACAAAACAAGGAATAAAATGGCATTACAAAATCATGAATGTGAAGTTGATGGAGAGAACTAAACAAATACAATGAACTTAAGAGGTGGGGAGAAAAGATGTTTGCGCTGGATAGGCCATACACTGAGAAAACTATAACTAGAAAAGTAATAGTCTGGAACCCACAAGGCAAAAGAAATAGAGGAAGACCTCAAAGCACATGGAGAAGAAAAGTAGAAACAGCAATGAACAATACAGTCAAGACATGGACAGAGCTGCATGGGATGCTACAGACAGGCACGGGATGCTACAGACAGGCACGGGATGCTACAGACAAGCATGGGATGCTACAGACAGGCATGGGATGCTACAGACAGGCAGGCCTGGAGTCAGCTGCTTGAGATGGACAGAGCTGCATGGGATGCTACAGACAGGCAGGCCTGGAGTCAGCTGCTTGAGATGGACAGAGCTGCATGGGATGCTACAGACAGGCATGGGATGCTACAGACAGTCAGGCCTGGAGTCAGCTGCTTGAGATGGACAGAGCTGCACGGGATGCTACAGACAGGCATGGGATGCTACAGACAGGCAGGCCTGGAGTCAGCTGCTTGAGATGGACAGAGCTGCATGGGATGCTACAGACAAACAGGCCTGGAGTCAGCTGTTTGAGATGGACAGAGCTGCATGGGATGCTAAAGACAGGCATGGGATGCTACAGACAGGCAGGCCTGGAGTCAGCTGCTTGAGATGGACAGAGCTACATGGGATGCTACAGACAGGCATGGGGTGCTACAGACAGGCATGGGATGCTACAGACAGGCATGGGATGCTACAGACAAACAGGCCTGGTGTCAGCTGCTTGAGATGGACAGAGCTGCATGGGATGCTACAAACAGGCCTGGAGTCAGCTGCTTGAGATGGACAGAGCTGCATGGGATGCTACAGACAGGCAGGCCTGGAGTCAGCTGCTTGAGATGGATAGAGCTGCATGGGATGCTACAGACAGGCATGAGATGCTACAGACAGGCAGGCCTGGAGTCAGCTGCTTGAGATGGACAGAGCTGCATGGGATGCTACAGACAGGCATGGGATGCTACAGACAGGCAGGCCTGGAGTCAGCTGCTTGAGATGGACAGAGCTGCATGGGATGCTACAGACAAACAGGCCTGGAGTCAGCTGCTTGAGATGGACAGAGCTGCATGGGATGCTACAGACAGGCATGGGATGCTACAGACAGGCAGGCCTGGAGTCAGCTGCTTGAGATGGACAGAGCTGCATGGGATGCTACAGACAGGCAGGCCTGGAGTCAGCTGCTTGACATGGACAGAGCTGCAAGGGATGCTACAGACAGGCAGGCCTGGAGTCAGCTGCTTGAGATGGACAGAGCTGCATGGGATGCTACAGACAGGCAGGCCTGGAGTCAGCTGCTTGAGGGCTGATGCCCCTGTTGGGGGATAGAGGGCAACGGAAGAATAAGACCAGCCAACCAGCCATTTTATTGTAACTTCAATCCAAAACATATTAATGTATCAGTTTGTGGAATGCAGGGATTTCAATTAAAATATTAAATTATCAATATAACAAAATGTATTTAAATGAAACAAAGACAATGCTATTGTTGATCCGAGTTGAAACTTGGAGATCGACTAACATGATTGATAATAAACTATAAACATTCATTAAGCAAAGCCTTCTGAGAATAGAAGGACTAAAATAGTATGTTGGAATCACCATTGTAGGGCTCATGGAGAGAACTAAACAAAAACCAGCAAATCAAGCAGTGAGGAAAAGACACTGGCATTGGATAAGACATACACTGAGAAAACCTGAGAATAATGTAACTAGAAAGTCCTTTACTGGAATTCACAGGGCAAATAAAATAGAGGAAAACCTACAAACACACAGAGAAGAGAATTAAAGACAGAAATGAATAAAATGGGAAGAACATGGAAGGAGCTGCATGAGACAGCAAAGGATGGGATGACTCGGGGTAAGTTGGTTGAGGATTTCTGCCCTGTTGGGAAATAAAGAGTGAAAGAAGAAATAAAGAGTGAAAGATGAAATAAAGAGTGAAAGATGAAATAAAGAGTGAAAGAAGAAGACATGTCATTAATCCATGGGGTTCACAAGTTAGTTTTCTTGACATGTCTAGCTGTGGTGACAAAATCACAAACATACCTTGTTTGCTAACATCTCCAAAATTACTGCTTCTACAAATTCTTCCATGCTACCAAATGCCCCAGGTGCAACTTTATCCATTAATGAAGAGGCCCCAGGAATGTTACGGACAATACGAGTTGTTGTTTTTAAGCCTGAGAAACACAAGCGCATCACCCTCTTCAAGTAACCCTGCAATGGTATCATCAATAGTTTCTGTCAGACATGCTTGTAAAACATGAAACATCAAACTGTATAAGTATATTTGTATTGAATGTTCCTGAGATTGTCCTAGGTGAAAGGAATTAAAGACCCCAACCCAAGCTCCTTATGGTTTTCTCCACACCACATCATACGTCTTCTAAGACAAGAGCCTCCTTCCATCTTGGTTGGATTGTGCAGGATGAGGTAACTAGTCTTATTTTACCACTAATTAGCTGCCCTTTATGGCATGCATGAACTGCACTGATGTCATGAGGACGGTCAGACAAAGGTTCGACACCTGGACTCATTACTTGCTAAATGAGGGAAAGACTGGCCACCTATTCCTCCACACATTCAGGCCTACTAACTGTGATGACCCTATCACATCACAGACCCACAGAAGGTAAAGAGTGAAAGAAGATGATGTGTCATAAAGCCATGGTACACACAGGTTAGTTAGCATGGTAGGTTACAGTGCTACTATACTTCCCATTGACAGCCTGGTCACTCACAGGTGCATATGCATATATGAAGGATTCTTTTGCTTAATTCAACATTTAAATTTTTTGACGACAGTATTTCAAGCATCTCCTTAAAACTGATTCTGCCATTGCAATTCTAATTTTAATGTCATTTCACAAGTGTACATTTCATTACACTGTGGCCTAAATAGGAATGCTTGAAGCCATCTTTCAAGCTTTTCCCTTCCATCGTTATTGTAAATATATTGCTGCATTTATGGCCTCTGTCTTCTGAATACTTATCCTCATAGCATGTATTTTAATGAAATATGTATAATAGTTAACAATATGCACTAACAAGTCCTTGGGCAAGCAAAGATCTCTGATACACCTATGGATAAATTAGAGCTGGGTTTTGTAGTGCATACACTGAAAATTTATCTAAATACTGGTATTCACTATCCCTATATGCTCCTTTTAAAAAAAGTACATGAAGGAACCTGCTCAAAAGTTGTAATAAAAATGAAGCTGATGAACAGCTGATGAACCATCCTTAAGTTAAAAATATAAATGTATGTCGACTAGATCCCTGGTTCCCACACTGTCATGAAAACTAATCTGGTTTTCTTTCAGTAGTGATTTTGTGATCATTTATTCGTTTCTTCATCACCTTTAATATAACTTGTCAAGCATATTACATTCAGTTTACTGTGAAAAAATGCTAGCATTATTTAGCAGCAGGATTTCACTTTACTAATATTTGTAATGGTAAAATATTATATACGAACATAAATTGCATTTTCCAACAAACATTATATCTACATATAATTTATTACATTTATTGGTTTGTACCTCATTCTTGTTCTTTTCCTTTTCTGTCTTCGCTCTGTCATCTTCTGAACTCTTGTAATCATCAAGTTCACTATCATAAGCACATACTCCCCAAATACTATCTGTGTCTAAACTGGAGTGAGGTGCCTGTAACAAAAAGCAGTGAATATTCTTTATTTGACAAACCCACAACAGCATTGGTAGCCAAAATTGTTCTTATTTATCAATTTACAAAATGGGTTGAAACAAATTAAAGAAAATGATTTCCAAAGACATGAAAATACAAAGATTTATTCTATGACTGGTTAAAACAACCCTAGATGTCAAACACTTTGGAAGCCTGCAGGATCTGCAGGACAATTCATGCAGGAAACTAGGCTGATTTCAAGCCAACGGGGGAACAAGAAGATGAAAATATAGATTCCTAAGACCACAAATTGATGCACTGTTTAACAATTTAACGAATCTGTCCATAACTGACATTAAAAACTGGCTTTAATGAAGGCATAACAGTGGTTGTCATTTTCATGCCCTGTTCTTATGATGCCAATTCTGTGGCAAAAGGGTTATGAATGCAATGTGCAAACTCCCACATACTGCTTTCGAAACACAGCTGCGAGTGATTTTGAAGCAGACCACATTGCGTTGGTTTTCATACAATGGCATAAGCGCTGGCCTGTCTTTCACAAAGCAATGGCAAACTACTGAAGCGTAAACTTGTCAAGAAATCACAAGCAGCCAAAAAATACTGGGGTTAACTGCGACGTCATGTAAATGATATGCAACTAACTCTGAAATGCTGGCACTGAAAGTAAACAATGAAAGGATGGAATGACAAGAGTGTAAGCGAGTTTTGTAAAGACACAATTTATATTAATTTATTTTATTATAAAGCACTCATCATCATCTAGTGCCAAGTGGTATGGATGATCAAGTCTGATCATAACACCTGTACTCTAACACTATTTATCAACTCATGTGCAGCCATTGATTTTTTTTTTCCATTTTATTATCCATTATCTTCTCTATCAGTAGGCCTCTTTCTTTTTTTACATTAATCTTGCCAGTTGGTTTATTTTGTTCCAGGATTTTTTTCACAAAATATGGATAAAAAATGCTGACTTTTCTTCCAGTGCCAGCAACAAGATTCCTGTTTAAATTGGCCTTTTTCAAAACATAGATGACTAATTTTGGCTGTTCATGGTATTTTTGGGAGCCTCGGTAGCACTTATTGCTGGCCACGTGGTAGATATGTATTTGAATCCCTCTTGAAGCAGGAATTTTGTTAAAAACTGACATGGATTCCCAGGTCAACCCAAACTAAAAAGGGTAACAGTAAATGTTCTGGGAAGTAAAGGCAGCCAGCATGCTACTAACCACATCAGCCACCAAGTGCCAGTTGGTCCATGCAAACATGGGGTTATCATCATATACACAATAAGCCAACAAGTACCCAAATAGTGACCTTGACATTTCTTTTTATGGTATTAACATTGTCCATAAAACCACATTTCTGTGGCCTCAGATTTGTTTCTTGCTTGTTTGTTAATTATCACAGGATTGACATCCAAATGTTAACATAGGTTCTGTGTAAAACATGAGCATTCTTTTTGTAACTTTTAATGACACATATTTATTGTGTATGATGTGCTTCATCTGATAAAATGCAGTGTTTGTCTGTCCTATTTTTATGATTATTTAATGTGATACATCTACCATCCGATGTTATCCATGTTCCGAATATTCTGAACTTTTTCACATTCCCCAAATAAGTTCCATTTTTAAATGAACATTTTGGGGTGATCTGATTGATCTATTTTTAATAATATTTACATCCCAGTTTTCTTACTTGTGAACTCTGTCTCTTCCACTTCGGATATGGCTCCCCATCATCATCTGCAGCATCACTATCCTCTGTGTCACTGTCACTGAGAACACTGGCCTGCTGACAAACTCCAAAATTAGTATCCAGAAAGTCCTCTACTTCAAGACTAGGAGGGATCCAACCCACAAATCCAGGAACAAATGAACTCGCAACAAGACACTGGGAAAGAAATACATAATGTAGATTTTGAAACATGATTTTCTTTAACAAATGTATATGTAGATGTACGCAAAGATCAAACATATTCTTTAATATCTCATTAAATGATGATTAAACAAAGTTATACATTTTTATATGTGCTAAAGTTTTAATTTGTGACTGCAGGTATCAGTATTATCAGGGCAATATTAAATTTTCACTATGATCAAATATAAAGCTTTGGCTGTTCTGAGTAAAACCTTGAAGTCAATTTCATTAGTGAATAATAATAATAATAATAATAATAATAATAATAATAATAATAATGTTTGTTGCATATCCTTTACAGGACATTACAGTCAACCCCAGAATTTTTTGGCCGTTTGTGATTTCTTGGCAAGTTTACGTTCAGTAGTCTGCCATTGCTTTTCATTAGTGAATAAATGCAGTAAATAAAATAGAGCAAAATACAAAAGGCAAGTTTGGGAACATGAAACACATAACCTAACTGTCAAATGCTAGACCAAGACTTGGGGCTACGACAAAATGCACTCAGTAACAGACAATATGTGCTAAAATGTTTAAAAGGTAAATCTAGAAGTCAAATACATTGAGCTTCACCAAGAAAAGATTAAACACATCCTGGGCATCTTGTTTAATCTCTATTTGTGCATTTTGATCCAAGTTCACATATATTTAACAACAGTAAACACCTCAGATATGCAAATGTTTCTGGTCGGCTGGTAGAATTGCAAATTTAAAACTTACTTCGATCAGATGTTCTTTGGAATGAAAATCTGTGACAAGAACATTTCCTAATCCATTTAGTTTTGTCATGGAAATATGAAGACGCTTTCGAAGATGTTTATGTACATCATTTGGCAGGTAATGATTCATCACATTCCTGATGAGGAGGGCCAGATCCACAGGTTCTTTGTTACGTACAGCTTTGGCAGCTTTCAGAAGCAGTTTTGTCATCTGACCTAAGGGAAGAAAGAAAATTTAAGTGAAAGTGCCCACACAAAAACTATTACTATTGACATGATAAGTGACATATATGTATGTATTCCTCTTAATTTATGTTGTTAAATTACACTGATGTTTCAGACATTTTTAACACTCACTAATCTAGTATGTATTCATGTGTAATGCTAAATTTTACGTGCATACATTTTAATCAAAAGCTGTGAAGTTTTGCAGTAGCAGAAGTTATTACCATTATACACATTATGTGTGTGCACAACATGTGTGTGCTTTCTGCAATGTGTCTCAAGTTCTTAACATTTCTGATGTTGCCATGTTTATTTAGCTGCCGTTAGTTGGCTAACCGTTTCCATAATTAGTGTATCTCATGCTTCCATCTCTGTGTATTCTCAGAAATCTACTAATCTTGTTACTATGAGTGTCTACCAATACCTGTCGCCCATGTGTTACTGGGGCCCTTAAGAACAGCAAAGAATAATAACTGTAACCTACCATGAATGTCAGAAGTGATGACTAACAAGGGTTTGTCTTGGAGCTGGCTGCCCCATCCCTTAGAAAACATTAGCTGTAAATTCTAAAATAATCATGAACTTCTCTTCAAAGGGCTTGGTGTGAATTGGTTGAGTGCTTTTGCTCCACTGGAAGATGAAAGGCAGGAGAAGAAGTATAAGTAAAGGACCCCTTTTCCCACCTTACTACAGTCACTCTATCCGTTGTGCCGAGGCTCTCTCATCCAGGTCAAAACCATGCAATAATAGACCTATTCTTTCACTAACCTACCATCTCTATAATATTGCTGCCAAGAATATCCTGAGGCACCTATCTATTCTCTAGGCAGACCATATCATTCGCGATGTCTTCTCAGAGCGCCCCCCCCCCCCTGGTGGCAGACAGACGGGACCATAATCTCAGGGATGGGCTGGTCCATAGCAGTCTACCCCAACCTCCTAGGTCTTTTTCTGGCACAGTGGCTTGTCTTTGACCTTGTTGTAAGACCTGCCCACATGCCCTTCAAACTCAGAGTCTGGTATTTCCAAAGACCACTTTTCACACCCATGAGGGTTTCTCTTGCACAAGCCGTAATGTTATGGATGCAATCACCTGCACACGTTGTGACGTGAGATATATATAGGGGAAACAGGTCCATGTCTGGCTGACCAATTTAGACAGCACTTCTTGGATGTCAACAATGGTGCCTAGAAACTGGTATCCATACACATTAACAGTTCCGACTATTGTGGCTGACATACAGGTCACTGCCATCAAATCTTGCGCATCTCACGAGCATGATCGTTAGACATTGGGAAATTGTCTAATTTTCCTGTTGGGTTCGCTCTCCCCTCCCGGCCTCAATATCCAACAGTTTTATTTACCCTCCAACAGGCCTGGCCTGTGATGATATCTTTGTTTTACATGACATCTAACTGGTCAAGCATTAAGTACAAGTTTCTTCTGAAAGGTGACATTGTCATGTTAATGTGTTGGCTGGAATGTGGAGCAGCTGTAGTTAGTTGTTCATGTGTCTGTTGTTTGGTGTATCCTATGTTATGATACATAAGCAACCATAGTAGTATAGTGGTCAGCGTACATGCTTACCTATGCAATGGTCTGGGATTTAATGGCAGGATGAAGAAGTTGGAGGTAATGGACATGTGGCTTCGAAAAATAAAGTTGAGGGTATTGTGGACAGAGAAGTAAACTAATGCTGAGGTATTGAGAGCTGCAGGCGCTATTGGATCATTCATCACAACCACATGGAAATAGAAAATGAAAGATATGGGGCATAACAAAAGAGGTAGAAATTGAAATTAGCCTTATGTGAGAAAACAACAAGAGAAGAAAAGGAAAACAGAAGAATTTACATGGAAATCATAAACATCTTGACAATAAACTGAGGTTGAGTCTGCGAATACAATTTCACTACAAACAGGGTCATGGCTTCTAAATCTGCTGCACGTGATTTGGAAACAGATCACTTTGCATTGATGTTGATGGTATGAGTATCAGCCATTCAGAAAGTAATGGCAACATCATCATCAAATGCCAATGCCAGCTGGCGTAGGTGTTCATGACTCTCCACAGATCTCGGTCTTTGGTTTTCTGGATCAACTCTAACGTTGATATTCCTTCATGCCACCATCGCAATCCATCCAGCATCATTTCTCTTGGTCTGCCGCTGCCTCTCTTCCCCTCGATCTTTCCAGTATCACATGACCAAAAAAAGCTGTATGTCTCTTTCTTATTGTTGTATATAATGTTCTAGACCAGGGGTGGCCAACCTTTTCAGCAGGTGGGCCAAATTTTAGAAATATTTCCTGCGGGGCCACGCACCTAATTTTTTTGTTAAATTAAAGTAAACAAGTAAGCGTGCTACAGCTTCGACCACATCGTAGTTTCCCACTCCACGGGCCGTAACATGACTACCGGCGGGCCACATGCGGCCCACAGGCCTCGTGTTGGCCACCCCTGTTCTAGACTCTTTCAGGCATTCGTTGTTAGTTACTTTGGCAGTCCAAGGAATTCACAACATTCGTCTCAGGAACGACATCTCTGTTGCTTCCAATACCTTCCTAATTTGTTCATTTACATGCCAAGATTCAGTCACACAGCAAAACAAGTTCTACATAGCACCTCAGCACTCTCTTTCTTACATTCATTGATAGTGGCCTATTGCATAAGATAATCTTCATTTTCTGAAATGCAGCCTTTGCTTGCCCTATTCTGCTTTTAAACTCTGTTGTGCATCTTCCATCTGATGTTATAAATGTCCCTAAAAATTTAAAACTATCCACTTGTTTAAGAATTGTCCCTTCTATCTCTGTTTCACATACTGAACGTAAAATTGCCAAGTAAATTACAAACAGACAATAAATGATATGGTGGATTGCAATGTCCTGTAACTTTAAGCAACATAAACTTCATTAAGGAGGAGCCATGATCCCTAATATCAGCTCCAGACCAGGCACTCTAATACAATGAAGCCTATCAAGGTAAGAGATAGATCAGGGAAATAAGTCTTATTAAAATATTAAGCAAATGAAGCAGAGAAAGACAGAAATATGTATGTGAAAAGAGTAAACACTTGAGCAAAAATAATGTAACCACCTCATCTCATCTTGTCCCGTTTGCTCTTACAGTGCATTTGCTGTTGTTAAATAAGCTTCTACATTATTTTTTTAGATGTGTGCACACTAAATATCTATTTAGGATTTCTCACAGCTTGTTTCTGTCTATTCTATCAAATGCTTTTTCTTGGTTGACAAAGGCTTAGTAGTATATTTAATTAAATTCAATTTATTTTTCTATTAGTTTTCTAAGAGTAAAGATTACATCTGTGCATCCTTTGTTTTTCCTAAATCCATGTTTTGTTTCGCTCAGCTGTGCTTCTATTGTAAGTCGTAGTCTTTTCTCAAGAATTTTGCAAAATGTTTCTCCAATGGGACTCGATGCTTTTGTTATTCTTCTTCTTCTTCGTTCATCCGGAGTTTTTTTTTGGATGTGATTGCGTTGTGCCTGTTTACAGCAGAGCTGCGTTCTTGCGGCGTTAGGCCAACACATCCGACTTCTGCGGGCATTTGTTGACCGGATTAACCTTCCCGGTGTTGTTATTCCAAATCAAGATGATTATGGCAGTTTTCCCCAGTCTCACAGCGTCTTGTGTTGAAAAGTCCATACATGTGCTACTACTTCTAGCGCACTGGACTGATTTTTGCATATGGATTTGCTTTCCCTATTACCATTGTCCCTCACCATCAGGCAAACCTACTCTGACTTCTTAGGTACTCGTAATTTATACCCTCAAGGCAAAGATGAGATGTCACCTTTTTAGTCCAACTGACTGAAATATGGGTTGAACCCGCTACCTCGGCATCAGCACACTAGATGTTTAACAATGAGTGCACTTATCCATTTGGCCATGCTGATCTCCATTTCTTCTTTCAATATATCTAGTTCTAGATCTTCGATCACATCCTTGATTTCTTGCATTTCTATAATGTCCAATGGAACGCTGAGAAGTTGTTACAAGTACTGCCTCCATCTTGTTAGGATTTGTTTTTGTTCACTTACTGGTTCTCTTTTTCACTGTTAATATTTCTGTTTGATCAAAAGCTTATGTTCTGGTTTTCATTATACTAATCTTTTTGTCTACTGAGCGTAATCTTGCCAAGAAATCAACATACAGCTGAAAGATGCTGGTGTTGACAGCGATGTCCTGTAAAGGATATGCAAAAAAAATATCTTTTTGTAGAATTTTATAGCTGCATTTTTATAGTTTTTATTGAGGGTTTCTCAATTTTCCCCCCAATCTTTTTTTCTTTATATATTATTCTGTTTCAAGTGTTTGCATGTCTTCTTGCTATTCTATATACCTTCTAATCACAATTTTGTTTGCTTTTCACCCACTGATTATACTTTTTCTTTTTGACTTTTATAGCTTACTTCATTGTTCCACAATCTTTGCAGTGTTTAATACACTTTATTTGATTTAAATTTGAACATCTCCCATTCAATTCTGCTTCCACTGTTTTTCTTTCTGACAAAGATTTCGTTTAAAACTTAAAATATAATAATTATTTATTATTTAGCAATCGTTTATAATTTTATATTTATAGACAATATAATTAATACACTGGGAGGCTTTCTTCAACCTGAATATATTTAAAGAAAGTAAATGTTATTGTTCTGTGTGACCCAGTATAAACCTTCAAGTTTAATTCACAGACAAATGCTGTAACAGCATGTTGCAAAAAATTGTCTAATCCCCAACACCCTTCTAGTGGTTCTACTTTCCCTTGTCTCTGTGAAGCCCTGGCCGTGACCGTGACCGTTACCACGTCTGACCGAGAATCAACCAATGAGAAGGCGAGCAAGCGGAGCAACACCTGGTTTTCAACCAATCAGACGCGAGCTTTGTCTCACCACCAAAGATAACATGTCTCTAGTATACTCTGGTATGACAGCAGCTGATCATTAGCTCTTCCTAATTATTATGTTACCTTAACTTAAACTATAAGACATAGGTTTCGTTAGCAGACATGGCGTAGACGTAGTAAAGATGGGTCAGAACTGCATACTGTTAATGTAATATTTATGTACCGGTATCAATCTATCATATCTTGAATCTTCTAACGGCTTGTCGCTTGTCTTCTTTACTTCTTTACTTTTACTTTAACTAATTTAACTTTCAGCACTAACTCCATCTTAAACGTATTTTCTTATTCCAAGCAGTTGTTACTTTAATGTAAATTAATGTCCCGACCACAATGAGTTAAGGTTTACTTTTAAAGTAATAGCAAATAGTGAAATACTAAAGATTGAGTTTAGTCACACACACACACACACACACACAACTTGACGAGACACACAACATGAACAATTGAACATCATCTTCACTCACCGGAATCTAAACCACTCAGAAGTGAGGTTGCGACCAGAGCTCCGGCGCTGGCCCCACCCCATAATATTTCCTTTCTGTTACACACATCTGTATGATCACGTAAACATATGGCCACACCAACATGATATACTCCCAGAAATCCACAACCCGAAAACGAAAAGCTTGGGATTATATTATTTGTTGGCTGATCAATAGAATCATTTAAATTGTTGGACTTGGAGTCCGCACTTGCCATGGGCCCAGCCAGAGTACAGAATTTAACAAACGGAAATGCAATAAGTTCACAATTACTTTAAATTACCCACAAGTAGATAACAAGTAGCCGAAATGTATAGTCCACAACGTTAAAGTAAAACAAAACAGAACACTAAATGTTTATTTTCCGTCCTCCTTCCTCGAAATGTCGCACTCGATTTATCGGCCAGCCACTCTACATTCCGTCTGCCGAAACCTCCGCCGTGTCAGGTGACATTATTATTATTTTCTCGCGTTTCCATTGGTCTATGATATAAGGCGATTCCCGGGGCCCAGTCAAGGAGATATTGTTTCTTTAACTGATTCAGTGTCAACAAAAAGTAGGCTTAGACCAAACATGGTACACAATCACATGAATAAGTTTTATAATGTAAATTTCCGTTCACTGGGCATATATCGCCCTTTTGTTCAAACGGGAGGTCACATTTGGCGATATATTATCCTTCAGCACTGAATCAGTGTTAAAATGTCCTCTGCAGAACGTTGCACTCAACCCCAGGTTTACTTCTTACGTAATTTTACGTTAAGTAGGCTAAAGAGAGCAGGTATAATTATCTCGGAACAGTAATAACATCTGATGGGAGATGCCTTGAAGAGATTAGAACAAGAATCGCCATGGCAAAAGTAGCCTTTAGCAAGATGAAAAACATATTGACCAATAAAAAGATGTCAATTGAAACGAGAAAGAGAGTGTTGAGATGCTACATTTAGCCTGTACTTTTGTATGGATGTGAAGCGTGGACAATGAGCAGTCAGGCTGAAAAACATCTGATGGCTGTAGAGATGTGGTTTCTGAGGAAAATGCAAAGAATACCATGGACAGCCAGAAAGACCAATGAACAAGTCCTTCAAGAAACAAATGAAGATCGTAAATTGATTAGAGAAATTAGACGTAGACAGTCAAAATTTTTTGGACATGTTATGAGAAGAAATGGATTGGAGAATTTGGTGACAACTGGCAAGATCGAGGGGAACAGACCAAGGGGAAGACCTAGAAGCAAGTACCTGGATGGCTTGGCCTTGTGGCATAGTCGAGACAAAAACACGGAGCTGATCCACGACTCTGGTGATCGGGTGAGATGGCAGAACATGACCGCCCACGCTTACCGGCATGGCACATGATGGATGGATGGAGGCTAAAGAAGCCGGTCTCTCTGGCCGAGGGATTACAACACTTTCTCCGTAATCCCGTTTATCACGCAGTCTCGTAGCGGGCGAGAACTGGGAGCGGTTCGTCCCCCGCTGGTGACTTGCGGGATAACTGAGCCGGCCGCTCAGAAAGCAATGGCAAACTACTGAGCGTAATCTTGCGAAGAAATCAACAGACAGCTGAAAGATGCTGCTGTTGACAGCGATGTCCCGTAAAGGATATGCGGGGGGAAAAAAAGGCTAAAGAATGCCGACCTTCGTGGCTAAGGTCTTGCGGACGCGATTCGTGATACCGCACACCTGCGTTCGAAACACAACTGAGACCGATTTAGCAGCAGGCGATGTCGTGCTGGGTATTAACGTGTTGGTATGGGAGCCGGTCGTTCAGAAGATAATGGCAAACTTCTGAACGTACACTTGCCAAGACATCAACAACAGTAGTAAAATGCTGGTGTTGACAGCGATGTCTTGTAAATATGATATGCACACACAAAAAAAGGCTAAAGAATGCCAGTGTTTTCTGAACGAGAAGTCAACATATTAAGTCCAACTTAATGCCAGTGTAGGAATTGAACCGCCATCAGCGTACCTGAAGTTTACATGCCGGTTATTGGATTTATGTTTTAAAAAAACAGCATAACATAAGTCATTTCAACGCTCTATAATGATTTATGAAACAACAGTTGTTGCCAGCTTTCTTATGCAAACGTTCGAGCCACACGGCTCTTATGTTTTAAGTGCATCTATTGCCTTTGCAAAATAATATCTCGCCATCTGTAATCAAACGGTGCTCTCCAAACTCCTGTACAAATTCTCTTACTTGAAGGCTTTGCTTTGGCATCTTTAGCTGAGACTGATGTGACACACAATGTGAGACTGTAGTAACACAGTAATCTTCCAACTTATTATGTTACTGCAATCTTCCGACTAATTTCATCACCGTGTCTTCCTCACTCACGTGGATGAATCATCTGAGATTACTTTCGTCTATAGTTATGGAAAAGACAACCGCAAGTAGAGATAGATAAGCTTTCTTTCATCTGGATATAATACCGTATTCATCCCCATTTCTTTGTTTATAAATGGATCGTAACTTATGGCAGAAACATCTGCACCCCCTCCCCCTGCATCACTGTCTTCAACATGTGAACATGTCATCTGATGTGATCCTCATGCTAGAATTAATATAATCTTTGGTATAGTTCATGAGTTGAATATTGAAGAAGGTTGGCTATTAAAGACGATAAAACAAAGAAAATTGAAATATTTTGGTCACTTGAAACGTCACGAAAGTTTTGAGAGAACAATAATGGAGGGGTATATGCCTGGGAAGAGAGGAAGAGGAAGGCCAAAGAGAAGATGGGTGCAGGATGTGGCGGATGATCTCCAGATGGGTGTATCGGACGCGGGACATCTTGCTTATGATCGAGAGCTTTTCATGAGGGTTGTTATGGGAGCGAGGTTCTGCAAAGGACATGCTACTGAATGAATGAATGAATGAATGAATGGATAGATAGCACTTCCTTAATCTACATATAGTACCTTATTCATCCATAATTCTTTGTTTGCACTATACATTATTGACAAGAGGATCGACTTCATTGTACCAGGCTCTATCGCATATGGCCTGGTCGTCTTTCCACAGAGCAGCCTACCGAAAGCATCACACAGAGTACACAGCACACGGGGTCGTAACTGGAGCTACTAAACCTCCATATTGACCTCACGGAACTCCGAAAAAATTGCAGTCATGCACCGAATGATGAAGGTCTACGTAGAGCAAGGCGGGCGGTTTAACCATTTTGCCACGGATACCCCTTTATTGTTTGTAAATGATCCGCAACTTGTAGCAGAACAGGTTTTATTACTAGGTCGGACAATCACTTTTACTTGGCATGTAATTTTCGTTTAGTTGAATTTTGATGTTGTCTTCCCACATGTAACGCTGTCTTCCTATTGTTCGTTTTCTCTGCACGTTTCTTTCTTTCTTGCTTGCTTACTGTCTTTTTACCCATAAAAGGGGCTTCTATTTGAGATGGTTAATTAAATAGCAAACTACTGAGCGTAATCTTGCCAAGAAATCAACAACAGCAGAAAAATTCTGGTGTTGACAGCGATGTCCTGAAAAGAATATGCGGAAAAAAATTGTTAAATTAAAAAATTATCTTCGGTAGCGGATCGCGTTGCGTTGATTACTTACGGGGATATGTGAGCCTGTCGCTCAGAAAGCAATGGCAAACTACTGAGCGTAATCTTGCAAACAAATCAACAACAGCGGTAAAATGCTGGTGTTGGCAGTGATGTCCTGTAAATAGGATATGCGGGGGAAACAATTCTACCACTACCCCGTTCAACCTCAGAAAAGAAGTTATATTAAGGTCCATCACCTGGCTTAGAGTAATAATCCTGTGACGGAGTCTTTTTTCCCCAGCTGTCGGGCCAATACTGGAGGGTTTCAGGAAGGCCTCTTTGAGAATGAAGAGCACCGTGGTATGTCTTCTCATGTTTCAAATAAGATCCCTTTCAGCGACATTTTCGCAAGGTGCTGTGTCAGATGAACGGAGAGCCTGACGAACAAGAGGAATACTGTATTTTGCTAAAAAAGTATGAAGTATGAAGCAGTTGCAAAGGATCGCCTTTGTGATGAGTGTTACAAACGAACGGACCTGTGAGCAACGGAAAGTGTTCAGCTCCATGACAACGCACCCGACAATTCTTCAATGAATGAATCACCCAAAAAGCGAGAAGTAGATTGTGCGCTTTACTGAAACACGACTACAAGAAACAAATTGGACGTTGCGGCCAAAGCCTCCGTCAGCACAAAACAAGCAAACACAAACCGACACAAAACTACATGAAACACACTACGTGACAATATTAAACTAATTAAAGGTACTTATCTGAATCTGTATCCTTGCTGGGAGCAACTGACACGCGTTGAACGACTGTCATTCTTCGCATGATTCACACACGCTTTAATTTGTAATAGTTTTATTTAAGCTTTCTATACACATCTTTCTCTGCCTTCCCGTGTCTCTCTTGCCATGTATTTCCCTAAATAAGGCTAATTTATTTATTATATCTCTTCTTGTCAAATACTACATACATTCCATTGGACTTTTCCTTATAGTTTTCATGACTGATCTCGTAACACTTTCACCGACTTTCAGCTCTCAATACCTCAGCGTGTCATTTCTTATTTGTTTGTGACCCATGCTGAAATAGACGCAAATGTTGAGCTCCGAAGACGTTTTCTTTTCTATCCTAGATATTTTCAACATTTAGTTTTAAAAAAAAAAAATCTCCATCTATACATAGATCCATAAAAGACAGCCTCTTGCATTTACATTGGACTCAACAAACGTGGTAAAATAGAATAACTGTTCTGTGATCTTAGTCGGGAGATCATTATCACTGACATGGAACAATTCAGTTCATAGCCCTCAAACCCCCTTCCCCAATTCTCATAGTAGTAAAACTAGTATTGTTTGGCGCTCACAGAAGGAGAAGAAAGAAGTGGAGACTAGAGGACGCACTGGGGGGGGGGGAGAGAGAGAGAGAGAGAGAGAGAGAGAGAGAGAGAGAGAGAGAGAGAGAGAGAGAGAGAGAGAGATTTGATTTCCTCAATCCTCAGTATCTCTCTCAGCGTGTGACGGCTGACGACGCAGTGTACTGCGTTGGTTAACTTTTAGTACTTTATTAATATTATATTTTAAAAAAATTATCCCATCTCATCAGGTTCCTCTTGTACCTTGCAGTGTAGAGGCGAAGTTTAAACAGCGGGAGAGTGCCCGTTTATGGGCTTTATGTATCGAGATTCCCATGGACTAATGAAACCAACAACCTTGATACGCTCATTCATGGACTTCATAGTTCCTCAAATATTGAGAGGGAAATGATGGAAATCAGTTTTGTAAGGGCAGTAACTACTGTCAACCACAATACGTAAATCGAGAGTGGTAATGGCAATGGCGGTGTGCAAGTAGTTTGATGCAGTAGTAGTAGTTTAATTAATTTGATTGTACTACGATCAACAGTGCAGTTAAAAGAAGTCTGCCATTTGTATGGACATACAATATATTATTATTATTATTCCTAATATTATAATAATAAGGAAAGTAGGCGTTGGTTACATCGTAAAATATATGGTTGCACACATACAGTTCAAGTTCACACACTCCTTAATAATTATTTTAATCTTCTTCTTCTTCAGCGTTCCGAGCCATTGAGGTTCTTTGCTGCAAATACAATCCGTCTCCATTCGTCTCTCTGGTGGACCTTCTCTTGCCAGTCGTTGATTCCAAGTGCTTGTAGGTCTGTACATGTATTATCTCTCCACCGCCTTCTTGGTCTACCTCGGGGTTACGGTCATTTATTATTAAATTTATTAAATAATAAATGTTTTGTATTCAATTGTATATAGAAATTAATAAAAGTAAAAGTAATTAAATTAAAGTTTTTAGACGTAGATTTACATTAAGTGGCTGTAAACTAAGTCTCAAGTCAAAGCACTTTTAAAGACATTTATAATAAACCGTTAAACGTGTGAATGAATGTTTTATACTTTATAAATATAATTTATAAATAAGCCTTTTTATTTTATTATTGAAAAATGTGTTTAGGGTTGTTTGTCCATCAAGAATGATGATGACCATTCATTTCATCCAGTGGGGTTGAAGGTTTGGAGCCGTGGGTTCTAAGATGGCTGATAGATAAGGCCTATTTTGGCTCGAAATGTTCTTTGACAATGTGGGCAAAGAATGCTTGACGTTTCTGGAGGAGGATTTCCTGCAGTGGTTTTTCTGTCCTGCCTTTTCTTCACAGCTCTTGCAGTCCTGGTTGCCTCACATATGACTGCACCCTTGCGTAATGATGCATGCCACGAATTTCGGTCTCTGGCTGCAGCCTCCCAGGTGTCATGATGAATTCCAAAAGCATTCAGTGAGATTTTCAGAGTGTCTTTAAAGCGTTTCCTCTGGCCACCTTGGGAGCGTTTACCACAACGCAGTTCGCTGTAAAAAATTCGTTTAGGGAGCCTGTGATCTGGCATGCGAGTCAAGTGACCAGCCCAGCGAATCTTCTTCTTCTTCTTCGTTCATCGGGAGTTTTTTTTTTCGGATGTGATTGCGTTGTGCCTGTTTACAGCAGAGCTGCGTTCTTAGGCCGACACATCTGACTTCTGCGGGCATTTGTTGACCGGGTTAACCTTCCCGTGGGTTTCTTAGGACGTTTGACTCTCACTGTTGTGGTGTTATCCCCCATCCCAGCTGGTCCATATAGAACAGCCAAAGATCCTGGTCAGCCCTCAAGGGAAGGCAGGGGCAGACCATGGGCATTCCCCGCCATCCAAGGAGGCTTCCATACTTGCAGAGCCGATACATAGCGCTCTGATACTGGGCTCACCCAAGGAATCGTCACGTCCTGCACATGGCTGCTTAGCCTCACTTCCGTATATTGGGCCTTCCGTTCACCATAGGCTGTTCTTCCGGAAACCAGAAGTATGCAGTCTGCAGATGACATCCACACAGTGAGCTTTCGTTTCGGACTTTCCATGTAATGGATTTGCTATCCAAGCAATATTCCATTTCGTGCCACTAGGACACTTTTCCACCTTTTATGAAGCCCACACAGTGGGCTTTTGATTCGGACTTTCCACGTAATGGATTTGCTATCCAAGCAATATTCCATTTCATGCCACTAGGACACTTTTCCACCTTTTATGAAGCCCACACAATGGGCTTTTGATTCGGACTTTCCACGTAATGGATTTGCTATCCAAGCAATATTCCATTTCGTGCCACTAGGACACTTTTCCACCTTTTATGAAGCCCACACAGCGAGCTTTCGATTTGGACTTTCCACATAATGGATTTGCTATCCAAGCAATATTCCATTTCATGCCTCTGGGTCTTCATGCACCTTTAAATGTCAACCTGTATGTAGTTAAAGTAAGCTGCGGTCAACTTTAGCTTGTTGATATCTCCATAGAGCTTGTCCTCAAATGAAGCAGGTGTGGGCCAAAATATCTTTCTCTGTTCTGCATACGTTGGGCAATCCTGCAGCAAATGTTTTGCTGTCATTTTTCCAGTTCTAAAATTACATTCATCGGTATCTCCTATCTTTAGTTTATTGAACAAGTGGTATTTCAACCTGTTATGTCCTGTGCGGAGTCTGAAGATTGCTACTTGTTCTCTTCGGTCGAGTTTGTAATATGCATCATCCTTCTGGTGGCCTGGATGCTCTGATTCCCATTTGGTTCTATAAGTGCTTTTTATCAACCTCTTTGCCTCATTATAGGTTATGTCTATGTCAGGCTGTGGTAGTCGTCCGCCCTCTTTTGCCAGTCTGTCAGCCTCTTCATTTCCAGGTATACTGCAATGTGATGGGATCCACTGTATTACAACTTTTTTGGATTTCTGGCATAGACCATGGAGTGCTGCTCTTAGGTCAGCTATTTCTGTGCTGTTATTGCTCTTCAGTATTGAGACAGCTGACTTGCATCTGTAAAGATAGCTATTTGCGTCTCTTTTTTTTCCTCCATCAAGAGCATTTCTGCTGCTGTTTTCAGAGCCTCTACCTCCGCTTTGAAGTTACTTGAAAACTTTCCAGTTGCCACTGAATGTGTTTTTTTCACTCCATTTTTTTAATTTAGGAGAATTCCTCCCCCTCCATTCTCTACTGAATTTTTGGCTGATCCATCTGTATATGCATGGGTCCAATTGCTGCTTGGGTAATGTTCTTTTATGTAGTTTAGGGTTATTTCTCTTCTTTCGGTTTCATGCTGAGTGTTCTTTTTCTCAATACCAGGAATGTTTTCTATCATCTCAGGCAGTTGCTGCTGTCTCCAAGCTGGGAACTTGTCTGCATTGTAAATGGGTTTGACTGTTGATATGTTAAGTATGGGATCTGCCCTAATCTTTCGTTTTGCAGTTTCTACAAAGTTGCTACGCTTCAGTCTTCCCTTTCCAAAACCACTAAACCTTTTATACATAGGGTGGTCTGTCAATCTTCTAAATTTTTCAGCTTGTTGCTGGGCTCTGCTATCTCTTCTATCCTGCATTGGTTGTAAACAAGTGATCTTTTCTAATTCATTAATAGGCGTTGTCTTCAGGCTTCCAGTTATGATTCGCATTCCTTGATTTTGGACTCTACTTATTTTGTTAAAGTTTGACTTAGCTGCTGTTGCCCAAGCTGCAATGCCATATTCCAGTACTGGCCTCACCCGTCCAGTATATAACTTCTTGAGAACTTTCTCATCTGCTCCCCATGTTGTACCAGCAAGCTTTTTCATGATTGCCATTCTTTGCCTTGCTCTTGTTTGATTTTTCTCAACCTGTGTCTTCCATGTCAGGCGACGATCAAAGGTGACTCCTAGATAGTTTGGATTTTCTTCATGGCGCAATATTTTTCCATTCAATACCAGCTTAGGTTGCTGAGTTTTAGTTGAGAGGGAGAACACTGTGCATGTTGTTTTCTCCTCACTTATCTTCACTAGCCATGATTTTGACCAGTCCTCTAGCGCTAATAGGGCTTGCTGTATTCTGCTGTTAGCTGTACTAATATATTCTTCAGATGTCCATATGGCTAGGTCATCTGCAAAGGATGATGTGTGTACTCTGGCTGGAAAATTTTCCGTGATGTCGTTTATATATGCTAGGAATAATGTTGGTGAAAGAACTCCTCCTTGGGGGACACCTTGCACATTTTGCTGGTTTGTCCTTGTACTTTTGTCCTGGCAGTTCTGTTCTCAAGGTAGTGGCTGATCCATTTGTACATTTTCCCGCAAACATGCATTTTTTGCAGTTTTACTTTCAGTCCTTCCTTCCATACTTTATCAAATGCTTTTTCTAAATCTATCCAGACTGCTAGTGTGTGCTTTTTCTCTTGGAAGGCATCCTCTATTTCCTGAGCTATATAGGTTATTTGATCTTCAGTGGATCTGTACTTTCTGAATCCTGCTTGGTGAGGTGTTAAGAGTTGGTTTTCTTCCAGATGCCATGTTAGCCTGCCATTGATAATGCGTTCCATTAATTTTCCTACACAGCTAAGAAGACTGATAGGTCGATAGCCATTTGGTTCTTCCAGGTCTTTTCCTTTCTTTGGGACTGGTATTAGTATAGCTTCCTTCCATGCTTGTGGGACTATTCCCCTCTTCCAGCTGTAATTTAGGACTGCTAGTAGTTTCTTTTTTGCCTTAGTGCCTAGTCCTATTAGCATTTCATTTGTGATTCCATCCTTTCCTGGTGATGTCTTCTTTTTTAGGGTATTCATTGCCTGTTCCATTTCTTCCATTGTTAGATTTGCCATCATATATTCTGCTGCTGTCTCTGTATATGTATGATGTATCTGTTTATCTTTGATTGCTTTCTTCTGTTCGGCTGTAATATCAATGTGGTTTGCACTGGCATAGTGTTCCATTAGTGCATTTGCAGCCTTTTTTCCTGTAAGCAAGGCATTTCTTTGTTTAATTGTTATTTGTTTGTTTCTAGGTCCTTCATTGTTCATGGCTTTCACTAGTTTCCATAGTTTGTTTCCATCCCTGTCAAAATTCAGGTTTTCTGTTTTTTTCCTCCAACAATCTCTTGTTGTTTGATTTACTGTTCTTTTATATTTTGCTGAGATGGCTTTGAGAGAGATGTTCGCTTCAGTTGTTTGTTCTCTTTCTGCGGTCTTCCTAGCATCTTCAACTTTGTCCTCCAAAAATTGTAGTTCTTCAGTCCAGTATGGTTTGTAATTTTTCCTTGCTCCTCTTGGAATAGACTCAGTGGCCGCCTGTATTATTGCTCTGTTTAGACTTTCCACCATTTGCTTCATGTTGCCATATCGTGTATTTATGTTTTCACAATATTTGTCTGTTAGTATGGCAAATCTGTCCCAATCTGCTCGTTTGTAATTCCAACGGGGCAAAGGCTTTTGCTCCTGTGGAACATACTGCATATTTATTACAAGCTTGATTGGTCTGTGGTCACTACCTGCTAATTGGTCCAGCACATGGCGATCGATTTTGTGGAGGATGTCTCCTGTGCAGAAAGCTAAGTCTGGAGTAGAAGTGGTAATCCATCTTCTGGAGTAGAAGCTCGGTGTGTCATCCGCTTTGTTAAGTAGATGGAGATTTGAGTCTATTTCCCAGTCCTCCACTTCATCTCCTCTTTTGTCAGTATCTGGGTATCCCCATCTTTCTGAACGGCTATTAAAGTCTCCGACAACAATGCAATTTGTGTCAGTTATTTCCATGTTTGAGAGTAAGATCCTTATCTGCCGGGCTATATAGATTGTAAATTCTTATTTTCACGTCCTTTATCATTATATCAACACCTATAATTTCCGTTTGGTTGTCAGAGATCACAGATACTTCGCTGCAAGGTATTGTATTTCGTGTAAGTATTACAACTCCTTTGTGTCCTTCGCGGTCGAAACGTGTGGCCTGATATCCCTCGACTGAAAATGTGCGATTGGCGTTGAGGTGTGTCTCTTGAATGCATGCCACATCTATTCTATCTTTATGAAGACGCTGTGTTAGGGAGGCTTTCTTGTTATAAACTCCTTCTGCATTCCATTGTAGTATGTTGAGTGTCCTGGGTATTTGGTCAATAGCTCTTAACCTACTCCTCTGTGCCTTGACTCCACAGCACAGGGGAAGGTGACCACCAGTAGTCATGGGTGGACCCCCTCGAGGCAGGGGGCCCGGCACTATCACCGCCTGATGGGACTTCACGGGATTAGCACCATAACGATTAACAGTTAATCTGATTCTTCAGTAGCTTCCTTAGGCAGACTGTGTAAAAGTGGTTTAATTTCCTAGCGTGTCGCTGATAAACAGTCCAGGTTTCACAAGCATATAGCAGTGTGGATAATACAACTGCTTTGTAGACTTTTAGCTTTGTTTGCAGGCTTATTCCAGTTCTGTCCCATACATTCTTGTACAGTCTGCCAAAGGCTGCACTGGCCTTGGAGATTCTTGCATTCACTTCGTCATCAATTGTGGCAGCTATTATTGAAAAAAAGAAAAGAAATTTTATTCAAAAAATTTTCAAAAATTATTGAAAAATAAATGTCAAATGACTACTGTAATAAGTTTTGAAAGAAGTACTTAAAAAATAAATAAATATAAATAATCAAACAGTTGCTGAGTTGTGGAATAAACTTAGCACATATATATATATATATATATAAATATATATTTTACGTTTCCATCCTGTTTCAGGATATTGCGGTCAACATCAGCATCTTTCAACTGTATGTTGATTCCTAGGCTAGATTATGCTCATCAGCACGCCACGACTTTCTGACCAACCGGCTCCATACTCTCATAAGTCACTGGTGCGACTTGAACCGCTTCCAATTCTCATGCACTCAACTCACGTCAACCACGAGAGTATTCAGGATTACGGAGAAAGCTGCTAACTCCTCGGCCAGGGAGCCAGCATATATATATATATATATATATATATATATATATATATATATATATATATATATATATATATATATATATATATATATATATATATATATATATACATACACACACACATATATATATATATACATACACACACACATATATATATATATATATATATATATATATATATATATACATACACACACACATATATATATATACACATATATATACACACACACACTTTGAACTAAAGTCCATATATAGGAAACATTTATGGGAATTTCAATAATAAATCTCACAGGGTAAAATCATCATAAAGTTATAGAAGATAATTAGAAAATATTTTACAACAGGAGGATAGAGTGATAGACAGAATCTTAAAATACTTTGTAATATAATATAAAATGCAACACACTGGACTTGAATGTTGACTCCTAGTTCACAGAGCAGTGAAAACTATTGCACATAACATTTTTTAGAAAGTCATCCTTTGAGTTGATAGTTAGTTAGTTAGTCGCGGTTCCAACTTCACAGCAACGGGTCGTCCCCATTATGCTCCATTCCTGTGCCAGTGAATATCACACAAAATACTCATCACTGCCCAATGTGAAAAGTGGAACAGATAGGAGTCTCGATAAGCCAGCAGCCTGCACAGGTACACTGTGCATAATGCCGCCGCCAGAATGCCAACACAAAAGTCCTCCATGAAAAATACAGTTCATCGTTGGTGGAATCGGCTGTCACCAGAAAGACTTCATTGATCCGGGTTTTATCCCACATGGCTCGGTCTCTTTCCGCAGGGTGACCCGCCGAAAGTGCAGCACAAAGCATGAACTCTGTAGCTCCAGCGATGACTCCCAGGAGTCTCCTAAAAATGCACCTGTGAACTGAAAAGGCAAACCAGTCAATTCAGCAACAATCGGCTGCCATTGTTCCGAACATGCAGATCACTCTACAGACAACAGCGGACAGATGTAAAAGCATTCCACACAAATTTTACAGCTCACAGTGTTGTGCCACGCACTCACTCAGTAGCAGGGCGACAAACCATATACCCCCTCTGCTGTGTGTCCACCGTGACGAGGTAGAGGGGCTTGTGCGTCCCAATGACCCCAAGAGCTATGCCGTCGGTAGCACAGCTACTGGTAGGGCCACCCATGTCGGACAGGTCAAGGGAGAGGGACCAGACGAAGAGACACACAAACCTGCTGCCTTGTAGGTAGACTGGGGACAGTCAAAGGCTAGGGAAAGCACCCCAAATACATGCTTGTCGAAATCGGATGTACTGAGCCACAGGCTTGACAAAGCAGTGCAACGTGAAACCTGCTGCCTTGTAGGTAGACTGGGGACAGTCAAAGGCTAGGGAAAGCATCCCGAATAAATGCTTGTCGAAATCGGATGTACTGAGCCACAGGCTTGACAAAGCAGTGCAACGTAACTTAATTCATGATGTCACAAATCAAAATTAATCGATATGGTGCTAATCCCGTGAAGTCCCATCAGGCGGTGATAGTGCCGGGCCCCCTGCCTCGAGGGGGTCCACCCATGACTACTGGTGGTCACCTTCCCCTGTGCTGTGGAGTCAAGGCACAGAGGAGTAGGTTAAGAGCTATTGACCAAATACCCAGGACACTCAACATACTACAGTGGAATGCCGAAGGAGTTTACAAGAAGAAAGACTCCCTAACACAGCGTCTTCATAAAGATAGAATAGATGTGGCATGCATTCAAGAGACACACCTCAACGCCAATCACAAATTCTCAGTCAGAGGATATCAGGCCACACGTTTCGACCGCGAAGGACACAAAGGAGGAGTTCTAATACTTACACGAAATACAATACCTTGCAGCGAAGTATCTGTGATCTCTGACAACCAAACAGAAATTATAGGTGTTGATATAATGATAAAGGACGTGAAAATAAGAATCTACAATCTGTATAGCCCAGCAGATAAGGACCTTACACTCTCAAACATGAAAATAACTGACACAAACTGCATTATTGTCGGAGACTTTAATAGCCGTTCAGAAAGATGGGGATACCCAGATACTGACAAAAGAGGAGATGAATTGGAGGACTGGGAAATAGACTCAAATCTCCATCTACTCAACAAAGCGGATGACACACCGAGCTTCTACTCCAGAAGATGGCTTACCACTTCTACTCCAGACTTAGCTTTCTGTACAGGAGACATCCTCCACAAAATCGATCGCCATGTGCTGGACCAATTAGCAGGTAGTGACCACAGACCAATCAAGCTTGAAATGAATATGGAGTATGTTCCACAGGAGCAAAAGCCCTTGCCCCGCTGGAATTACAAACGAGCAGATTGGGACAGATTTGCCATACTAACAGACAAATATTGTGAAAACATAAATACACGATATGGCAACATAAAGCAAATGGTGGAAAGTCTAAACAGAGCGATAATACAGGCAGCCACTGAGTCCATTCCAAGAGGAGCGAGGAAAAATTACAAACCATACTGGACTGAAGAACTACAAAGTTTGGAGGACAAAGTTGAAGATGCCAGGAAGACAGCAGAGAGAGAACAAACAATTGAAGCAAACATCTCTCTCAAAGCCATCTCAGCAAAATATAAAAGAACAGTAAATCAAACAACAAGAGATTGTTGGAGGGAAAAAACAGAAAACCTGAATTTTGACAGGGATGGAAACAAACTATGGAAACTAGTGAAAGCCATGAACAATGAAGGACCTAGAAACAAACAAATAACAATTAAACAAGGAAATGCCTTGCTTACGGGCAAAAAGGCTGCAAATGCACTAATGGAACACTATGCAAATGCAAACCACATTGATATTACAACCGAACAGAAGAAAGCAATCAAAGACAAACAGATACATCATAGAAATACAGAGACAGCAGCAGAATATATGATGGCAAATCTAACAATGGAAGAAATGGAACAGGCAATGAATACCCTAAAAAAGAAGAAATCACCAGGAAAGGATGGAATCACAAATGAAATGCTAATAGGACTAGGCACCAAGGCAAAGAAGAAACTACTAGCAGTCCTAAATAACAGCTGGAAGAGAGGAATAGTCCCACAGGCATGGAAGGAAGCTATACTAATACCAGTCCCAAAGAAAGGAAAAGACCTGGAAGAACCAAATGGCTATCGACCTATCAGCCTACTTAGCTGTGTAGGAAAATTAATGGAACGCATTATCAATGGCAGGCTAACATGGCATCTGGAAGAAAACAAACTCTTAACACCACACCAAGCAGGATTCAGAAAATACAGATCCACTGAAGATCAAATAACCTATATAGCTCAGGAAATAGAGGATGCCTTCCAAGAGAAAAAGCACACACTAGCAGTCTGGATAGATTTAGAAAAAGCATTTGATAAAGTATGGAAGGAAGGACTGAAAGTAAAACTGCAAAACATGCATGTTTGTGGAAAAATGTATAAATGGATCAGCCACTACCTTGAGAACAGAACTGCCAGGACAAAAGTACAAGGACAAACAAGCAAAATGATGCTGCTGGAGCAAGGTGTCCCCCAAGGAGGAGTTCTTTCACCAACATTATTCCTAGCATATATAAATGACATCACAGAAAATTTTCCAGCCAGAGTACACACATCCTCCTTTGCAGATGACCTAGCCATATGGACATCTGAAGAATATATTAGTACAGCTAACAGCAGAATACAGCAAGCCTTATTAGCGCTAGAGGACTGGTCAAAATCATGGCTAGTGAAGATAAGTGAGGAGAAAACAACATGCACAGTGTTCTCCCTCTCAAATAAAACTCAGCAACCTAAGCTGGTATTGAATGGAAAAATATTGCGCCATGAAGAAAATCCAAACTATCTAGGAGTCACCTTTGATCGTCGCCTGACATGGAAGACACAGGTTGAGAAAAATCGAACAAGAGCAAGGCAGAGAATGGCAATCATGAAAAAGCTTGCTGGTACAACGTGGGGAGCAGATGAGAAAGTTCTCAAGAAGTTATATACTGGACGGGTGAGGCCAGTACTGGAATATGGCATTGCAGCTTGGGCAACAGCAGCTAAGTCAAACTTTAACAAAATAAGTAGAGTCCAAAACCAAGGAATGCGAATCATAACTGGAAGCTTGAAGACAACGCCTATTAATGAACTAGAAAAGATCACTTGTTTACAACCAATGCAGGATAGAAGAGATAGCAGAGCCCAGCAACAAGCAGAAAAATTTAGAAGATTGACAGACCACCCTATGTACAACAGATTTAATGGTTTTGGAAAGGGAAGACTGAAGCGTAGCAACTTTGTAGAAACTGCAAAACGAAGGATTAGGGCAGATCCTATACTTAACATATCAACAGTCAAGCCCATACACAATGCACACAACTTCCCAGCTTGGAGACAGCAGCAACTGCCTGATATGATAGAAAACATTCCTGGTATTGAGAAAAAGAACACTCAGCATGAAACCGAAAGAAGAGAAATAACCCTAAACTACATAAAAGAACATTACCCAAGCAGGAATTGGACCCATGCATATACAGATGGATCAGCCAAAAATTCAATAGAGAATGGAGGAGGAGGAATTCTCCTAAATTTAAAAAATGGAGTGAAAAAAACACATTCAATGGCAACTGGAAAATTTTCAAGTAACTTCAAAGCGGAGGTAGAGGCTTTGAAAACTGCAGCAGAAATGCTCCTGATGGAGGAAAATAAAGAGAAGCAAATAGCTATCTTCACAGATGCAAAGTCAGCTGTCTCAATACTCAAGAGCAATAACAGCACAGAACTAACTGACCTAAGAGCAGCACTCCATGGTCTATGCCAGAAATCCAAAAAAGTTGTAATACAGTGGATCCCATCACATTGCAGTATACCTGGAAACGAAGAGGCTGACAGACTGGCAAAAGAGGGCGGACGACTACCACAGCCTGACATAGACATAACCTATAATGAGGCAAAGAGGTTGATAAAAAGCACTTATAGAACCAAATGGGAATCAGAGCATCCAGGCCATCAGAAGGATGATGCATATTACAAACTCGACCGAAGAGAACAAGTAGCAATCTTCAGACTCCGCACAGGACATAACAGGCTGAAATACCACTTGTTCAATAAACTAAAGATAGGAGATACTGATGAATGTAATTGTAGAACTGGAAAAATGACAGCAAAACATTTGCTGCAGGATTGCCCAACGTATGCAGAACAGAGAAAGATATTTTGGCCCACACCTGCTTCATTTGAGGACAAGCTCTATGGAGATATCAACAAGCTCAAGTTGACCGCAGCTTACTTTAACTACATACAGGTTGACATTTAAAGGTGCATGAAGACCCAGAGGCATGAAATGGAATATTGCTTGGATAGCAAATCCATTATGTGGAAAGTCCAAATCGAAAGCTCGCTGTGTGGGCTTCATAAAAGGTGGAAAAGTGTCCTAGTGGCACGAAATGGAATATTGCTTGGATAGCAAATCCATTACGTGGAAAGTCCGAATCAAAAGCCCATTGTGTTGGCTTCATAAAAGGTGGAAAAGTGTCCTAGTGGCATGAAATGGAATATTGCTTGGATAGCAAATCCATTACGTGGAAAGTCCGAAAATCGAAAGCTCACTGTGTGGATGTCATCTGCAGACTGCATACTTCTGGTTTACGGAAGAACAGCCTATGGTGAACGGAAGGCCCAATATATGGAAGTGAGGCTAAGCAGCCATGTGCAGGACGTGACGATTCCTTGGGTGAGCCCAGTACCAGAGCGCTATGTATCGGCTCTGCAAGTATGGAAGCCTCCTTGGATGGCGGGGAATGCCCACGGTCTGCCCCTGCCTTCCCTTGAGGGCTGACCAGGATCTTTGGCTGTTCTATATGGACCAGCTGGGATGGGGGATAACACCACAACAAACGTCCTAAGAAACCCCCGGGACGGTTAACCCGGTCAACAAATGCCCGCAGAAGTCGGATGTGTCGGCCTAACGGCGCAAGAACGCAGCTCTGCTGTAAACAGGCACAACGCAATCACATCCGAAAAAAAACTCCGGATGAACGAAGAAGAAGAAACCATATACTGCCAATCCAACATGAGGAAAATGCGAATGCAAACCGTAGCCACAATTATAAACACTCTAGAGGTCTTAACGGTTCAATGCCTATCCACCATGTTGGGGACCGGAAGGCCTGGGGTTGATAGTAATGTACTGTAAAGGACATGCAACATTAAAAAAAAAAGTTGTAATTTTTATGAAATTATCAGTAAAATGTTCTCCTAATTGTTTTTAAATTATGAAACCTGCATAGTTGGATAGCTCTTGTGAAGAGAAATCCAGGGGTACCTCATTCAAATTTCCGCAGAGAATATCAAATAGTTGTAGAGTTAATTAATAATGAACTAAATAATTTGTATAGTTAATTATTGGTAGGTATACTGATAATGATTATCAAATTGGGTATTTACTAATGAGACCATCAGAGATAGATAGGCCTTGAAAAACCAAATCCAACGATACCTCAATGATGCCTGTATGTCAATTCTAAGCGGAGATCACATTTGGGCGTCAGGATCTTGAACAAAAAATTTTCCAGGATTTTGTTCTCTGGGCAGCTCTCCTTTGTGTCCCAGGCAGAATGACAGCTGAAATGATCAAATTTTGGCTTTATACTACTAAAACTTTTTTGTTTTTAAATGAATATCTTAGCAACCATACATCATTGTGATAATGGTAACGAAGCCTAACTGCTCATGTCATCTATTTTTAGATATGATGCGTTGTGACCTAATTAGCAATTAAAAATGGCCATTAATTAATTACTAATTTATTAATTACCCTGTGTATTATCAATGTTAGCTTACAAGTCTTGCAAGATGTAAAATTTATTATGCAAAGTGATGCTACTTTCCTTTTTCGATAGGATGTGCCGCGACCTAATTATCAATTACAAATGGACACAAATTAATTATTCCTTAATTACTAATTATAGATGACGAGCAATTATGTCTTGCTAACCTGATCGCAATGATATATGGTTACTAAGATGTTCTTTTAATAACAAAAAGTTATAGTAGCAAGAAGCTCAGTGAGCAGATTTCTGAGTATTTCTTTGCTGAAGATCACGACACTTAATATCTCTGCTTAGAATTGACGTAGAGGCTTCATTGAGTTACCCCTGGATTTGGTTTTTCAAGGCCTATGTAGCTGTGGTGGTACTCATTTGTAAAAACCCAATTTGAAAAACATGATCAAAGTAATGCAACAGTAACATATAAAAATTTAGTCTTCAAAATTGATCAGGCATGATGTCACCATGAAAATTAATTTTCTGACTATGATGGGGTCCATGTAGAAAAATATCTCCAACAGACACTGCCATTGATGAACAATAATGAGAGATGCACAAATACAAGACAAATGCTGCAGATAAAAGAAAATACCCATCTAACAGTATTTTCTTATTTACAGTTAATTCAAAAATAAATTGCACTGCCAGTCCATGCGAGATTGTCTCAAATGTGTCATAGATGGATATGAAAACTGACTTCAAAAATATGTTCCGTCATGTTAAATGATAGAAAAATAGTAAAAGTATTCAAATAAATTATTTATAATCTTTAAACTTGTATTCTCTTTAACTTTAGTAGTTCAAATTGCACGTTTTGAGCATAAATAGCATACATGGCCTAGTCTGATTGATATCTATCAACGGCCTTGTCAGATTGATTGCTGCCATTTTGGATTTCCATTCACAAAGATCAAACAACATGTTTGCAGAAATATTTTTTTATCTGCCACATATCCAGCAAAATCAGCAATGAAACTCTCCAAATATATGTAAATATAGATGCAGAATTCGAAAATCTATATTAAAACGTGTTTATATTAATTAATCAACCTCTAGAAAATAAAATTACTTACTATGTCAAATGAATTTCAAAGTCACGATAATTTCGACCAATACAGAATGTTCCATCCATCCATCATGTGCTATGCCGATAAGCGTGGGCAGTCATGTTTTGCCATCTCACTCGATCACCTGAGTTGTGGATCAGTTCCGTGTTTCTGTCTCGACCATGCCACATGGCCAAGCCATCCAGGTATTTACTTCTTGGTCTTCCCCTTGGTCTCTTCCCTTAAATCTTGCCAGTTGTCACCAAGTTCTCCAATTCATTTCTTCTCATAACATGCCAACACATTTTTTACTGTCTACGTTTAATGTCTCTAATCAGTTTACGATCTTAATTTGTTTCTTGTAGTACTTGTTCATTGGTTTTTCTGTCTGTCCATGGTATTCTTTGCATTTTCCTCAGAAACCACATTTCCACAGCCATCAGATGTTTTTCAGCTTGTCTGCTCATTGTCCACGCTTCACATCCATATAAAAGTACAGGTTCTATGTAGCTTTTCAACGCTCTTTTTCTCGTTTCAATTGATATCTTTTTATTGGTCAGTATGTTTTTCATATTGCAAAATGGCAATGGCGATTCTTGTTCTAATCTCTTCAAGGCATCTCCCATCAGATGTTATTACTGTTCCGAGATAGCTGTACTGATTCACTTGTTTAAGAATATGCCCATTTACTTGTATATTACATTGTGGTATTTCTTCCTTCCTAGTGACGACCATAATCTGTGTCTTCTTACAATTCAATTCTAACCCTAGTTGTTCACTGTGTGCAAACAACCGCATCTACTAAATTTTGCAGGTCCTGTTCATTGTCTGCAATCAAGACTGTATCATCTGCATATCTAATGTTGTTGATGTATCATCCCCCAATGTTGATTCCTTCCATATCTTCTATATTTCTAAAAATATTTTCACTGTGCAGGGAAAAAAGATCTGGAGACATTACACATCCCTGTCTCACACCTCTCTTAATAGGTTGATATTGACTTACTTCATTATCAATTCTTATGGCAGCTTTTCTTTTACAAGTCTAAGGTCTTTCCCATCAATTTGTAGATCTTCAAGCATCCTTATCATGTTAGACTGACCTATTCTGCAGAAACTAAGATGATGTCTGTTATAGTCACATGATATTTGAATGAATGAATGGTGTCGGAAGCATGCATGGTCTTTACATAGCCATTTTCGGGGACCAAATGGATCCTTCTGCACAGGTGCAGTATATTGTTCCCGGTTTCGGATCGGGTAGTGGTAGACAATGAACCTGCTATTATTGGTTATTGTCTTGGTACTATGGAATACTTTGTACTTTGTCATACACAGCCAAATAAGTGCAACACGTTTGATAAAACAGAACAACTAAGAAACATGGCAATATAATTATTTCAGCCCAAATACAGATGGATAAATAATTTGAATAACATCATCATATTGCTAACAAGTAATTAAATCTACTTTTTTCATCCAGATTTCAATTTATTTAGCAGGTTAAAGTCATTGCTCTGTTGAGCTGTATAGAGAACACTTTATTTAGCAGGCTAATTTCAGTGCTGTATGGAGAACAATTTAATTAGCAGGCTAATTTCAGTGCTGTATAGAGAACAATATATTTAACAGGCTAATTTCAGTGCTGTTTAGAGAACAATTTATTTAGCAGGCTAATTTCAGTGCTGTATAGAAAACAATTAATTTAGCAGGTTAACTTCACAGCTCTAATGAGAACAATTTATTCATCAGGCTAATTTCAGTGCTGTATTGAGAACAATTTATTTAGCAGGCTAATTTCAGTGCTGTATTGAAAACAATTAATTTAGGTTAACTTCTCTGCTCTACCGAGAACAATTTATTTAGCAGATTAAATTCAATGCTGTATTGAGAACAATTTATTTAGCAGTTAACTTCCTTGCTTTGTTGAGAACAAGTGGTAATACAATTATTTGGAGACTTGGAAGATTCCATCACAGATGTTTCTCTTAGAATGAGCAACACAAACCAAGGTACTACTTTTAGTTTATATTGCTCACTAAAAGATTTTCAGGCCACAGGTTGCAACAAAACAATGGTAAATACATATGAAATACCAGGTCACATGATTATAATAATCTACCATTGATGGAAGTCTCACTATCATCATCATCATCATCATCATCATCATCATCATTATGTGCCATGCAGAGTGGTGTAGGCGTTCATCTCTATCATGGTCCTTGGCATTTTGGATCACTTCTACTGATGATACTTCTCTAAGATCTTCCTAATTTGTGACTGAAGTCTGGTGATAATATATTGAGTTTAGAATTTCTTTGGCATTATTAACTTTTTCTTGGTAGCTTTCTGTAAAATAAAAACCACACGTAATATTGCTAATCAGTATATTGTGTTCAGTGAAGTCAGGAACAAATCAGATTTGAGAGAACTGCAACAAAGTTATTTGTGTAACCAGTGTATGATTTCAGTGACCATGCAGCAGTATTTAAAACAACAAGTCCCTAGGTAGAAACCTGATATAGGTCTGTGACGTTATAGGGCCGTCACATTTTATAGATCTGAATAAAGTTTGAAAAAAATGTTCCTACTTACCTCAGAATCCGAAGATATACACATCTTCGGATTCTGAGGTAAGTAGGAAAATGTTTTTCAAATTTTTATTTTCTCTTCATTCTCTTCTTCTTCAGCGTTCCGAGCCATTGAGGTTCTTTGCTGCAGATACAATCCGTCTCCATTCGTCTCTCTGGTTGACCCTCTCTTGCCAGTCGTTGATTCTCTTCATTGCTTTCACTTTTTCATCTTTTTATTTTTCTCCTCCCATCGTCACGTCTCACTGTAGTTACTGGGGGTCTTCTCCATGACTATATGATGTGTTTTGTGTATGTATTTGTTTGCTGATGAAGGCTATATCATACGTCCTGTATGTGTCGTAATTCTGTTATGTAAAGCTGCATTACTTTGTGTTATTTTATATTGTTTATAGGCCTGAGTGCACGGAGGAATAGGTGGCCAGACTTTTCCTCTGTTAGCAGACCAACACAGGTATTGAACCCTCACTTGACCACGCTCAAGACATTATCGGCATAATCTCCTATTGAGTACACCAATGGGACAGTTAAAAAGTTAGTTGTATACCCTTTACAGGACATCGCAGTCAACACCAGCATTTTTTGCTGTTGTGATCTCTTGGCAAGTTTACATTCAGTAGTTTGCCATTGCTTTCTGAATGTCCAGCACCCATACCATTTCATAGAAAAGCAATGCAAGGTTTTCTGCTGCCAAATCCCTCGCAGCTGTGTTTGAACGCGGGTATGCAGGATTATGAACTGCGTCCATAACCTCTTCGCCCTGGAGCCGGTATAATGAGACAGTGATATAGATATATCTGTTGTATATAATATTGTATGTGATGACACAGGACTCTTTGATTGCAATGGTGCCAGCTAATATACTACTATCATCAAGTGATTGACCAATCACTGAGGATTGTCATGCTTCATCACAGTTCCCTTTCTCTATCAGATTGTATAAATTCAGATGCTATCCTTCCATACCATCATCACCGAAGCAACGGAGTGCGCGCTTTGTGCTCGATATCTTTGCAACAGCCAGCGGGGAGAGAATGGAGCGGAGGAGAAGAGGGGGGGGGGGAAGGAAAAGGAAGAAGGGGGCTGGAGCCAGAAGGGGTAGAAGGAAAACGGATCGTTTGGGACTCAAAAAATGTACGGGTTGGGTATTGGAATTGCCGTAATGCAAATCAGCGAGGAACAATACTGGAGAAACTGTAAGTGCTCTGTCTGTACATGTTACACAACTGGGCAGGGAGGACATGGACAGGCTCTGATGGTCAAGGATAGTTTACAGCATTCGATACTGGATATGAGTGGGTGGGGTCAGGAAGTAAAGAAGTGCAGGGAATGAAAATTAAAATCGGAAGATACAGCTGGAACCTAATAAATATATATGTAAGTGGGGAATATTGTGTAAGCAGAGAGAGTTGTGACTGGTTGAAAGGTTCAGCATATACCCCTGGTACCAGGTATCTTCTTCTTCTGCTGCATTCATCCGGAGAGTTTTTTTCAGACGTGATTGTGTTGTGCCTGTTTACAACAGAGCTGCGTTCTTGCGCCGTTAGGCCGACACATCCGACTTCTGCGTGCATTTGTTGACCGGGTTAACCTTTCCGGGGGTTTCTTAGGATGTTTGACTCACACTGTTGTGGTGTTATTCCCCCATCCCAGCTGGCCCATTTAGAACAGCCGAAGACATCCCGGTCAGCCCTCAGGGGAAGGCAGGGACAGGCCATGGGCATTCCCCGCCATCCAAGCAGGCTTCCATAATTGCAGAACCGACACATAGCGCTCTGGTACTGGGCTCACCCAAGGAATCGTCATGTCCTGTACATGGCTGCTTAGCCTCACTTCTGTATACTGGGCCTTCCGTTCACCACAGGCTGCTCCTCCGGTAAACCAGAAGAATCCAATCTGCAGATGACATCCACACGGTGAGCTTTCGATTCAGACTTTCCACATAATGGATTTGCTATCCAAGCAATATTCCATTTCGTGCCACTAGAACACTTTTTCCACCTTTTATGACGCCCACACAGTGAGCTTTCAATTTGGACTTCCCACATAATGGATTTACTATCCGAGCAATATTCTATTTTGTGCCACTGGGACGCTTTTTCCACCTTTGATGCCCACACAGTGAGTTTTTGATTCGGACTTTCCATATTTCGGATCTTCATATTTCTGAGCATACTTTGTGAGTCCATTACAGTCATGACATGCGTGTGCAGAATGCCACTGTGACTGTCTCCACTTCCATTCACAGACTAGATGTTGTGGTTTTTCATTGTGGTATTTTTTGCCTGGCTCTCCTACACCAAACACTGCCCTCCAACCTTCGTCACGAACCCCCAGCTACTTCTTCCACCTCTTAGCACAGAGCCATCAGTGTAGATGATTAATTACATTACCTGGATGTAAATTGTCTTGAATCAATTGTTGCATATTCCATTCAGCGCAGCCTGCCAGCCAGTCCCCTGCATTCCAGATCCAATGTGATTATGACTCTGCACAAATCTGAAATTTCCTCTTACATTAAGACCCACTCCACTCCTCTTCCAATCTTCTCAAGCACGCACGTTTCTTTGATTCTGTCTTCTGCCTGAGTCATCCATGATTTTTCTCTGATCAGTCTGTGACCCTTAACTGTGTAGAGGGCTTCATGCTTCATGTTCTATGTCTGCAGCCACTCATTGATATGATTTAGTCTGTAGAACATTGATCCTGTCTGCAGTCGTGGATACAGATGTGATGTATTGCATACATACTACTAGTGTGTCCCATGTGCATCCCAGTATCACTCGCAGAGCTTAATTCCGTATGCGCTCTAGTTTCACCAACTGTCTCTTTGATACTGTGAGCCATCCCAATCCATACTCAATTACAGAGAGAATCAGATGTTGATAGAGTATGAACAACATTCTTGTTTCCATGTCTATTGCTGCCATAATCTTCAGCACACCGACTCCCTTCATAGACCTCATAACGGCTTGATCACTGAATGACAGGCTTCTGTTGAAGGTGTTTTCCAGGTATCTCAGTCTACTCTCTCTGTTACCATTTCTGCTATGTATTGTGAGGCCTGGGACGTCAGCCTTAACAATCCTGTTGTCCAGAGAGCACCATAACACAGTAGCCTTATCTGGGTTAATAACACTACCTATCTCTTTACATTGTCTCCTGCAACTTTTGCACTAATTACACCCTGTCTCCCCTTTTGAGTCCACAAGGCATGAGAAATATAGGGAGGTTCAAAACACTTGGAAAAGATAATTAAAGACAGATGAATAATGTGGGAAAGACATAAACAGAAATACAAGAGATAGCAAAGGATAAAAAGGCTTGGCATAAGATGGTTGAGGGCCTAAGCTGAATTGAGAGGATAATAGGAGGAAGAAGAGAAATAGGAAGGAAAAAGGTCAGAAACTGATTTTGTTATATTAAAAAATATCAGTTGTTTATCTGCCATAGACACTGGAGCTTTTATTTTGTAAGTCAAGAAACAGTCTTTTAATAATCCGTTTATGAGAAAATAAAATTGATTTGTTAGTAGGCTGGATAAAATTGTATTTATTTGCTTTTACTTAAACACAGATTGTTCACCAGTCAAGAATGACTCAAGTGAGCTAGATCAAGATGGAGACAAAGAAGCAGACTCGGGATTTCTAGGAAACCCCACCCCACCACCGGATGTGGATCTGGATAAACTTCGCGGTGACCGCATTGGTGACACTGTCTATAGCGGCAAGTGGTGCATACAGACAGTCATGAAGCTCATGCAAGTATGAAATGTCTAGCCTAGGTAGTATGTCTGTTGCTTTATTGGATAAACAAGACATGTTAAGAAAGTATTTTCTTCAAAGTTGATATCCATGAACCTACTTTTTCATATTGTTGGAGCACTTGCTGTGGTGGGGTACATATTTATATATATATAGAATGCAGCCATGTATATAGAATGCAGCCACATACATTTTCAGAATATGATTTATATTCTTTTGTGTCCCTGTGTAGAGGACATCGATTGTAAACAGTTTCCCATGGCTCAAATAATTTGTATCAATTTCAGAGTTGAAATTTCAGGATACTGCAAGAATACTGCAATTTCAGGATACTGCAATGAAGTCGACCCTGGCAACTTTTTTTATATAGTTAAAGTTAGTTGCATATCTTTACAGGATGTTGCAGTCAATCTCAGCATTTTTTGGTTGTTTGTAATTTTTTTGGCAAGTTTACATTCAGTAGTTTGCCATTGCTTTTTGAATGACCAGCACTTATACCATTGAAAACTAACACAAGATTGTCTGCTGCCATATCGCCCTCAGCTGTGTTTCTAACGTGGTTTGCAGGATTACGAATTGCGACCGTAATCCATTCGCTACATAGCCAGCAATTGATGTAGAATTTGATGAAAAGACATGTTTTCAAAAGTAATTTATCAGTATTTATGGTGTCAAACAGTGCATAATTTCTGAACACACCTTGTGTATCACATATCATAAAGATACACATTCCGTAAAAAATGTGGTGACTAAGACACAGATAATTTATATTTCTTGATTTAAAAAAGTAGCACTTCATCTGATCATTGTCATAATTATAAGTGTTGTTCATTTTCTCTGTTTGTTCAGCATAAATAAAATCTTTGAAGATTGTCTTTTAGTACCTAGGTTTTGGTTAATATTAATAAGTCCAAACCTGCATAACCGGTTTAATAATTTCAGAGCAATGTGGTTATAAAGACAGGAGCTGCAGAGGATGGGGAAGACAAAACAGATGTGGTGGACATGGAGGAGGAGTTACAGAATGAAGTTGGAGCCTTATGGGATATGACTATAAATGTGGTAAGTAACTCAGTGGGAATTTGGTTACTAACAATGACACAATATATAACTGTTAATTGTAGAAACCTCGTAACATGTAACTTGGAGTTGTTAATAATCGTCGTCATTTGCCATGCAGTTAATGCAGGGGTGCTCTCACATGATCACCAGAGTCTCCGATCAGGTCTGTGTTTTAGTCTCTGTTATTCCATGTGGTCAAGACATCCAGGTATTTATATCTATCTCTTGCTCTGTTCCAAGCAAGCTTATCAGATTCACTAAGTTTATCAGTTTTATTTCTCCTCATAACGTTTCCAAAAAGTCATGGCTGTCTTCATCTAATTTCTGTAATCACTTTACAGTTTTCATTCGCTTCTTGAAAACCTGTCTCATATGTTTTTATGTCTGTCCATGGTATTCGCATGATCTTAAGAAACTACATTTTTGCAGTCTTAAGATATTTTCCTTCTTATCTGATTATTGTCCATGTTTTTCATATATAAAAGTGTATATGCTCTATATAGGACCTTCAAACTCCTTTTATCACTATAATTAACATCTTTCTATTTGTATTTTTCCCACCTTGCAAAAGGGTAAGAGTTTATCTTACTCACACGCACATCCATCAGGTGATAGATGGTGGAGTGGCTTGTAGATGTAGAGGTTAGCTGTAAATATCCAATAAGTGGTGATGAACCAAGACAGGTGGTAGTCATTGAGAGGAGGCAAATTAATTGTGTGGGACAACTAACTCTGTAAAATTCCCCGAAACAGTAACATGATCATTCGGGGGTGTCAGAAGGGGGGTTCTGCCACCAAGTTACTTGTACTATTCACTGGCAAGCAACCCCAGTTTGTCAGAAGTGACAGTTGTGGATCTCTGACCGAGGCCATAATCTGTCAGAAATTGACTAGGGACAAAATCTATTTGGCTGAAATAAAGATTAGACCCTGAATATCCCAGAGTACAGCTACAAATGGTTCGTTAAATTAGCTGGTTTTGATATTCTCCAAGGAGTGGGAAAGAGAAGGTTAGATGAGCTAGCTTTAAGTCTATGAATTGACTACTAGCCCACTGCATGTTTTCCCCAGTCACGTTTCTCCTCCCTGGTGTATAAGTAAGCCCTCCACCAAGGTAAGCAAGGCATTTGCGTCCCTTGGGAAACAAAAGTATAACAACTGAACTATGAGTTAAAACACACTATAATCAATTTTATTGTCTATCACAATTCATTGTACATGATGGTTCTCAAGATGATGATGGTGAACTACAATCACATAAAGATAGTGATGAAATCTTAAAAATAACTCTAAAGTTTCTTGTATCCTGTCTGGATCTGTGTCCGGGTTACAAGTGAGATACGCGAACAGCAGCTATGTTCAGATCAGCACAGCTGGTCAGTGTTCGGAACAACAGTCCATCCTAACGCCACCAGGTTCCTCGGTGTCACTGCTTGGGAAAACCTGGGCTCCTGTTGAGTGCTTGGAAGAAATATAAATAATGTGTATTATCTAGTTCTACATCAGTACACTCCTAAGTAATACATACAATCTATCATCCCCATATACAGTCACAGTGACAAGTCTGGCAGTGTCTCTCTCCCAGATTTACTGTGTTCACTCCTCCTTCTCCCTCTATATCTCTGTCCTACTGTCTAGTCTGGGAAGGACTTTTCCAATAGTCAAACACGCCTGTAATTACAAATCCTGCCATCCCTTATAATGTCCCGTCATGAGGAATGAAATGCCGTAAGTTTATGTCACTAATTCAGACACCCGGTTCCTTACAGCTGCTCCGTTCAACTTTGGTTTTGCAGATCAAAGGGTAGGTAGTGGTATCATAAGAGTATCTGATCTCCGGGCTTAATTGCCGTGATTAGTCTTGGTGAAAGGCCTCAGTGAGTTACAATGCACGCTCATGCACCACACACTGGAAGAGCTATGCGCACCATATACCCAATAAAATGGTGGGTAATGTCTGCACAACTACACCTCGCTTCAAACGAAATCAATAGGCAATGTGCCAATGCACGCTGCGCCTAAGAACAAAATAGCATACCACTATTCATATTGGTAGGTTTGCATATGACAAATGAATCTCACACATCAAATACACATAACCCCTCTGCTGTGTGTCCACCGTGACGAGGTAGAGGGGCTTGAGCGTCCCAATGACCCCAAGAGCTATGCCGACGGTAGCACAGCTACTGGTAGGGCCACCCATGTCGGACAGGTCAAGGGAGAGGGACCAGACGAAGAGACACACAAACCTGCTGCCTTGTAGGTAGACTGGGGACAGTCAAAGGCTAGGGAAAGCACCCCGAACAAATGCTTGTCGAAATCGGATGTACTGAGCCACAGGCTTGACAAAGCAGTGCAACGTAAAACCTGCTGCCTTGTAGGTAGACTGGGGATAGTCAAAGGCTAGGGAAAGCATCCCGAATAAATGCTTGTCGAAATCGGATGTACTGAGCCATAGGCTTGACAAAGCAGTGCAACGTAACTTAATTCATGATGTCACAAATCAAAATTTATCGTTATGGTGCTAATCCCGCGAAGTCCCATCAGGCGGCGATAGTGCCGGGCCCCCTGCCTCGAGGGGGTCCACCCATGACTACTGGTGGTCACCTTCCCCTGTGCTGTGGAGTCAAGGCACAGAGGAGTAGGTTAAGAGCTATTGACCAAATACCCCGGACACTCAACATACTACAGTGGAATGCCGAAGGAGTTTACAAGAAAAAAGAGTCCCTAACACAGCGTCTTCATAAAGATAAAATAGATGTGGCATGCATTCAAGAGACACACCTCAATGCCAATCGCAAATTCTCAGTCAGAGGATATCAGACCACACGTTTCGACCGTGAAGGACACAAAGGAGGAGTTCTAATACTTACACGAAATACAATACCTTGCAGCGAAGTATCTGTGATCTCTGACAACCAAACGGAAATTATAGGTGTTGATATAATGATAAAGGACGTGAAAATAAGAATCTACAATCTGTATAGCCCAGCAGATAAGGACCTTACACTCTCAAACATGAAAATAACTGACACAAACTGCATTATTGTCGGAGACTTTAATAGCCGTTCAGAAAGATGGGGATACCCAGATACTGACAAAAGAGGAGATGAATTGGAGGACTGGGAAATAGACTCAAATCTCCATCTACTCAACAAAGCGGATGACACACCGAGCTTCTACTCAAGAAGATGGCTTACCACTTCTACTCCAGACTTAGCTTTCTGCACAGGAGACATCCTCCACAAAATCGATCGCCATGTGCTGGACCAATTAGCAGGTAGTGACCACAGACCAATCAAGCTTGAAATGAATATGGAGTATGTTCCACAGGAGCAAAAGCCCTTGCCCCGCTGGAATTACAAACGAGCAGATTGGGACAGATTTGCCATACTAACAGACAAATATTGTGAAAACATAAATACACGATATGGCAACATAAAGCAAATGGTGGAAAGTCTAAACAGAGCGATAATACAGGCAGCCACTGAGTCCATTCCTAGAGGAGCGAGGAAAAATTACAAACCATACTGGACTGAAGAACTACAAAGTTTGGAGGACAAAGTTGAAGATGCCAGGAAGACAGCAGAGAGAGAACAAACAATTGAAGCGAACATCTCTCTCAAAGCCATCTCAGCAAAATATAAAAGAACAGTAAATCAAACAACAAGAGATTGTTGGAGGGAAAAAACAGAAAACCTGAATTTTGACAGGGATGGAAACAAACTATGGAAACTAGTGAAAGCCATGAACAATGAAGGACCTAGAAACAAACAAATAACAATTAAACAAGGAAGTGCCTTGCTTACAGGAAAAAAGGCTGCAAATGCACTAATGGAACACTATGCAAATGCAAACCACATTGATATTACAACCGAACAGACGAAAGCAATCAAAGACAAACAGATACATCATAGAAATACAGAGACAGCAGCAGAATATATGATGGCAAATCTAACAATGGAAGAAATGGAACAGGCAATGAATACCCTAAAAAAGAAGAAATCACCAGGAAAGGATGGAATCACAAATGAAATGCTAATAGGACTAGGCACCAAGGCAAAGAAGAAACTACTAGCAGTCCTAAATAACAGCTGGAAGAGAGGAATAGTCCCACAGGCATGGAAGGAACGTATACTAATACCAGTCCCAAAGAAAGGAAAAGACCTGGAAGAACCAAATGGCTATCGACCTATCAGTCTACTTAGCTGTGTAGGAAAATTAATGGAACGCATTATCAATGGCAGGCTAACATGGCATCTGGAAGAAAACCAACTCTTAACACCACACCAAGCAGGATTCAGAAAGTACAGATCCACTGAAGATCAAATAACCTATATAGCTCAGGAAATAGAGGATGCCTTCCAAGAGAAAAAGCACACACTAGCAGTCTGGATAGATCTAGAAAAAGCATTTGATAAAGTATGGAAGGAAGGACTGAAAGTAAAACTGCAAAACATGCATGTTTGTGGAAAAATGTATAAATGGATCAGCCACTACCTTGAGAACAGAACTGCCAGGACAAAAGTACAAGGACAAACAAGCAAAATGATGCTGTTGGAGCAAGGTGTCCCCCAAGGAGGAGTTCTTTCACCAACATTATTCCTAGCATATATAAATGACATCACAGAAAATTTTCAGCCAGAGTACACACATCCTCCTTTGCAGATGACCTAGCCATATGGACATCTGAAGAATATATTAGTACAGCTAACAGCAGAATACAGCAAGCCTTATTAGCGCTAGAGGACTGGTCAAAATCATGGCTAGTGAAGATAAGTGAGGAGAAAACAACATGCACAGTGTTCTCCCTCTCAAATAAAACTCAGCAACCTAAGCTGGTATTGAATGGAAAAATATTGCGCCATGAAGAAAATCCAAACTATCTAGGAGTCACCTTTGATCGTCGCCTGACATGGAAGACACAGGTTGAGAAAAATCGAACAAGAGCAAGGCAGAGAATGGCAATCATGAAAAAGCTTGCTGGTACAACATGGGGAGCAGATGAGAAAGTTCTCAAGAAGTTATATACTGGACGGGTGAGGCCAGTACTGGAATATGGCATTGCAGCTTGGGCAACAGCAGCTAAGTCAAACTTTAACAAAATAAGTAGAGTCCAAAACCAAGGAATGCGAATCATAACTGGAAGCCTGAAGACAACGCCTATTAATGAACTAGAAAAGATCACTTGTTTACAACCAATGCAGGATAGAAGAGATAGCAGAGCCCAGCAACAAGCAGAAAAATTTAGAAGATTGACAGACCACCCTATGTACAACAGATTTAATGGTTTTGGAAAGGGAAGACTGAAGCGTAGCAACTTTGTAGAAACTGCAAAACGAAGGATTAGGGCAGATCCTATACTTAACATATCAACAGTCAAGCCCATTTACAATGCACACAAGTTCCCAGCTTGGAGACAGCAGCAACTGCCTGAGATGATAGAAAACATTCCTGGTATTGAGAAAAAGAACACTCAGCATGAAACCGAAAGAAGAGAAATAACCCTAAACTACATAAAAGAACATTACCCAAGCAGGAATTGGACCCATGCATATACAGATGGATCAGCCAAAAATTCAATAGAGAATGGAGGAGGAGGAATTCTCCTAAATTTAAAAAATGGAGTGAAAAAAACACATTCAATGGCAACTGGAAAATTTTCAAGTAACTTCAAAGCGGAGGTAGAGGCTCTGAAAACTGCAGCAGAAATGCTCCTGATGGAGGAATATAAAGAGAAGCAAATAGCTATCTTCACAGATGCAAAGTCAGCTGTCTCAATACTGAAGAGCAATAACAGCACAGAACTAGCTGACCTAAGAGCAACACTCCATGGTCTATGCCAGAAATCCAAAAAAGTTGTAATACAGTGGATCCCATCACATTGCAGTATACCTGGAAACGAAGAGGCTGACAGACTGGCAAAAGAGGGCGGACGACTACCACAGCCTGACATAGACATAACCTATAATGAGGCAAAGAGGTTGATAAAAAGCACTTATAGAACCAAATGGGAATCAGAGCATCCAGGCCATCAGAAGGATGATGCATATTACAAACTCGACCGAAGAGAACAAGTAGCAATCTTCAGACTCCGCACAGGACATAACAGGCTGAAATACCACTTGTTCAATAAACTAAAGATAGGAGATACCGATGAATGTAATTGTAGAACTGGAAAAATTACAGCAAAACATTTGCTGCAGGATTGCCCAACGTATGCAGAACAGAGAAAGATATTTTGGCCCACACCTGCTTCATTTGAGGACAAGCTCTATGGAGATATCAACAAGCTCAAGTTGACAGCAGCTTACTTTAACTACATACAGGTTGACATTTAAAGGTGCATGAAGACCCAGAGGCATAAAATGGAATATTGCTTGGATAGCAAATCCATTATGTGGAAAGTCCAAATCGAAAGCTCGCTGTGTGGGCTTCATAAAAGGTGGAAAAGTGTCCTAGTGGCACGAAATGGAATATTGCTTGGATAGCAAATCCATTACGTGGAAAGTCCGAATCAAAAGCCCATTGTGTGGGCTTCATAAAAAGGTGGAAAAGTGTCCTAGTGGCATGAAATGGAATATTGCTTGGATAGCAAATCCATTACGTGGAAAGTCCGAATCAAAAGCCCACTGTGGGCTTCATAAAAGGTGGAAAAGTGTCCTAGTGGCACAAAATGGAATATTGCTTGGATAGCAAATCCATTACATGGAAAGTCCGAAACGAAAGCTCACTGTGTGGATGTCATCTGCAGACTGCATACTTCTGGTTTCCGGAAGAACAGCCTATGGTGAACGGAAGGCCCAATATACGGAAGTGAGGCTAAGCAGCCATGTGCAGGACGTGACGATTCCTTGGGTGAGCCCAGTATCAGAGCGCTATGTATCGGCTCTGCAAGTATGGAAGCCTCCTTGGATGGCGGGGAATGCCCATGGTCTGCCCCTGCCTTCCCTTGAGGGCTGACCAGGATCTTTGGCTGTTCTATATGGACCAGCTGGGATGGGGGATAACACCACAACAGTGAGAGTCAAACGTCCTAAGAAACCCCCGGGAAGGTTAACCCGGTCAACAAATGCCCGCAGAAGTCGGATGTGTCGGCCTAACGGCGCAAGAACGCAGCTCTGCTGTAAACAGGCACAACGCAATCACATCCGAAAAAAAAACTCCGGATGAACGAAGAAGAAGAAGAAGAAATACACATAAAGTATACCAATTCAAAATAGACATATAATGATATTCAACATAATAGCATGATGAACTAGATAGTCCAACTATTATATACATCGAAGTGAGACACTATAACCGGTCTCATAGGAGTAACCACACAGAAAAGCCGCATTGCTGGTCTGCCCGATTCAGTCACTACTAAGCCACTGTCGTGGTAAGAATTAAAAGAAGTATAGTCAGTTGACTATATTCTGTACAACAAATGCACACAACAAAAGGAGACCAGGCTAGTTAAAATGAGAGTGACGAGCATCTGACAAGACACATGAAAGTCAACAGCATATCCCGAACATAGCCAAAATGTGCTTAACATAAGGTTCCTACATTGTCTAGTGAGAATGATAAACTTATATCAATATGCCATAGGCAGTAAACTGAGGAATGTGAGTACTCATTGAGATAGCCTACAAAAAGCTGACTGAGGAAGGCTCCGAATTTACCGGCTAGAAACTACTATTCCTAGGAGCTTCTAACAGTGCAAGATTCAGACATATCTATATAAAGAAAGCATACACTGAGATCATCAAACCTGTTTCAAATATTTGACTAATCTGATATGACCATTTGAATCCCCTAGTATTAATACAACTCCTTATCTATACTTATCGGATCTGGCGACGGGTCGGTAGTCATGTGTTTTTCCTGGCCCTAAGTGGCACGTCGTGTCACTCCCCATCTCCATTCATGCGGGTCAGTTTAACACTGCATAGAGTCTGCAAGACCGAGTGGTTTATTATTCCCTGGTCTCTGGGTAGTGAGATTGGACGCCCGTGTGTATTGTTGCGCACGTAAAAAATCCCTTGGCAGTTGGAAATCGAAAAAGAGTAGCCTAACGGCGCTGTCCGGGCAAAATTTTGAGTTAAAAATCTACCCAAAGTATTTCAGGATCCTCGCCAATGCAACGGAGTTCGTGCATTGAGCTGAGTTTCTCCAGACTCAGGTTTGAGTTAGGAGGAAAACGGAGCACTTATCATACTTATGGGTTAAACCGTGTGCCGTGATGTTGATCCAACGACTAAACCAAGTGCTTTAAAGAAGTGTAAGAAATAGAAGTATATATCGTATTGGGAGGCTTAAATGCTAAAATGGGATACTGACAAGATGGTTGTACAGCAGGGATTCATGGACTCAGGGAGTGCAATGAAAGAGAAGATATACATGTGGAGGTGTTAATAAAATAGCCACTTTGCTGAATATTTGTGTATGGTCTGAGATAAACAATGCTAAACAACTGTTTTTTGGTTGTTTTTAAAAAAAATTTAAAGTTGAATTTTGTTTTTGTTTAAATGGGTTTAGGGTGGTTTGTATGTGATTGGTTTCAATGTTCAGTCTAGGTTCAGAAGTAGCATGTTGGTTGGTTTGTAGCATAGGGCTGGGCAATTTTACAACTACCATTGGTATTATAATGATATAAGCCTTCCCCTTGGACTCCTGGGTACTGAGATCAGGTACTTAACCTTCTCAAATAAGGGCAAAATAATCATTCCTTTGTACACGTTGTAATAGCTTAAAATCCCAAGCATTTGAAAATCACAAGTAGGCAGTGTCAGAAAATAAAATACCCACATGTAGACATAAATAGAACACTTTACATTAAGTGTAATTTGCCTAAACAAAGTAAATCTTATACAGTTGCATTACAAAATTTAGCACTTAGTTAGACATGCATAATTAGGTATGGTGTACTCCCCTAAAAGGAGAAACGTGGAAGACATGTTTTTTTATTATTTTATTTGTAATTTAAAACTCTTAGTATAAGTATATTCACAAGCTGCCTTTGTTTTTCTTTTCCTTTTTTTTTTTTTTTAAACAAGCCTATTTTTGTGAGTAAATTTTGAGTTGTTATTGGTAACATTGGTTATTTGGTAGACACTCAGCTGCCATCCCGGTGGCAAGAAGTTCGATCCACATTGGGTTGCATTTGAATTTTAAAAATTGACCTTGGTTGCCAGGTCAACTCAACCTAAAATGGGTACCAGGAGATATGTTGAGAAGTAAAGACGGGTCGGCGCGATACTGACCACATCAGCCTTGACTACTGATTGATCTATAAAACAATATGGTTCTAGCAACATATGTCCAATGTGCCTTATTCATTCATTCATTCATTCATTCATTCAGTAGCATGTCTTATGCAGAACCTCGCTCCCATAACAACCTTCCGGAAAACCTCTCGATCATAAGTAAGATATCCTGCTTCCGATACACCTATCTGGAGATCATCCGCCACATCCTGCACCCATCTTCTCTTTGGCCTTCATCTTCCTTTCTTCCAAGGGATATATATCCCTCCATTATTGTTCTCTAAAAAAACCTTTTGTGATGTTTCAAGTGACCAAAATATTTCAATTTTCTTTGTTTTATCGTCTTTAACTCTTTACAGGGTGGAACGTCCATTTCCGTCCGATCGCTTAAACGGGCAGATCACCCGAACACGCCCGATACTATTATGCATTGTAAAAACGCGATCTCTCGGCTTTCCGATACTTCCGACGGCTACTTTCGCTTTCGCCGATAGCTTGACAACGTGGTCACCATTTGCAAGCGCCTACTATGAATTTGAACAGACTTTTTTTGATAATTTTCGGGGTTTTTACGCTTAGTTTTTCAAAATGGATTTCAACGATTCTTCAAGTGATAGCCGAGATTTCGCTAGGTTCAATTTAAGTGACATTAAAGGTCACGAAATTGACTACTAATCAGAGCTAGATATCAGTGAAAAACGTTACTTTGCATTAGCAGTCGTGAGTCAGACTTTAAAGAAAGTGATTATGATTCTGAAAATGTGTTTGTAAATTGCTGTATAGATGACTGAAAATCACAAACAATAACTGTATTTCGTAAATATTTGTGTTCATATATGGATAACCGGTAACAATCACGTGAGTAACATATTCTGCATGCTTTTCCCTTCATTGTGTTGTTTATTTAACTAAAATCGGTTGACTAACACCTTATTTGTGATGTTTTTACTAATGCAACCCAAAATTTTACCGAACTTGAAAAAATCTTGCCCGTTCAGGGCTAAAAAACGCACAAGCGTCTGCCCTGTAAAGGGTTAATAGCCAACCGTTTTCAGTATTCAACTCTTGAATTATGGATGCATTTGTTCTTTTCTTTATCCAAGATATTCTTAGAACTCTCTTTAACATTTATATTCAAAGGCATTTATGCGCTAATATAAACCATTATAATCAAAACATGTGATACCCACTTTTCATTTGCATTTTAGGATGTATGCCTTTATCTTCATTCTGTTGGAGCTGTGGAAAGCATCTGCTATATTATCACCAACTCTCAGTGTCCAAGGGCTACGGTAAGGTTTGTGACTACTATGTCATACAATGTATTTAATGTTCAGAAAAGTATGCTAACTTTTGTTTGTTGGATGGTAATGAAAGGAAGGTAGTAGAGATATGAGGACACATTAGACAGTAGGCATAACTGAAAACTTTAGCCACTCTGGGATGTCTAGCTTTCATTTGTATATTGTCTAGTTTATCATCACAAAGATAATGAGAATAAATCAAGAATTTGATAACTGGATCTCCTTGGTGAAACTCACTTCAAGAAGCAGAATCACACACCTGTTTAGGTAGCAATGTAGATAACCATGAGGGGAACAGATAAAGATATTAAAATAAGAATGCATAGGCAAGCGGAGCTTTCATAGCACAAGAGAATTTGTGGAAGTCAAAAGAAATTGAAGTTAGCAGCAAACTTAGAATATTAAACTCCAGTGTCAAATCAGTAGTACTGTACGGATCAGAAACATGGACAATGACTAAAACAATAACTAATAAACTACAAACTTTCATTAACTGATGCCTGTGCAGAAAAGGACTAACATGTTATGACAGAATCACTACTGCGAAGCTTGGTGAGAGAACTAGACAGATTCTAGTCAATCAAAAGATGAGGGAAAGATGCTGATGCTGGATAGGACACAAGGAGAAAATCCCTGTGTTGCATTACAAAGGTTGTTGACTTGTGTTTGTACTCCATCATTCTGTCCACGAGTGCAGTTTTTTCATAGATCACGGAAGATGGTTGCTGGTGCTGCAGAGTTTGTGCTGTGTGCAGTGCTTTTGGGCAGGCCACTGTGCTGAAAGAAGACTGAGCCCTATGGGATATAATGCAGGGCAATGAAGTCAATCCTCTTGCCCTTAACACCTTTAGCTTTTAAGAGAACCTGGTAATAGTGTAACTGGTAAATCCTTCCACTTGAACCCACCGGGCCAGGAAAATAGAGGCAGACCTAAAAACACATGAAGAAGAACATTAGAGAGAGATGAATAATATGGGAAGGACTTGGTGCAAGCTGCAGGCGATAGCAAAAGATAGGATGGCTTGGCTTGAGTTAGTTGAGGGCCTGTGCTGTACTAGAGAATAAAGGGCAGAAGAAGAGCATGTCATCTGATCTCTAATTCTGTCCTTCACTCACTATGAATGTCAATCAATACCTGTGAACTTATTTCTCATGCAGAGGTCAGAATGGTCAAATAGATAAGAACGTGTGTTCTTAAACATCCGGTGTGCTGATGCCGAGGTAAGGGGTTCAATCCATACACCAGACAGTTGGACTAAATGTTGACCTTCCGTCCTTGACTTGGGGACGTACATTACAAGTACCTCTGAAGTTGGAGTGGGTTTGCCTGATGGCGAGGGACACTGTTAACAGTGAAAGCTAATCCACACGCGGCCGGCTTCGTGGCTTAGAGGTTATGACTTTTCTCCGTAATCTCGTATACTCTCGTAGGTAACGTGATGACGGTGAGAATCAGCAGTGGTTCGAATCGCATCTGTAACTTACGGGGTATGTGAGCCGGCTGCTCAGAAAGCAATGGCAAACTACTGAGTGTAATCTTGCCAAGAAATAACATACAGCTGAAAGATGCTGGTGTTGACAGCGATGTCCTGTAAAGGATATGCAAAAAAAAAAAATATCCACACGCAAAATTGTCCAGCACAGCTAGACGTTGCGATATGGACTACGCTTGAGTTCAAAGCGAGTGAGCGCAAAAACAAAAAAAACTTCTCATGCTATTTCAGGGGCATCAATGGTCCCCACAAGTTGATATGTTGTGGATACATGAATGCGTACTGTGATGTAACAGTTATGTAATAAATATTGAATGGAGGAAAGGATCTACATTTTTATAACTAAGATCCATAACACCAATAGCTGTTAACGATCTGTTGTTGATTCAGATTATTATAACAGATATTAAATGTGTTATGAAATCACTGATGGATGCGATCATGTAGATTATAATCATCGTAAAGACAAAGTTGACTCTTTGTGTCCCAGGCATTTGTTTCTTAGACTCTGTATATCCTAGAATTATTTTCAGTGGCAGGTTGAATGAATTGAAATATAGTATATGATCTCGTTTAAAAAAATTGAAGTTGTAATTACATAGAAGCATATCATTCTCTGGAAGCTATCCCTGTTTTTATATCCCATCAAAATGAAATTGTTAGACATTGGAGGTTAGAATGTGCGATCTGGTGCAAACTGAGTGAGAGTCCAACAGTGACTGACATTTACGAAGGTCTATTTCCATCCTATCCTTCTTTTCTGCCCTGACCACCCACTCCATGGTTCTCTCAGCTGCATACTCATACCTAGCCATTTTAGTAACATTTTCTAAATTGCTTTTTAATTATGCAACCTGCATAGTTGGATACCTCTTGAAAAAACAAATCCAACGTTACCTTATTCAAGTCTGTAGGTCAATTCTCTGCGGAGATATTAATGTTTATATGTCAGTTTATCATTTAATACTAACAAAGAGGAAAATACGATTTTAGCCCTTTGACAAATTGTGACTGACACCACCGTTGGTAACACATACGCTCAAGGAAGATTAACACTACCGATGCTTCCTAATTAAAGTAAAGATAACTGCTGCTGATTTATATATATATATATATATATATATATATATATATATATATATATATATATATATATATATATATATATATATATATATAGATACACACACACACGAACACACCGATATATACACCGACCACTTCATGCTGTGATGACTTCAGTCGGCGTGTGCTGTTTCCGAGAGACCGCCAGCATAGATTCATTTTGACCAAAGAAGTCGCATTGAAAAGTTGCAAAATTATCAGCAATGTGGTCCATGTAGAGTGATAACAAATTACACATAAATACAAAATGGGTGTTGAATGCAACATGCAACAATTGGCATTGCAATTGCTTAAAATATTCCATAACAATATTAAATGGTCATCGCTGGAGTATGACAATGAAAACTGCTATTTCCCGCCATTGAAATACCACATTACAGCATGCCATCTTTATCATTTCAGTTTGAGATGGAATTGCCAACTCTAATAGTCGAAAACTAAAAATAATAGGTAAAAACTGTGCATTTGAGTTAGCATTGTCACTAAACCACTGTGCATTTGAGTTAGCATTGTCACTCAATGACTGTGCATGTAATAGGAATTTCCCCGAAACATAGCTAATATTTGGTAAGTTGATTGTGACTACATAGGCCATAATTCTCTTATACATATGCAAAACACTGCTCAGTTTTAATTATACAATCTGATTGATTGACCAGGATAATTTCTAACATTCCTGTATATTGTACCAATCATCTAAATATGCAAACTTGTTTATCCTTTTGTATAGTATCTGTTTTATGTCTCTTTCTATGCTCCCATATGATCATTTCAAGAATCAAGAATAGATAAAGCATAATCTTAATTCGATAAATTCCATGCCTTACCCAAATGATCATCAGATTCCACTCCACCTTGATGTCACTTTTAGAATAATCACCATCTAAATCTAATTATACCGCTTCAGAACTGTGAAGCACAAGTTCAACAGCTTATTTGATACTAGCCTTTTAGAATGACCATTTTATAGATGTTCAGTACACTTTTTATAATGAACACAAACAGTTGTAAAAGTTAATTGTGCCAGAATTTGTTTTCACACAATGTGTACAATTCCTGCCTAATACCATTCTTTCTCATGCACTTCCAAGCCAGCCCCACAGACTTAAAGTGAGTAATGTTGGTAATATTGGTTGCTCAGTCAACGGATATACAGACCAGTATTTTGGGATTTCATGTTGAATGATTCATGGGTAGTTATTTTCAGCATACCTGATTTCTCTGTGCTTGTTGTCATCATAATTGTATGTATTACAAAAAAATGTATTTTTATATATTCATTCCTCAACATTGATAGATTGTGAGTTATTTTCTGATTGCATTTTTGTACTTGATCTTTGAAGGAAAATTGACATGTGTAACAAAATAAGAGTAACTCTTGGTTCCTTCTGTAAACAGGAAATGTGTGTTGGGATGCTGGCAAACATCATAACCCACCGTGAGTTGTGGAGTATCCTCAGTAGTGAAACAGCCATATTGTAAGTTCATAGCACAGGTTTAACTTTCATAAGACTAAGTAGCCATTATTTGTTGCCAGTAACTTGTTTGTACACTCGCCTGTCAGCATACCGGTCAAGGATTTGATTCAGATGTACAAAAATTTATCTATGTTCCCCAGTCCACCCAGCCTTAATTGTGTACCAGGACATGTCTTGGAAAATAAAGGTGGATGGCCTGATACTGACCACATCACCAACCAAGTGCCAATTGGTCTATAAAAATATGGGTTCAAATGAAATGCTAATAGGACTAGGTACTAAAACAAAAAAGAAACTACTGGCAGTTCTAGATTACAGCTGGAAGAGAGGAATAGTCTTACAGGCATGGACAGAAGCCAAATAGATAGGAACGTATGTTCTTAAACATCCGGTGTGCTGACGCCAAGGTAAGTGGTTTAATCCTTACACTGGACATTTGGACTAAAATGTTGACCTATCGTCCTTGATATGGGGACGTAAATTACAAGTACCTCTGAAGTCGTAGTGGATTCGCCTGATGGCGAGGGACACTGTTAATAGGAAAAGCTAATCCACACACAAAATTCAGTCCAACTACTAGAAGTTGTGTGTGTGGACTATGCTTCAGTTCAAAGCAATCGAGCGCAAAATTTAAAAAAAAAAATTATTAGAGAAATTAAATGTAGACCGTTAAGATGTTTTGGGCACGTTATGAGAAGAAACTAGAGAATTTGGTGGCAACTGACAAGATTGAGGGGAAAAGAACATGGGGAAGGCAGAGAAGTAAATACCTGGATGGCTTGGCCATATGGCATATATATGTTTTTGCATATCCTTTACAGGACATCGCTGTCAACATCAGCATCTTTCAGCTGTATGTTGATTTCTTGGCAAGATTACACTCAGTAGTTTGCCATTGCTTTCTGAGCGGCCGGCTCATTATCCCGCAAGTCACGAGCGCGGGTCGAACCGCTTCCAGTTCTCACCTCGCTGCGAGACCCTGCGTGGATAAACGGGATTACGGAGAAAGTGGTGTAACCCCTCAGCCAGAGAGACCGGCCCACATGGCATAGTCGAGAAAAAAAAAACATAGACCTGATCCACGATTCTGGTGATCGTGTGAGATGGTGAAACATGACTGCTCATGTGGCTTGGTACTTTATGATGACGAGTAGCGGTAGAAAGTTTGAGACTAATGTGTTTGTGTATCACATTAATGTGTTTGCTTTTCCCCACAGTGACATGTTGATTCAGCTGTTGACTAATATAGATCAGCCTGTCTTGCTTCAAGTAACCAGGTAGGTATGAGGATTAGATTATTTGAGAAACTTATTACATTGTCTAACATCTAGAATACTCAGAACTGTGAAAGATTGTATCAGAGAATTTATTCGAGTTGTATTTCAAGGTAGGCTGGATAAGACAAACCGAAGGGTTTGTGTGTGTGAATGATCTCATGAAAATAGAAACTTTACAGTAGTGTAGTCTCAGAGAGGCAGGGGTGTGTGCATGAACAATTTCTCTTTGAACTCTTTACATATCTTCTTCTTTTGTGTTCATCTGGAGAATTTTTTTCGGACATGATTACATTGTGCCTGTTTACAGCAGAGCTGCGTTCTTGCGCCTTTAGGCAGACACATTCAACTTCTGTGGGCATTTGTTGACAGGGTTAATCTTCCCGGGAGTTTCATAGGACGTTTGACTCTCACTGTTGTGGTGTTATACCCCATCCCAGCTGGCCCATTTAGAACAGCCGAAGACATCCCAGTCAACAAGGGAAGGCAGGGGGCGGACCATGGGCATTCTCCGCCATCCAAGGAGGCTTCCATAATTGCAGAACCAACACACAGCGCTCTGGTATTCAGCTCACCCAAGGAATCGTCACATCCTGCACATGGCTGCTTAGCCTCACTTCTGTACATTGGGCCTTCCGTTCACCGCAGGCTATTCCTCCGGAAACCAGAAGAATGCAGTCTGCAGATGACATCCACACAGTGAGCTTTCAATTCAGACTTTCCACGTCTTTCTAAGCAATATACCATTTCGTGCCACTTGGACGCTTTTTCCACCTTTGAGACATCCACACAATGAGCTTTTGATTATGATTTTTCACGTAAAGGATTTGCTAGCCAAGCAGTATTCCATTTCGTGCCACTGCGACGCTTTTTCCGCCATTGATGATGCCCACACAATGAGCTTTTGATTTGGGCTTTCTACATAATGGATATGCTAGCCAAACAATATTCCATTTAATGCCTCTGGGATTTACATATTATTATTGTTGACAAAAGTAGTATTTCTTGCTCTGTTGTAAAGGTAATTCCACGACTGATATATTTTAGTAGTGTGAAGAGTTAGGTATATATACATGTGCTAGGTAATAACATAATAACCCAGTTTCCAAGCATGCCACCTTCCCTTGCCAGAAAAATGATCTGTTACCCATTCTACAAGGCTGATTTGACCATCAAGTTGTAAAACAAGTCCCAAAGCATGAAGCTGCTGTGTGCATGTGAAGTTTTTGGACCATCACATTTATGTAGGCCTGAGTGCACAGAGGAATATATGGCTTGTCTTTCTCTCCTGTAGCGAATGACAAGAGCTGGCACCGAACCCTTGTTCGGCCACACTCATGCCATTGTCAGTGCGACATCTTAACTGTTACACTACTAATTAATGCTTGCTAGAAAATTATCTAATACCCATCTACTAGGCTGAGTTGACCATAAAGTTGAACTTGTGAGAAAACTTATTTGTTACCCATCTACAAGACTGAGTTGACCATAGAGTTGAGCTTGTGAGAAAACTTATTTGTTACCCATCTACTAGGCTGAGTTGACCATAAAGTTGAGCTTGTCAGAGAACAGTTACCACTAGTGGGACTTGAGGCATTCCTCTCCTGGAGCACTGTGTTGATGAACTAGTGCCCTAACCACAGTCATACACATATTGTGTTAAAAACCTGCGTAAAAATGTCTTGTGAAGCAAACCAGAAAGAAACCATATATGTGACAAACAAGTTAAAAACAGCTTGCAACATGCATTAAGAGTAACAAAGATGGAAGACAAAACATAGGCAAGAAAGGAAGAGGAAGATTGCTGGCATATGACAAAATGATTTAAAGAAAGAAAACAGAAAGTAGTAATGATTGAAAGAAACAAAGAAAGAAGATAACAAAGACCTTAAAGCAAGTTATTTAAGGAAGTCTGTCCCACTAAAAGGACTAGCCTCACAGTTCAACTGCAGCACTTCTGAATAAAACACAACTAGATAAATATGCAGTTGCATTGTTTTTAATTGGAGAAGACTGGTTATGATGACAAGTACAGGAGACGACTAGACTACCAAATCTGGAAACATGAGTTCCATCTAGAAGGCAGAGCTTTCTTGACTGCAGTTAAAGATTCCCAAATTGCAGCCTTTACACCTTGTAATATTAGTAAGGGCAAGTAGACTACTTGCTATTCATTCAGCCTTCATCAAAGTCCTACTGACAGAAGTTAAAGTGGTGAAAATGCTGTGATAATTGTCTGTTTTAAAAAAACAAACATAATAGCTACTAATTTGTGTAGCACTGTTTTTCTCCTAACTTTCACAAATATCTTGCAGGTTCTTTAACACAGCTCTGTGCCACACTGATCATTTGCAGTGCTACACTTCTCTGTGTGAATGTAGTTCACTGGTCACCCAGGAACTAATGAGAATTCTCTCAGGGTCTACAAATGGTAGGTCCTACATGTAATGTTTTCATGTCATTTGTGTTATTTAATGTGTTTATATTTGTTATGTGTTTGCCACACTGTGGTGTCTGTACATTTTTCTTAATATAAGAAAAAAATAAAAGATAATGTCCAAGCACAAAGCTACATGACAACCAAAGATTACAGTCAGTAATGAAAGTAATGAAAATGTCACAAACTTGGCTGTATAACTGACAACAATTGGGGATGTTCAAAAGAATTCAGCAGACGGCCATGGTAATATAGATGGTAAATTAGTATGAAGAACACAGCACAACACCAGCAGAGAATTACAAGTGCACATTTGTATTCTTTCATTTGCTTGAAATGTGTCTATAACTGCAATGTTGTCTCTTGTATGAATTTAACTGTCTTTTTTAGTTCACTCAGTGGTCCATAGAGTTTTCATCCACTGTTGTTTCTCTTGGCCAGATAGTTTGCCGAGATATGTCATATTTTGGGCAGTCTTGGAGTATGTATCCACTATATGGTGACCTTATGCTGGCTGCCTAGATAAGAAAAGTTCACATTTTAAGAACATGCATCTTTTCTGTGACAACATATGGATGTCAGTCATGGGCCATTTCACAAACACTAAAGAAGAAAATTGACCCTTGTTAACTTAAATGTTACTGAACAATTCTTACAATACCATGGATCAAGTAGATATAAACTGACATTTTGACAAAATCTAAACAATGAAGTAAACAAAATGTAGCTCATAGGCAGCATCACGTATTGGAAACTGAAACACTTTAGCCATATTAAACATCACAGTGGTTTAGCGGGAACAATAATGGAAGGCATGGTTCTTGGAAGAAAAGGTATGGGTCAACCAATATGACAATAGGACGTTAAAGTCACGTTGAACACGAAAATACAGTAGCAGGAGAACTGACAAAAGATAGGGAATTTTTCTGCCAGATTGTGATATTGTGATGCGAGGGAATTTTTCTGGCAGGTTGCGATATAGTGATGTGAGGGATTTTACTGGTGGATTGTGATATAGTGATGCGAGGGAATTTTTCTGGCAGGTTGTGATATAGTGATGGGAGGGTATTTTCCTGCCGGGTTGTGATATAGTGATGTGAAGGAATTTTTCTGGCAGGTTGCGATATAGTGATGTGAGGGATTTTTCTGGCAGGTTGCGATATAGTGATGCGAGGGCATTTTTCTGCCGGGTTGTGATATAGTGATGCGCTACAAAAGATTTGTGACTGATGATGATGTAATTTATAATCATTTAGGATATCTTCTTCGTTGAAAAGTTTTATTCTCCAAGGCGATTGTTTGATACTTGTTGTGATGCTATAAATGGCAAGTAGTTGTGGTTTATAATAAATAAATTTGTCTAGTTTGTGTGTGAGGTAGTGGTAAAGGGATGAGCATGCCCTAATGACCCCCGGTCTACACCAATGATGGCATAGCTAGCTACTGGCAGGGTCTGCAAAGTCAAAGAGGTCAGAGGGTAGGGACCACGCAGACACTAAAACCTGCTGCCTTGCAGGTACACTTGGACACTCAGAGACTGCAGAAGGCAAACCTGAGATAAAAACTTGTTGAAATTGGATGAACATGGTCACTGACTTGACAAATCAGTGCAAGATCACCAGTGCTATGATGACAATCGTTCACAGAAAGAGACTACTATGCATGCCTAACCACCACATGCTAAACATAACGGAAGATCAATTACAGAGATACAGCTTTATCATTATCTCAGACAGTTCTGTATCATGGGCAATGTTCATCACAGACACAAAGATCTTTTCAACCAACTGCAGAAATAGATGTATTGACTCTAACAGTTTCCCCCCATGTTTCCTGTAGAGGATTTCTTTCTTTGAGTTTTCATGTACTGTTAAAGCTGATGGGTCTTTTCTTTGGGAACTATTTTATGTTACATGGTTATAATGGAAAGTGTAAACAATTGTAACCAGGATAGTTGGGTCGTGTGTGAATCCTCTGACAGACAGCTGATTTTTAACTCTTTTAATTGATGCATTGACCTCAGGTCATGTGAGTCTATGGGAGTGAGGTTGGTGAAGAGACTTTGTCCAGACCTGGTACCACAGGGACTGTGTTTTAGAGCTCTCCTTCAGCTCTCCTAGTCCAGGAAGCAACAGAGTGTGCAAGACTGGTACTGGAAGGCCACATTTGTGAAGAAGCATGTTAGCATGTAACCTGGTCATGATTCAGTACAGGTGGACTGGCTGAGATTAGGCCTAGGAACAAATAGTTTGGTAATAATTACTGGTCTTGAGTATCGGCCTTCTATTGGAAACACCCTGTTCTGTAGGGGTTAACTGGTTTGTGACCGCCACAGGCACACAAAACAAGAGCTTTGTAACATGGTTGACCATGAGACCACGTTTTCTGGGGATCAACCCTATAACCAAACGAGTTGCTAAAAATATATGCTGGGGAATGCAATGTTTTAGTGAATTAGTCAGGGAGTGAACCCACCGCCACACCACAATACCTCATACAATTATTGGCTCTTTCTGTCTCAGGCAGATATTGCTATAGCTCTGTTTATCCCAGCATTTGTTTAAAGTACAAGTACAGGATTCTTTCTACACGCCTCAAGGCTCATTGGGCACGTGGTGCTAGCCCCATATTTCTATAGACCAATCGACTTTTGAGGGCTGGTGTGGTCTGTATTGTGCCAGTCACCTTTATTTCCAAGGCATTTCCTGGTACCCATTTAAGGCTGGGTCGACCTGGGAGCTCAGGTCAACTGTTAGAACTATGCATGAATTGGCCATCTTCTAGAAGAGGTGTGATATGATGCAGAGAAAGCTGCAAGGAGTCTGGATCACATATTTACTTCCTTTAATCTTGGCACATTTTGTAGAATTGGCGCTGGAATGTTAGAACTGTGCATGGATTGGGAAGGCAGAGGTGGTGGAGGAGATGAAATACTTTGAGATGTGCATTTTGAGGTTATATGAAACAATGTCGAACAGAGCAGGTGAAAACACAGCAGGTGAAAGCTACTAAACACAGGTGAAACAGTGCTATTTCAGACCTTACAGAGGAAAATGAAGCTACTCCCTCTCCATACCCCCACCACCCACATAGAGTGGCCCTAATGCATCTAAAGATGCCACGAAAGCACTAATAGAGTGGGAAGAAGTGAGTTCAATAATAATAATAGCAGCATTTAGAATCACACAAAAAAAGAAACGTGAATGTGATTCTGTGTGGTGCACCCACAAATCACAAGCATGATTCACTGATCAATTTTCATTCCATGTGGCATATCAGGAGTATGATGTCATACCAGGTTCAGTCCTAGGACTGGTATAGTGTCTTGAACATGTGACTCCACCATACCAGCTTTGTGACTTGTTAACAAACTTTTTCTTGGTAAGATCATCTGGTACTTTCCCTTGCTTTCCACATGGATATGGTGCCGTGTCAGGATAATTTTTTGTACCACTTTTAAAGGGCTGGATTGACCTCAGAACTGTATGGGGTCACCTTAAATAACTCCTGCCTCAAAGGTATTTGAACGAGGAGCCCTAGGCTGGCATATGAGTGGACTACCACTACCGGTAGCTTTGATCATGCAAAATGTTTGCTGGCGAAATTGGAGGAAAATAATCAGTAATGCATAGAGCTTGCAGCCACATCATACAGAATATAATGCCACAGAGAGAACATTGGCCAGAGAACATAGGGTGCAGTATTTATGTAATGTACAGAATAAATAAGGTGGAGAATTAAAAGTATGTTCCGAATGCAAGAATATTTTCAAAAACAGGATTGATTGATTGATTGATTTAGGAACCGACATCACAGCATTCGGGACATTCCCATAAGCGCTCCGTCCCCATCCTCAGCAACCAGCGAAGAGTTCCAACACTAATAGTTCCAGTAGCAATCTGATTATATGTCCGTCTCGCCTTTCCTCTGAGCGTCGAGCGTCGGCCAGATCCCCTCGTCACACCTCGCTGTCTCATTCTTATCAGACTATGGTGATCCATCTGCTCCTCCGAGGTGTACACATGCTCCCACAAGGCCACAATCACGTCCGCCTTGTCATGCATCAGTACTCCACCAAGTTTTGCCGAGCCAGCCAATCTGTCCGCCTGTTCATTCCCCAGCACACCAGCATGCCCAGGAGAAAAGATCCAGGTGATGTTTGCTACCCGTGACCTCCGAAGCGAAGCAAGCCACTCTGCACGAAGCTTGCCAGTTCTCACCCTTCTCAGCATGCTTTCTGAGTCAGTTACAATCACAATGTGTGTATGTATCGTGTTTTCTAACCAGCGGAAAGCTGCACTGACCGCCTCCACCTCCATTCTTAAGCTAGATGTAGTGTCATCATACACCAGGCTCTCCTGCACCAAACGCCGACCATTAGTTTTTGCCAAGAACCCCCAGGCACTTCTCCTACCTCTCAACACCGACCCATCCGTGTAGATAATCACATCACCCGGGCGAGAATTTTCCTGAATTAGTTGCTGAATTTCCACTTCCGTGGCCCCTGCTGGCCACTCCCTGCACTCCCGGCTCAATGTGATTATAACTCTGCACAAGTCTGACTGCACGGTTGGCACTCTGACCCACTCCTCTCCTCGCCTGATGTTCTCCAAGGGACACACCTGTCTGATCGTATCCTCTGCCTGAGCCATCCATTATTTCCCTCTTATCAGTCTCCCCTTAACTACGTCCAGCGCTTCATGCAACGGGTGATCTGTGTCCGCAGCTACTCTGAGGTATGCCTTCGCTTGCATCACTTTGTGCCTACCAGCAACAGTAGGCAGACCAAGGATGTAACGCATACACACTACTGCAGTGTCTCTGGTGCATCCCAGAATGACCCGCATAGCTTCATTCTGTATGCGCTCTAATTTCACCAGCTGACTCTTTGAGACAGTGAGCAGTCCTAGTCCATAATCAATCACTGAGAGGATCAAGTGCTGGTATAGTGTGAAGAGCATCCTCTGCTCCAAAAACAGGATTAGAAATACAGCATTTCTCTTGATATGACGTTGTCTGCAGTTAGGTTCTCATGTAAATGTTAATTTTGTGAAAACTGGAGGCTCACTTGCATGTGCACACACGCAAGTCTACATGCACACACACATGTCTACATGCACACACACATGTCTACATGCACACACACAAACACACACAGGCACAACACACACACAAGAGCAGACACAGACACACCCATACGCTGTTTTAAAAAATAAATTAATAACTTACTGCATTTGAACAATTTGCTAATATTTCAACACCAAATTTCAAAGTTATCAAATGAGATAACATGTAAAATAAAGAACCCTTTCACACACTTTGAGACATATTGAGGACATTTTAATAGCCCTTATTTTTGTAGACCAATTGGCACTCAATGGATGACATGGTCAGCATCATGCTGGCCATCTTAACTTTCCAGGACATGTATTAGTGTCCATTTTAGGCTGTGTTGACTTTGGTCAAATAGCATAGCTAACATAAATTGATTGAGTGACATAGTAGCAGCCACTGAAGCTTGGCAAACCTTGACAGGGCCTCATGTGATACCTACAGAGCAGTTTTTGTGACACTTAGTAACTTGCTGGTGAACCTTAACCTACTAACTTAGTTTTAGATGTCTAGAACAAGATGACAGTTTTTGTTCTTCTGCTAGATAGTCTATCTGTCTCTCCCTATCTACTTGCCTGCTCGTGCACACATACACACCACAAAAACATACGCTGCAAGTTAGTCTGTGGAATTATATGGCATAGGCTGCTTCAGCGTGAACTACAATATTATATTGTCTTTCTATGATTGTACAAATAAAAAAATTGAGAGAGGGAAAGAGGGAGAGAGAGAGATGAAAAGCTTGGGAAGAGAGAGAGTAGTAGTAGAGATTAGTAAGTAAAACATGTTAGGAAGACATCTTTATTATGTGTGCAAAAGTAGAACGAAGAAATGTGGATACCTTGAAACCCAGTTTTTAAAATCGGTGAAGCGAAGTGTTTCACATAGCTGCAGGAAGTCGTGTCCAGGATTTGAGATTGTCAGATATGGCTCTTGGTTTGTCTGTTTGCTCAGATAAATGTGTTCGGATATTGCTAACCTGTTTTTTTAAACTTGAGGGGGCTGTTCAGTGCTAATAGGTTACACTTTACAGGAATGCTTAAAATTTTAACAGATGAAAATATATTTAGAAGAACCAAAATTAAAAATTTAGAAGAACTAAAATGAAATATAATCTTGTCTTTAACAGAATATAATTAAATGATTAGACCTAGAAGCACTATGTCTGTAAATGTTAGACTAGTTGGTAGAAATAGTATTCTTCTTCTGTTGCTGTTTATTCACTCTCCAATGGAGCATAGACTGTCAGTCATCCCTTGCCAAGTCACCTGTTGCTATCTTTTGCAATTCCTTCCACATTTCCCATATTGCTCTCTGCTAAAGTGTTTCTGTCCTGAATTCCGCTCGCTGTCTATGCAATAACAAAGTAGCAGATCAACGGGAACCAAGTCAACCTCAATGGAAATGATCACAGCAACGATAATGTTCCACGTGAATAAAGCTTTATTAGTGTTAATCAGTCACACAAGCTAATCCATGACTGTTCCCATGTTAATGGGAGGGACAGTCAAAATATATAATAATAATAATAAATTCTTATTTGCAAATATTTCATCATAGCTGTGGATCTTGATCCCATTCTAATATTTACTTAAATGACAAATCCATATTACATTCTTCATCGCGCTGTGGTTATCTTTACTGTTCTGATCCCTAACTATTTAACTTACATTACTTTGCATGCGGCTGGTTCGATGCCTTCCAGCTGACATTCAACTGGGATGTTATGACGCCATCTAATTTCTCCTTTTCCTGCTTCAAACGTCCTTCTGTAAATCATCCTCGTTACTGCCAATTGTGTCCTTGTTTCTTCCTCTTGTTGTATTATCAAATGTCCTGCCCATAACTTCTTTCATTCGGCTATCAATGTTAATAATCTGGTGTTGTCACTTTATGCCTCTTTATTTGTCTGCCACAATTTTTTCACCCGATTATAAATCATTGACTTATGCCTCCGACGCTACATGGCACTCTCTTTTCTGTGTGTTTTTGTCTGCCTTTACTATTCATTTGTTGGTACCTTGCCGCCTTGACAGACGATGGTTGTTACATTGTGCTTCAAAAAGGCATAATAACTACAACCCATGGCGGTGATGAATGTGACTGATAAGGCCGATTCGCACTGTAAATGTTCGTCCATAGTGGATGCATGTGAACACATGGTCATTTCCAGTATCATGCTCGATGTGTGACTTATCTGCAATCATTTTCTCCTTTGTCTTTATTCCATTTCTGATATTTGCCCTCCATGCAACACATTCAGCGGCGACTTGCTCCCAATGTGCATTATCAATGCCTGTATCAATCATGTCCCGCTTACACACATCTTTGTGTCATAGTAGAGGCCGACCCTGAGATCTCTTACCCATCTGTAATTCACCAAAAAAGATGTCCTTTGGTATTCTACCATCATCCATCCTCCTAAGATGTCCTATCCATCTAAGTCTACGAAGACTGAGCATGGAATAAACCGTCACACATCCTGATCTTTCCAATACTTCAGTATTTGTGATTTTGTCTTGCCACTTAATACCAAGTATTCTTCTCAGACACTGCGAACGTTTCTCTTGGTGTGAGTAAGTTTACCAGGTTTCACTGCCATAAAGAAGAGTACTAAAGACACATGCTTGGTAGACAAGGACTTTTGTTTTGACAGTAAGCTTCCTGTTCTCTCAGACTCTGTTTGTTAACCTGTTCATTGTTGTTGCAGCCTTACCAATCCTGATGTTGATTTCCTGATCTAGGGATAATTTGCTATTTACCTCTGATCCTAGATATGTAAAATGGTCTACTACCTCCAGTTAGCCCCAATAAAGATTGATGGTACCCCATGTGCACCTTGTGACATAATCTGTGTCTTCTTTTTGCTAATTGTTACACCAAATTCAGAACAAGCATTGGAGAATGCAGATAGTAGTCGTAATTCTTCCTCAGAGTGGGTCGTAATTGTAGCATCATCTGCAAAAAGCAACTCTCTGATCAGTACCCTCCTAATTTTGGTCTTGGCCTTCAATCTCTGAGCATTGTAGAGGCCGCCATCTGAGCGTGATTAAATGTATATACCACCATCCTGATCACGAAAGGCATATTTCAGTAGAAGTGAAAAGTATATTCCAAAGAGGGTGGGGGATAGTACACTCCACTCTTGATTTCAAACTCTTCTGAAGTTGCACCATCAAACTTGATTATACCCTTCATGCCTGTGTGGAACGATTCCACAATGGACAGAAGAGTTGGTGGGCAGCCAATCTTCTTTAGTGCCTTGAACAGACCCTCGTGACTGACCAAATGAAATGCCTTTGTGAGGTCGATGAAGGCAATAAACAGTGGTTGATTCTGTTCCCGGCAGTTTTCTTGCATTTGTCGTAATAAGAATATCATATCAATGGTAGACCAGTTCTGCCAGAAGCCACACTGTGATTCGGGGTAGACTTGATCTCCCAGTACTTGAAGTCTGTGCAGAACAATTCTGGCAAATACTTTTCCAACAATACACAGAAGTGAGATACCTCTATAGTTGTTACAGTTGCTCCGATCGCCCTTGTTCTTGTACACTGTTATGATGCTTGAATCTTTGAAATTTTGTGGGACTTGTCCTTCTTGCCAGCATAGCTCTATTATCCTGTCCTGTCCACTCCTGATAACCTCTATTGGAATCTCATCCTTACCTGGAGCCTTGCCAGATGCAAGTTCATTTATAGCACACTTAACTTCTGTTATGGTCCACAGTGCCGAAAACCCCTACCGCTGTTTTATAAAAAGTTTCCTTAAGTTTACCCCACTTTTCACTTACTATACAATTTTCTGATTTATCGGTGAAAGCGTCTTCAAGTTGCTGTTGAAATTTAAAGCACTTATCAGGATCATGGGTGGTAATTATATTAATCCTGGGGCTAGATTTGTGTTTAGCTGCGTAGATTCTCTTTGGTCTCAGTCTAACCCTTGCAACAACCAAAGAATGATCCGTATCACAGTCAGCACTGTGGTAACTTCGAGTTAATGATGTTTGGTTCAGATGTTGTCTCCATGTGATGATGAAGTCCAGCTGATGCCAATGGCCGGATCTTGGATGTTTCCATGTGACCTTATGAAGCTCTTTTGTGTTAAAAAAGGAGTTTGTAATACATAGGTCATTTCTGGTGCAATGCTCCAGCAGCCTTTGTCCATTTTCATTCATGCAACCAATGTTGTATTTCCCAAGACACACTGGCCATGAACTCGAGTCCTTGCCCACACGAGCATTGAAATCACTGAGCATATAAATGTAGTCAGATTTTGGAATTGCCTTGATCACAGAGTCTAACTCATAGAACGAATCCTTCACATCATCATCAGAAGTGAGTGTCGGTGCATATGCATTGATAATGGTGGCAAAATCACAAGAGGTTGCCAAGCGCATTGATAATAGTATTTCATTACCTCCAGCTGGAATTTCAATCATTCACTATAGCGAATTCTTCACTGCAAAGCCCACACCATGTTGCCTTTTTTCTGCCTGCCCTTTACCCTTCTAGAAAAAGGTGTAATTGTTTTCCCTGAGTGACCCTTCCTCAGCGAGGCGAGTCTCCTGCAGGCCAGCAATATCAATGTTAAGACAATTGAGTTCAGCATCAATCACGGCCGTTTTTCTCACATCGTCAATATTGATCAAGTCATTGGAAAATCCTGGACACATGGTTCTTACGTTCTGGATTGCAAGCCGTAGCTTGAGATTTCTATTTTTCTTTTTAGTAGTACCTGGTGCATTGGTTTTACAGCCTGCTATACAGATTTTGTCCTAGCCCCAAGCACCCATTGAAGCAAACAGGCTATTGTGGATCAGCACCCAATTGACTGGAGGCTGCCCAGCTTGAGGCAGACGGTAGCTGATCAGTAACATCTGTAGGTGTTTCCCACCATCAGAGGCAACCCGTGACGCCCCATGTCTATGCCAATTGACAAGGGCTTATAACCCGTAACTGCTACCTCTCGCTTTGATTCCAAGACCAAATAAGACCAGGGATGGAGTTTTACCTCTCCATAGCACAAAGCCTAGGCTAAAATATAGAGACCATGTGTTGCCCATGCAGCATGATCCCTCTCTCGGCCTCCCTAGTTCACTCCAGAGGAAAGATAACACCAATACATCTGGAACAAGACAAGCTGCAGAAGCTGCTGCATCAGCAAAGCAATGCTCTAACTGTCCGCCTGTCGAAGCTTCAATCCTAGACCAGCTGCCAACCAAGGCTTAGGGCCTGGTCTGCCCTGCCATGACATTTTGTCTTTAGGTTGCATTTCCTCGCACCAGGATAAGGCTTGTACCCTCCCACATGCGCTCTTCCTCCCGAAGCCGTTGGCACAATGTGGGGTGTTGGGTTTGGTAAGTGCCGCCCAACATTCATCGCTAACAGAAAGCAGATATACCGTCTACTGTCATATGGTAGCTCACTATATCTTCACTATATGGATGTAATATTTAGAGAATGTTACAGCTGGGGGATTCTAGGTGTTACAGACAGAGGGAAAATGCTGGATTGTCAGAGTGGCGTGGAAGACAATCAGTACCACACCTGATCCTTACCTCCATGAACATTTTCTTGCACCAATTGTATGAGACTGGGTGACCCAGAAACCATGTTAAATAAAGGCAAAGTATCCGTTTCTATTCCTGGAAGCCTATTGGGTATATGGTGCTAGTCCCATGTTTGTATAGACCAATCAGCACTCAGTGGGTGATGTAGTCTGTGTCACCTTCATGTCCCAGAATAGTTCTTGGTACCTATGATAGGTTGGATTGACCTGGGAGCCCAGGTCAGTTTTATGAAATCTCCAGGGGATTTGAACACATGTGGCTATCAGACCTGTCTGTCTTGTGGGCATTTGACCCCTGGTCCACCAGACAGGCAATCAATATAACTAGCTACAAGGGGACGTCAATAAGTAAGTCACAAATGGCTGTGGAAAATAACTAAATATAACAATTTGAAACCAGTTTATTTGTATACATACATTGTCCCTTTATTTCTCAACATAATTTCCACCAACATTGATGCACTTATCCCATCGTTTTATCAGTCCTCCCAAACTGGCTGCATAGATCTTTGTGCTGTGTTTTCTAAACCACGTTTTCACTTCACATTCAACTTCGGCGACATTCGCAAAGTGTCTCCCACCAAGGTGGGTGTTCAGTGGACCAAAAAGGTGGAAATTGCAAGGGGCTAAGTCGGTGCTGTAAGGTGGATGTTCCAGAATTTCCCATCTTAGTTGGTTAATTTTCTCCTGAGTTAATCGAGCCGTATGTGGTCTGGCATTGTCATGAAGAAGCAACACTCCTCTAGTCTGCAGTTATTGACGTTTTCTTCGAATTGCATCATGAAGCATCGATAGAACTTCACAGTACGATTCAGAATTCACATTGTCACCTTTCTTCTTGAAATTGGTTAAAAGCACTCCTTGACAATCCCAGAACACTGTCAGCATAACCTTCCCTGCTGATGGTGTAACCTTGAATTTTTGGACACAAGGCGAAGAAGGATGTTTCCATTGCATTGAAGCACACTTTGATTCTGGCGGGTAGTCAGCAAAAACAGGAAGCATTTCCTTATGAATGTCCTTTGCAGGCAGTCCTTTTGCCCACAAAAAACGCACAACAGCATGTTGTTCTTTGGTTGTACACTCCGTAAGTACAGTCGCCATTTATGCGCTGCTCATGCGCATGAGACACCTAGTGCCACCTGACAAACGGAAATATAAAGTTCGATGTTGCTGTCACCTAATGACACCTGTAGAAAACACAAACTACATTTACCTGCCATCCCACAGAACTATGTGACTTACTTATTGACCCTCCCTCGTATCACAGCTCAAGGTGATTAAACAGTTACTTTTGTTGAGTTGAGCTAAGAACCGACACCACTGCCCTCAGGACATTCTCACACACGCTCTGTCCAATCGTTCAACAGCCAGCGAAGCGTTCATACTGCTGATTGTTCCAACTGTCGTCTGATTGAAAGTTCTCCTGGTCTTCCCTCTCAGTTTTAAGAATTGCCCAAGCACTTGTATCCCAAGTGCCGGCATCAGACATGAAATGAATTGTCCTTGGGGATCATGGAAGCGACCACCTACCCTGTTATCTACTGGTGCCTAGGTCCAGCAAAGCCAAAGCTATAAGAGCCCGCAAGGCATTCAGTTATAATCATGACCACTCTTCGCTCATGGGGCGCATTAGATCACAGGGACAGTCTAAAACAGTGGTTCGCAACCTTTTTTGGCTTATGCAACTTCACCATATTTTCAGAATGTCATTCTCTTCTCTCTCCCCCCCCCCCCCCCCCCATTTTTGTATTTCGTCCCTATAAATCCCTCCCCTCCCCTCCCCTACACAGTATACATAAAAATGGAAGATAAATGCACATACTAGAACAAATCTAGACGTCCACATAAAACATGATCTGCGGGTCTACTTACGTTATAAAACGAATTTCAGAAGGGCAAGAAGTACAGAACCATAAAGTACGGAGGGAAAAATAATATCAAGTAATCGATTCTTGTTAACGCGATCTTCAAATAATCTTAATTTCCCACCTGGAAACCCTAAAACCCTGTGGTGGTGGTGGTTGGGGGGGGGGGGGGGGGGGGGGGGGGGGAATTCCCCACTGGTTGAGAATCACTAGTATAAAACAACAAGAAGGATCTAACACAACCACCATGGTGGACACAAGAAGTAGAGCAATCATAGAGGGAAAAGAGGGTGGCCATAAGGAATTGGCAGAGGGTGCAGAGAGCAACCAGTTCAATTAATACAGATTTGGAGGAGGCAGAAAGAAGAAAAAAAAGTAAAGGTAAGGATTTTAAATTCCAAGCAGCAGAGGCCAAAGGATGAAGTAGGAACAGTTTATAAGTAATATCGGTGGGGATGTGACATTGGGAAAATTCTGGAAGCTGCACAGACAGATAAACAGAAAGGCGCAGCAGGACAGGGCTATTAGGGATATGATCAGAGAAGCTTTGTCACAGGTCGCTAGAAAGGAGGTCTATAAAGACATGATACAGGTAGAAGATATTAGATGTATGCTGGAGAGAACTAAAGGCACAGCACTAGGCCTGGATGGGATCAGGTATACCCATATGAAGAACATGAATGCACAGCTACCTTGTCCCACTCCCAAAGCCAGGCAAAAATCACTTAAAACTAAATGGATATTACAACCTTGCCTTTGGCAAAGTACTTGAGAAGATAGTAGCATGCAAGCTACAGCACCACTTGGAAAGTTGCAAACTGTGGCGCCCCCCCCCCCCCCCCCTTACCCACCCATCACCAATGGCTTTGGGGGTGAAGGCTATGGAAGGACACCTGGGTCAATGCGACAACATTTGCATTCAATGTCTATAAGGGTTTCCAGAATAAACAAGAAACTGGCGGTGGCACATGACCTGGAAGATGCTTACAACAGGATCAGATAGGATCTTTTGATATACACTCTTTTCCCCAGGAATGCTAACCTGGTCAAAAATGCACGCTAAAAGTCGGATGTGTTGGCCTAAGGGTTTCGACCCAAGGGTGCCTAACAAGACACACCGCAATCACATCTGAAAAAACACTCTGGATGACCGCAAAGAAGAAGATATACACTCTTTTCGACATGAAGGTCTGCCTTTGATTGTCAAATGGATTGCGGCAGTGCTTTGTGAGCATACAATTGCACTTAGCATGGGTTTATGAACTTTTGACCCCTGTACAATTACACCTGGGCTGCCGTAGGGATCTGCCATGTCACCAGTGCTCTTTAATATGTATACAGCAAAGTCACAGCTAATGAGGCACCAGGAACTGGTAGAATCTTGACATTTGCAGATGATGTACTGGTGTACAGACAGGGAAGAGAAAGGGAAAGAATGGCTGAAGACTTACAGTTGGTAGTAAATAGGGTGGCGGAGTGATGCATGAACTCAGGGGCCATAATAAATCCAGACAAGGCATGGGTTGTGGGATATTCCCTGGATACCCGAATCATGAAAGCAGATACTCCATGTATTACATTGAATTGACTTTTCTCTCAGTACAGGAAATAAACTGAAGTACTTGGTTATCACCTTTGACAGATGTATGTCTTTTAAGGATCATGTGGAGGTTTTGGTGGTGAAGGCTGGAAAGGAACTTAATGATTTGAGGATGATGGCAGCAACCAGGATAGAGCTTTACAGGCTCTTTCAGCAGTTAATAATTTAAGTCATTGAGTATGGTTTGGGGCTGCTGACAGTATCGAAGAGCCAGCTGGAAGGCTGAAAATGCAACACATATTGTGTTAATTATGGGCTCAAGGAGTATGCTTAGTAAGGTGGAGAAAGGAATGTTTTGTGTAGAATGTCTTACCTCGCTTCAGAGGTTACAGATTGTGAGAATTGTATGGATTTTCTGCCCTTGTCATGCAGGAGTGTGAGGGAATTGATAGGCTGGCAGGGAATGCACCTTTTGGTGGTAGATTATCTACGGACAACAGAGAGGTTGTCAGGCACCTGAGGGACCAGATGGGGAAAGTGGAGTAACAGACTGAGAACCTGTATGTGGAGAGGATGATATGGCGGGGGTTGGCAAGAGTTCTGGATGAATTTCAAAACTGAGAAGGATAACTAGGAGAGCTTTCAATCATATGTCAGTTGGAACGATTAGCAGTATGACTCTTCCTTGGCAATTGATATGAGGGGGCGGAGCACTGTGGGAATGTCCTGAGTGCAGTGATGTCCATTCTTAGCTCAACTCAACTAACAGAAGAAGTAATTTTGTATGACTTGAAGTAAACAGTGTAGATTTGTGTGATGTAAAGTAAACAGTGTAGATTTGTGTGATGTAAAGTGAACAGTGTAGATCTGTATGATGTGAAGTAAACAGTGTAGATTTGTATGATGTGAAGTGAACAGTGTAGATCTGTATGATGTAAAGTGAACAGTGTAGATCTGTATGATGTGAAGTAAACAGTGTAGATTTGTATGATGTGAAGTGAACAGTGTAGATCTGTATGATGTAAAGTAAACAGTGTAGATTTGTGTGATGTAAAGTAAACAGTGTAGATCTGTATGATGTGAAGTGAACAGTGTAGATTTGTATGATGTGAAGTGAACAGTGTAGATCTGTATGATGTAAAGTGAACAGTGTAGATCTGTATGATGTGAAGTGAACAGTGTAGATTTGTGTGATGTGAAGTGAACAGTGTAGATCTGTATGATGTAAAGTACACTGTGTAGATTTGTGTGATGTGAAGTGAACAGTGTAGATCTGTATGATGTAAAGTAAACAGTGTAGATTTGTGTGATGTAAAGTAAACAGTGTAGATCTGTATGATGTGAAGTGAACAGTGTAGATCTGTATGATGTAAAGTAAACAGTGTAGATTTGTGTGATGTGAAGTGAACAGTGTAGATTTGTGTGATGTGAAGTGAACAGTGTAGATCTGTATGATGTAAAGTAAACAGTGTAGATTTGTGTGATGTGAAGTAAACAGCGTAGATTTGTGTGATGTGAAGTGAACAGTGTAGATTTGTATGATGTGAAGTAAACAGTGTAGATTTGTGTGATGTGAAGTGAACAGTGTAGATTTGTGTGATGTGAAGTGAACAGTGTAGATTTGTATGTTGTGAAGTAAACAGTGTAGATTTGTGTGATGTGAAGTAAACAGTGTAGATTTGTATGTTGTGAAGTGAACAGTGTAGATTTGTGTGATGTGAAGTGAACAGTGTAGATCTGTATGATGTGAAGTAAACAGTGTAGATTTGTGTGATGTGAAGTGAACAGTGTAGATTTGTATGATGTGAAGTGAACAGTGTAGATTTGTATGATGTGAAGTAAACAGTATAGATTTGTATGGTTTGATGTGTGACTCATAGGTGACCTGAGATAAGCCATTGATATTTTTGGCTTTGTTATCCCCATTACCAACTGGTTTAAGCATGTTCATTGGGTGGCCAACAGTTTTAGATACCAGATTCTAAAGTTGCCAGCTGCGTGTTCCAGAAGAAAGTAGGCTTCGTCAAGTTGACTCCCATTACAGCAATGTGAAATTCTGTGTCTGTTCATAAATCAAGATAGAGTATTGATGTTCTCTGTGTATGAATCTTTCACACTCTCTCCCCCTCTCTTTTGTTATCCTTGATTTGTTACCCTTTTAAAATAAAGTTCGTTCGTTCTTTCGTTCAGAAAAGATGTGTGATGAAAACAAAATGTATTATTAGATCCTGAGCACATACAATAAAAAGCATATTTAGGAAGAAAAGAAGATGAATAATAATAAGAAGACTGTTCACTTTAAATAATAAAATCAACACTGTTCACTTCAAATCATACAAATCCAGACTTTTCACTTCTATATTGACTTTTTTCTCTCACTGTCATCCAAAGAAACATATCTACACATAGACAAACACACATCCAATGCCCAGGTGTAATTTATTTTACTCGGCAACACCCAGTCCTTGTTCTGCTGTTTATTTATTTGTATTTATTAATAAAGATAAAGCATTGATTTTGTCACCTTCTATTTTTCCTCTCTAATTTTAACAAACACAACTACACAGAGGTACAAACACATATGAAAGACTGAATTTATGTTATGCAGCTTGTTCTAGTCCCTGGTGCAACTGTGAATTGTTTAAAATGTTATTAGATGTCCTTGATGTTTTGAGCCTATCTAAACTGTGCAGATTGTACACATTGGAATGAGTGCAGTGGCAATGATTTAAAGTGCTGAATGTGACATGCAAACTTGATAACCAAACATGTGTCAGTGTACACTGGGTTGTTATCAGGCCATAACCGAATTGTTGCAGGAGAGTCCAGTCATAAAATATCCACCAACATTCCAGTGTTTGTTCTTTCAGGCGTTATTTTTGGAGGGTTTACATTATCTTATCTGTTATACAACTTTTCAGCTTACCCTCTTTTCTTCCAACAGTTATTGTTGGCTAATGTGTTTGTGAAAAACATATCAAGTAAAAAGTTTAAAGTATTAATTAGTTAATAAGTAAAGGACTCTTTTACACACTTTTGGTGCTCATGATGCTAGACTCATATTTGTATACACTAATCAGCACTCTTTGATACTTCATGATGCCAGACTCATACTTTCTGTATACTTCTTCTTCTTCTGCATTCATCCGGATTTTTTTTTCGGATGTGACTGCGTTGTGCCTGTTTACAGCAGAGCTGCGTTCTTGCGCCGTTAGGCCGACACATCCGACTTCTGTGGGCATTTGTTGACCGGGTTAACCTTCCCGGGATACTATCTGTATACTAATCAACACTCTTTGGTGCTTCATGATGCCAGACTCATACTTTCTGTTTACTAATCAGCACTTTTTGGTGCTTCATGATGCTAGACTCATATTTTCTGTATACTAATCAGCACTTTTTGGTGCTTCATGATGCCAGATTCATATTTTCTGTATACTAATCAGCACTCTTTGGTGCTTCATGATGCCAGACTCATACTTTCTGTATACTAATCAGCACTTGTTGGTGCTTCATGATGCTAGATTCATACTTTCTGTATACTAATCAGCACTTTTTGGTGCTCATGATGCCAGACTCATATTTTCTGTTTACTAATCAGCACTCTTTGGTGCTTCATGATGCCAGACTCATACTTTCTGTATACTAATCAGCACTTTTTGGTGCTTCATGATGCTAGATTCATACTTTCTGTATACTAATCAGCACTTTTTGGTGCTCATGATGCTAGACTCATATTTTCTGTATACTAATCAGCACTCTTTGGGTATGTGGACATTATCTCACTGGCCGCCTTTACTTCCCCGGACATTTCTTGGTGCCCAGGTCCATTTTTTAAATTTCAAAGCCACCCAGTTGTGGTTTAAACCGAAAGTCACCAGAGAGTCAGGCAAGTGTGTAGCCGCTATGCTACTGAGCCATTAATTTGTGTTAGTAATTTATTTAAAGGATAAATGAAGAAAAGTGTAAATCATGGTTGTTACACAACTGTTTCTATGATATTCAGGCTCTTGCTTTTTCTGCCATAGTTCTTTGGCAAGAAACAAACCAAATACTTAAATAACTACACAGAGAAACATGCACTGGAAGCAAGTATAATCAGTAATATTTATATGAAAACTAATCACGATAAAATAATCACAGGGTTAGAAATGTGTATCTGAAAACTAATATGGGTAGAATAGAATAATCATATGGTTAGACGTATCTCTTCTCCTTTTGCACTTTATCTCCCATTGGAGAATGGTCCTCAATCAACTTATGACAAGCTGTCTTCTGCAGTTCCCTCGACGGTCATCACCATATTATTCATCTCTATCACTCATTTTTCTTTCTCCACATGTGTGAGGTCTCCTATTTCATTTACCATGTGCATTCCAGAGGGAACACATTTCTAATTATACTATTATCAGGAAAGATTTATCTTAAAGAATGCCCCCTGAAACAAGTAAAGACCTTCAAGTACTTAGGAAGTATAATATCATCAAATAGCAAGTCAGAAGACGAGATCTAAAATAGATGCAATAATGCAAACCACCACATTCGGCAAATGGCACAAATACTGAAGAACAAACACGTATCAATAGTTACTAAGAAAGCACTCTACAACACAATCTTCCTACCAACTCTATGCTAGCAATGCCAAACCTGGACAATGACAGAAAAAGAGAAAAGAAAAATCACAACAACAGAAATAAGATTCCTGAGAATGTATCAAGAAGAGAGAAATGAAGAACTCAGGACTAAAGTGGGGGTTATAGCAGCGCTAGATATTATCAGAAAACAGCAAGTTAAATGGTTTGGCCTTGTAACTAGGTTACCAACTAATAGTATACCACAACAAGCAATGATGTACAGACCAAATGGAAGCAGAAGAAGATACCGGCCACGTAAACGATGGACTGAGGGTATAGCAGAGTCCATGGAATCTTGATACATGAAGCCCATAAACGGGCACTGTTCCGCTGTTTATGCTGCACCTCGACACCACAAGGTACAAGAGGAAGATGATGAGACTATCATCAGGTTTTCACAATGTGTGTCTTATCCAACGGCAGTTCCTCACCTGAATCTGTCTAGTCATCTCTCTAAGTGCAGCAGTAGTGATTCTGTCATACTATGTAACCCAGTTATGTGCAGGCATCAGTTACTGAATGTTTGTAGTTTATTAGACATTGTTTTAGTCGTTCTTCATGTTTGTAATCCATACAGCAGATTTGACTTTAGTGTCAACTATTTAAGTTTTGTACTACATTTAATTTCTGTTGCTACTGGTACTATTGGGGTTGGAACTCTTCGCTGGCTTCTGAGGATGGGGACGGAGCGCTTATGGGAATGCCCCGAATGCTGTGATGTCGGTTCTTAAATCAATCAATCAATCAATTAATTTCTGTTGACTTCTAAACCTTTCCCAGTGCTTTGAAAGCGCCTCATGCATTACTGCTCTATTTTCACCAACATCTACACGATATAGCTGCATCATTACTTGTACAGACATTACATAATAATTCTTCAAGAAACCACTGATTTGAAACAGGCAAGACCTGTTATCATCCACTAAATCGTCACTGCTTAATCTGACAAGGTCACATGCTGATACTGGTTTTTCATACTTAACCGAATTGTATTGCGCTGGATTCGTTGATAAGGGTATTTATACAGTGTTTACCGTCCCATGACCTTCATGTACCCACTTTATACATGCTATGGAACATTGTTGATTTTCTTAGTTTTCTGTTTGATCAATCTAACAAAATAAAACTTTATCATTTGTGCATTGTTTCCTTAACTGAGTTTTGTACAAGGCCGGATAGTCTAGATTAACTGTGTTAAATTTGAAGGTTGCCTGCTATATGCAGTATGTAGTTTAGCAGTCTCAAACCAGTAATGTGTGTAATCCATTTATTTTGGTAATAAATCAGTCAAGTGTTGTCACAGCAATAGTTCTTCAACACTTTCTGTCTCAAAAAGGAAGATACAATAGTTCTTCAACACTTTCTTTCTTAACAAGGAAAGTGCAATAGTTCTCAAACACATTCTGTCTCATTAAAGAAGTGCAGTAGTTCTCCAAAACGCAACAAGGAAAGTGAAGTAGTTCTCCAACTTATCCTGTCTCAAAAACAGAGGGTGCGATAGTTCTCCAACACTTTTTGTCTCCACAAGGAAAGTGCAGTAGTTATTCAACACATTCTGTCTCCACAAGGAAAGTGCAATAATTATCCAACACATTCTGTCTCACCAAGGAAGGTGCAATAGTTCTCCAACTATTTTTGAATCCACAAGGAAGGGGCAATAGTTCTCCAACACTTCTTGTCTCAACAAGGAAAGTGCAACAGTTATACAAGACATTCTGTCTCAACAAGAAATGTCCAGTAGTTCTCCAACACTTCCTGTCTCCACAAGGAAGTTGCAATAGTTCTCCAACACTTCCTGTCTCCACAAGGAAGTTGCAATAGTTCTCCAACACTTCCTGTCTCCACAAGGAAGGTACAATAGTTCTCCAACACTTTCTGTCTCCACAAGGAAGGTACAATAGTTCTCCAACACTCCTTTCTCCACAAGGAAGGTACAATAGTTCTCCAACACTTTCTGTCTCCACAAGGAAGGTGCAGTAGTTCTCCAACACTTCCTGTCTTCACAAGGAAGGTACAATAGTTCTCCAGCACTCCTTTCTCCACAAGGAAATTGCAATAGTTCTCCAACACTTTCTGTCTCCACAAGGAAGTTGCAATAGTTCTCCAACACTTTCTGTCTCCACAAGGAAGGTACAATAGTTCTCCAACACTCCTTTCTCCACAAGGAAGGTACAATAGTTCTCCAACACTTCCTGTCTTCACAAGGAAGGTACAATAGTTCTCCAACACTCCTTTCTCCACAAGGAAATTGCAATAGTTCTCCAACACTTTCTGTCTCCACAAGGAAGGTGCAGTAGTTCTCCAACACTTCCTGTCTCCACAAGAAAAGTACAGTAGTTCTCCAACACTTCCTGTCTCCACAAGAAAAGTACAGTAGTTCTCCAACACTTCCTGTCTCCACAAGAAAAGTACAGTAGTTCTCCAACACTTCCTGTCTCCACAAGAAAAGTACAGTAGTTCTCCAACACTTCCTGCCCCCGCAAGGAAATTGCAATAGTTCTCCAACACTTCCTGTCTCCACAAGAAAAGTACAGTAGTTCTCCAACACTTCCTGCCTCCACAAGAAAAGTACAGTAGTTCTCCAACACTTCCTGTCTCCACAAGGAAATTGCAATAGTTCTCCAACACTTTCTGTCTCCACAAGGAAGGTGCAGTAGTTCTCCAACACTTCCTGTCTCCACAAGAAAAGTACAGTAGTTCTCCAACACTTCCTGTCTCCACAAGAAAAGTACAGTAGTTCTCCAACACTTCCTGTCTCCACATGAAAAGTACAGTAGTTCTCCAACACTTCCGGTCTCCACAAGAAAAGTACAGTAGTTCTCCAACACTTCTTGTCTCCACAAGAAAAGTACAGTAGTTCTCCAACACTTCCTGTCTCCACAAGAAAAGTACAGTAGTTTTCCAACACTTCCTGTCTCCACAAGAAAAGTACAGTAGTTCTCTAACACTTCCTGTCTCCACAAGAAAAGTACAGTAGTTCTCCAACACTTCCTGTCTCCACAAGAAAAGTATAATAGTTCTCCAACACTTCCTGTCTCCACAAGGAAGGTACAATAGTTCTCCAACACTCCTTTCTCCACAAGGAAATTGCAATAGTTCTCCAACACTTTCTGTCTCCACAAGGAAGGTGCAGTAGTTCTCCAACACCTCATGTCTCCACAAGGAAGGTGCAGTAGTTCTCCAACACCTCATGTCTCCACAAGGAAGGTGCAGTAGTTCTCCAACACTTTCTGTCTCCACAAAGAAAGTGCAGTAGTTCTCAAACTGTTTCTGTCTCAACAAGGAAGATCAGTAGTTCTCCCAACTATTTCTGTATCTCCAAGGAAGGTGCATTAGTTCTCCAACTCTGCTCTAATGATACACTTGGACATACTGTTGTTCATCCATCTCTTAATGTTTCCATACTTGTTATGCTATCCTACCTTTCACTTGCCTGCCTTTGACTTGGCCTGCTTTTATTACTTTTATAAGGCTCATGTCTTTTAATGTGACCAAAATATGTGATTTGTCTTTTTATGTTCATTTAAGCTCACTTTTCATTTTCTGCTTCTTTTTCTTCTACCTCTCCTCCTCCACTCTTTTTCATCTATCTCTTTCCTTGCTCCTGCTTCTTATACTACTACCTTTTATTGCTAAAATGGAACATCGGTCCTCAACTTTGCGGACAACAATGCCTTCCTGTCCCACACATGCAGTGAGATGCAAGATAAAATCAACACATTTTATGGGAGATTACATCAATTAGGTCTCAAAATTCATAGGAAATAGATAACGATAATGAAATTAAATCAAGTAAATTAAAACTCAATCTGCCTTGGTGAAACCCCATTTCAAGAGGTCAAATCGTATACATATTTAGATATCAATGTTGACTAAGACGGGCACACAGTCAGAGATATATAAATAAGAATACATGAAGCAAGAGGAGCTTTCATAGCATAAGAATATCTGTGTAAGTCGACCGGAACATAGAACGGGACACATCTCAGCAGTAATATGGTTTACGTTTCTGTCTGTAACTGAGGGCAACTAACAACTGAACCAGTCTCTCAACTAAAGCTAGAACTTGTGCTGTCTTGTGTCAACTCTGTAGCCTTCCCTCCAAGCGAGGGCAGTGCATCTGAGGACAGGACTGTTCGGTGGGGCAAATCGCCACATGGTAGCTGTCCAACCTCCGTGCCATGGTAGTAGTCTTGTGAGAGACGCACTCCGCAGCAGAGACCAAGAGAGGGTTGAGGAACCCAGAAAAAGAGCCAGGTTCCCAGAGTGAGGTGCCATGAACGGGGCACGGAGAAGGAACATGGCAACAAAGACAAACGGAGATGACAGAGGCAGTGGCTGGGGAAGAAGCTGGCTCCCCACGGCCACAGTTGCTAGGATGTTGTGAGGGCATGAAGCACCGGGTGCACAAGGCTCTCCTCCCCAAGGGTAACAATGTAAGGACAGCGCAAACGGCCAAACAGGAAAAACACCCGGAGTCATGACCCAGGTGGGCACACCCCCAGAGAGTGTCAAGAAGGTAAAAGGGCCGAAACATTCGGGGATGTGGGAACACTTCTGATGATCAGAAGCCCCTCTGTCGTGCTTGCTCCACGGCGGAGTTTTTATCATTTATCACTATATTGCCAAACTTAGACTATTTAACTGTAATGCCAAATAAGTACTGTTATTTGAATCCAAAACATTCAGAATGACTAAAACAGTTACTAATAAACTGCAAACAGTCATTAAATGCCTACACAGAATAGAAGGACTAAAATTATAAGACAGAATCACTCATGCAGAGCTTATGCAGAACTAAACAAATTTCAGCGAATGAAGATGTGAAGAAAAGATGCTGGGTTTGGATAGGATTGAGAAAACCTGTCACTGTTATAACTCGAAAGTGCTTTCTCTGAAATTCACAGGGCGAAATAAGGAGTGGGAGACATTAACACATATGGAGAAGAGAATTGGAGACAGAGATGACTCATATGGGAAGATCACAGCATTAGCAACAGATAAAAGGGCTTTATGTGTGGAGGCCCGTGCTCCACTAGAGGATAAAAGGCAGAGGAAGAAATGATTTCAGACCTTGAGCTATTAAAAACATGCATATAGTCACAGGTCGTACTTTGCCTTTAACAGGCCATTAAAATACCTTCTGACTCATGCATGAGGTACAAAGTCCATAAACAGCTGACATGTTTATTGATTACTGCATGTAATGTTTACTTAACTTCTTAGTATGTACATTAATGTAACAGTTAGGTGGTTACATTGGCAGTGACATGAGTGTGGTCAGACATGGGTTTAATGCCAGCTGTCATTTGCTGTGGGAGGAAAAGACTAGCCTCCTCCATGCCCTCAGGCTGACAAAATGTGATAGTCCCAACACTTACATACCCACAGCAGCCTTCTACTACAGAACTTTTTTTGTTTTTGTAAACTTCTTTCCCAGCTAACATCGACACATTTGATCTTACTTAAGTTAACTCCTTCTGTCTGATAGTGTTATTATTTTATCACCTGTAGACCAAATCATACATTACTTTAAAGTAACAGTTTGGGATATATAAACTTAAATAACAACTGCCTGTGACAGAAAGAACTAATATAAAATATACTAGTCTATGCAATGCTTATCATGTAGGTGTGTTTGTGCTTACTTGAACATGTAACAGACAAATGCTCTGAGACATTACCCACCCCTTTGACACTGAAGTCCCACTACATTGGTCTGAGTGCGATGATTCTGTAAACTGTCAGTTTGATTTTTAGACTTTGGATTGTATCTTATACAAATAATATGAGAATATAAATATGGATAGTGGAATTGGTCAAATTTACAAGAACACAATCACGAGTTACAAATCAATGTTGCAGCTAGAAAGCCTTCATCAGCACACAAATGGAAAACAAAACAACATTGTTACAACTAAGTTGGAAAATTACAACAAGAGTCACTTAACTAAGGCAGGTCAGCATGGTTGCATAGATAAGAACGCTGGCTCTTAAACTGCCGGTGTGCTGATCCGAGGTGGCGGGTTCAACCCCTACTCTGGTCAGTTGGACTAAAATGTTGACTTCTCATCCTTGACTTTGGGACATAAATGACAAGTACCTCAGAGTGAATTTGCCTAATGGCGAGAGACACTGGTAATAGGAAACGCTAATCCATACACAAAAATTAGTCCAGTGCACTAGCAGTAGTAGTACACGTATGGACTACACTTGAGGTCAAAGCGACCAAACACAAACACACAAAAACTTAACTGAGGTTCAGGAGTTGTCCAAAAAAAAACACATTGAATTTACGAACATCCAGTAGATCATCTGACTAGAAGTAACCTCATAGATCAGTGGGAGAAGGGTGACCCGTTATTCCGATGTATTTCATGCCGCATCATTTGCAGATTATGACAAATGACATTGAGGCTTGTGCAAAAGAACCTCCTCTTGACTATGGAAAGCAGCATTTTGTAATAATAGAAGATTTTAAATATTGAAACACCACAAAATTTTATTTTAATGGAGTGATTCATCGTCTTCTTTCATCCAAATTGTTTGTTTTGGATGTAGTTGCCTTATGCCTGTTTACATCAGAGCTGCGATTTTTGTGCCTTTTGGCTGATACAACCAGCTTCTTCGAGTGTTTGTTGACCCAGTAAGCCTACCCGGGTGTTTCATAGAATGTTCCATGCTCTCAATATTTTGCGGTGTCATCTTCACCCCTCCTCTACTGGAGGCCAGTTTAGAACAGCAGAATAATGGTCAAAATCATGGCTAGTGAAGATAAGTGAGCAGAAAACAACATGCACAGTGTTCTCCCTCTCCAATAAAATTCAATACCCTAAGCTGGTATTGAATGGAAAAATATTGTGCCATGAAGAAAATCCAAACTATCTAGGTCAGTGGTTCTCAACTGGTGTCAATTAAGTCTTTCTGGTGACTGCCGATTCCATCGACGATGAATTGTATTTTTCGTGGAGGACTTTTGTGTTGGCAGTCTGTCGGCGCTTTATGCACAGTGTATCTGTGTGGGCTGTTGGCTTGCCGAGACTTCTGTCTGTTCCACTTTTCACATTGGGCAGTGAGGAGCATTTTGTGTGGTATTCACTGGCACTGGAATGGAGCATAATGGGGACGACACATTGCCGTGAAGTTGGAACCACGACTAACTAACTAATCAGTCATAGTTTGATCTTTACCTTACACGTATGTGTGGTTTTAAAGTCACATAAAATTACTTGTCCGGTCGTGCGTTATTCACAGTCCATGTGTTGAGCATTTTAGATAAGCATTCGGTATTATAGAATTAGGAATAACCTCTTTATTTCTTTCACAGCTGATTTACTGAAGCAAGCTGCAGAATTAACCTACATGCTTATGTCCCTTGATGAGGCAGAGAGTAACTTTTGTGCGCTGTTTGCTGATGCTGATTATGTGTCCTCACTTGTGGAAGCTTCAAAGGAGCTTGGGTAAGTGTGGGAAAACATTTGAGACCACATAAATAACACACACATATTTATTGGCAGTCTTAGAAAATGAAGGAAGTGGACATAAGAAGACATATTAGACAACAGAAATATTAAAAGCTATATGAAGATTGAGATTTGAGTCTGCCACCTTCCCATGATGACAGCACTTCACTAAAGTAACAAATAGTAAGGACCCATCCCCCACTGGTCCAAGCCTGACACCCAGCTCGTGCCTGTGGCTCCTAGTAGCTGTCAGCATGCGACAGTGGCCACCCCCCGGGCAACAGCTGTGAGAGGCTGGCTAAACCAGGCATGGGTATCCGATTTGGTGTCAAACCAAGAGGTAAACTAGGGTATGCCTACCCAGCATGTGAAGACAGGATCCGACAGACTGCGCGGAAGAAATCATTCCTGATTCAACGGGCATGACGGCGTTTACCTGCAAAGCGTTGTGGAACGTAATGAGCACGGCAAGGCACGTAGAGCGCCCTGGTCATCCACTGCACCTGTATTCGTCTCCAGTCGTCTCGACTTGTCTTGCCACTGGACTCAGATGGACTCAGGCGAGAGAATGAGGTCGACGAATTGCGCAACTCTTCCTCACTTTAATCCAAGTCATCGCGCAAGTCATTCTTCATCCAACGTCACATATCACCTTCAAGCCCTGTGGCGATGGGCGAGCGGCAAAGCGGCAGGCGTGGGTACGCTGGCTAAGCTAAAAGTCTACAAAGCAGTTGTATTATCCACACTGCTATATGCTTGTGAAACCTGGACTGTTTATCAGCGACACGCTAGGAAATTAAACCACTTCCACACAGTCTGCCTAAGGAAGCTACTGAAGATTAAATGGCAAGACAAGATTCCAGACACTGAAGTCCTAGAAAGAGCATCCATGCCCAGTATCCACACTCTACTGATGAAGAATCAGATTCGCTGGGCTGATCACTTGACTCGCATGCCAGATCACAGGCTCCCTAAACGAATTTTTTACAGCGAACTGCGTTGTGGTAAGCGCTCCCAAGGTGGCCAGAGGAAACGTTTTAAAGACACTGAAAATTTCACTGAATGCTTTTGGAATTCATCATGACACCTGGGAGGCTGCAGCCAGAGACCGAAATTTGTGGCGTGCATCATTGCGCAAAGGTGCAGTCATATGTGAGGCAACCAGGACTGCAAGAGCTGTGAAGAAAAGGCAGGACAGAAAAACCACTGCAGGAAATCCTCCTCCAGAGACGTCAAGCATTCTTTGCCCACATTGTCAAAGAACATTTCGAGCCAAAATAGGCCTTATCAGCCATCTTAGAACCTACGGCTCCACACCTTCAACCCCACTGGATGAAATGAATGGTCATCATCATTCTTGATGGACAAACAACAAAGTAACAAATGTACTTTAACAGACAGCCAGCTAAACACCCCCCAACCCTAGTATCTTCTACTTCTTCCACCTTTTATCCTACACTGGGGCAATTGAACCTCAATCAACTCAGTTCAAGCCCTCCTGTTCTTAGCTGTCCCATGCAGCTCCGTCCATGTCCTCCCCATAAATTTACATTCCTTTATTCCTTTTATTTCCCTTTATTTCTTTTACCCTGTGGATTCCAGACAAAAAAGCCATTCTGGCTATACTATTCTCGGGTTTTCTCACCAGCGTCTTTTCTTCACCTCTTGGTTCACTGTTATTTGTCTAGTTCGTCCATGAGCTCCACATTGGTGATTATGTCATACCTTCTATTTTACACAGGTATCAATTAGTAAAGTTTGTAGCTTATTTGTAATTGTTTTCATTGTTCTCCATGTTTCTGCTCCATACAGTAGTACTGATTTACTATCCCAGTGTGCTGTAAGTTTTATCTTTGTGTTTCTTTATTTATACTTCTGTCTTTTGTTGTTTATGGTGCCAGTCAATATCTGCATTTATTTCTTTTGGAATAGTGTATAAGTAACATAATGCAAAAGAGATTTTTCAACTATTTGACTGTATACAAACACTGAATATCCCAAGACTGTGTGTACACATGCTGGCTGTGATATCACCATGGCTCAGAAAGTATGAGGAATAGAATTAAACTGGCTCAGAAAATATGAGGAGTAGGATTAAACTGGTTAAATAAATATGAGGAAAAGAATTAAACTGGCTAAAAAATATGAGGAATATAATTAAACAGCGGAATTTGAAACCAGACATTATTTCTTCCATTGTTTTAAATGAAAGGTAGTGAACAACTCAATTGAGTGTTTTGTGAAGGATATTGCCACACATCCCTGCAAAATTTTTGATGATCACCATTTTGATTGTCTGGTATTTGATGCAATCGTAAAAACATTCCTCTTTCTCTGAGACCAAAAATATAGAACATTTTGTACAGAACAAAGGAACAACTAATGAATATTTCAGTTATCATTGCATGGCATTTGAATTGAAAGGTGAAGATGCAAGCGCTACTTGTTCAGGAATAACACATTCTATTATGCACATCAGAAATTCAAAGAATGATGTTACATATTTAGCAGTATTGTGTATTCTTTGTTTGCAGCTGTGAATACGTTTCACATATAGTAACCATTTTGTGTCTTTTAATTGATACAAGGTACAGTAGTTACGAACATGAAACGTCAGGACAAAACTACATCATGGAAGTGTTCAATTATTTCACAACTTACGAGGCTGGAGTTTTGGCAATTGGTAAGTGAATGAGAATTCATATAAGCAATTATTTCACAACTTACAAGGCTGGAGTTTTGGCAATTGGTAAGTGAATAAGAAATCATACAAGTAATTATTTCACAACTTACGAGGCTGGAGTTTTAGCAATTGGTAAGTGAATAAGAAATCATACAAGCAGTTATTTCACAACTTACAAGGCTGGAGTTTTGGCAATTGGTAAGTGAATAAGAAATCATACAAGCAGTTATTTCACAACTAACGAGGCTGGAGTTTTGGCAATTGGTAAGTGAATGAGAATTCATATATAAAACATAGACCTGATTGAGTGTGATCATGTGAAATGTTGAACCATGACCACCCATACTTACTGGCATGGCATATAGTGATGATAGTGTGTGTGCGCGATGTTTGTATGGTGCAGTAGTGTATGGATCTTGTGGACACAGTGAAAGACATCATCATGCAATGTTGTAAAATGTCGTTTTGTTTATTGTTTGTTACATGTCTGTCAGCATTTTCTTTTGGTGGAGAAGATAGACATGCAGTGATGAGAATAATGCCAAGCACCATCTGTACAAAGTGACAGAAAATAAAAATGATATTGATGCTATACAGGGATTCAGTCATACATGGCACTGTTCTACTAGGCGACAACTTAGGTCAGCAACGCTGGGAACTTTCCTTATTACTAGCTATCCAGAGTGACAGAAATGACATGGTATTGATACCTGATAAGAACTAAGTGAAATTACCTGGACAAATAATAAGTAATTGTGTGGGTGGAGTATTTTCACGTTTATGCAACAAGCATGTCTTTTTATATTTGTAGAAAACATGTTGGAGCAAATAGCAGACGCCAATACTCATTATCTGAAGATTCTATGTCAGAATTTGAATCTCCACAACAACAGCAGAATCATCACAACTATCATTGCCACTCTCAACCACATCTTTTGCAGACATAAGATGGTGCGTGTGGGACTGATGTCTTGTGAGTATCCTCTGATCAGTTTGTGAGAATCAACAACACAAAGGCTACTGATATATTACTTACATATAGGATTTAGATTCCATAATATATAGTTGTCTCCTGTTCTGTTGTTGAGTAAAACAAATGAGAGGAGTAAATGACTGACACATTCGTGGAAGTCAGACTTAAAATGTTTAACTCTAGTGTCAAATCTGTACTGCTGTATGGATCTGAAGCATGCAATTACTAATACAACTTCAGACATTGATTAATTTATACATTCTTAGAATATGGCTTAAATGATATGACAGAATCACCATTGTAGAGCTCATGTGGAAAACTAAACAGATTCTTGTTAATTAAGGTGTGAGAACACTTGATGAGAGGTTGCAACAGTTAGGTATAACAATTCATAAAGGAAAGACTTAAGATAATGAGATTAAACCAAGCCAACAACAATCTGAACTCCCTTGGTGAAACCTCACTGCAAGAGGTGGAATCATACAACCTATTTGGAAAGCAGAGTAGACAAAGATGGGGAAACATGGTGATATTAAATTAAAAATACAAAAAGCAAGAGACACTTTCATAGCACTAGGGAATTTGTGGAAGTCAAAAGAAGTTAAACAGTACCAAACTTATATTTTCTAACTCTAATTTTAAATCGGTCTCTCTGGCCGAGGATTACAACACTTTCTCCGTAATCCCGTTTATCACGCAGAGTCTCGTAGCGGGTGAGAGCTGGAAGCGGTTCGACCCCCGCTGGTGACTTGCGGGATAACTGAGTCGGCCGCTCAGAAAGCAATGGCAAACTACAGACAGCTGAAAGATGCTGCTGTTGACAGCGATGTCCTGTAAAGGATATGCTAAAAAAAATTTTTTGAATCAATAGTACTGTATAGGTAAACAACTTAGAGAACAGCTAACAAAATTAATCAGCTACAAATGTTCACTAATTTGTGTGCCTGCACAGAATAGTGGGACTGAAATGATATGACAGAATCACCAATGTAGAGCTTATGGAGAGAACTATAATTCCAGTGAATCAAATGGTGAGGACACACAAAACCTGAGGACAATGTAATGAGAGAAGGAGAAGGTGTGAGAAAAGATGTTTGTGCTGGACAGGACACAGATTGAGAAAACCTGTGAATAATTTAAATATAAAGTCCTTACCATCATTGATGGTATTTATATTTACATCTGACAATGTCAGTATAGAAAGAAGAAAAAATTCACCTCTCATATGCAATAAAATATATATGTGAGAATAGAGAACAGTGGCAGAACATTTCCTTGCAAATAGAGAATAACGGAAGAAAATCATTAAGAGTAGAGATTTGTGGATGAACATCTCGTATTGTAGAAAACAACATCCCTGGAAATTGTGTATTCTACTTATAGTTCATGCAGTTTGGAGTTGGTAATCATGTCTCTCCATAGCCTTCTGTCTCTTATACTGCCAGTGATTTTGGATACTGATGTTCCTCCATGCCATGATATCAAATCGCTAGAACTTCTGTCTTGGTCTCCCCCTGCCCCTCTTCCTTTCCAACTCTCCCACTGTTATGATGTATTCCAGCTTTCCTCCTCTCATGACACAATCAAAGAACGTAGACTGTCCTCTTCTGATGCAAGTAACCAGTTCTCTTTATGAGTTAACTTCTTTCAAGATATCCTCATCATTCTTTCTTTCTGTCCACAGTTTTCTCTCATTCTTCTATGAAGCCACATCTCCGCAGCTTTCACATGGTTCCTCAACCATCCATGACCTACTTTGGTACATCAGAATTGACTCAATGCAGCTCTCATTAAATCTTTCTGCTACCTCAACCGACAAAGATACAAGCAGAGATTATTCTTCATCTTGTGAAAAGCAGCCTCCGCTTGGCTACCCTACAGTCAACTTCCTCAGTACATCTCCCATCTGCAAAAGCACCCAAAAAAAAAAGCACTCAAATGCATTGACTTGTTTCAGACTGGCTCCACTCACTCTGATGTTGCACCTGGGAAAGCATTGTTTCTTTGTAATTACCTTTACTTCTGTTTTTCTCTTACTCAGCTCAAGTCTCCCATTTTTAACTTTCTGTTATTTTTTGTTTTGTATGTGTGTGCATGCACATGAGTTTGTGAGAGACAGTGTGTATGTGGTGGTGGGTCTGAGCATTGTTTTTTTTTTTGTAACATCATAACCTCTAATAAAGTATATAATATGTCATGAACAATATACATATGTTTTCTTAGACCAGTGGTTCTCAACCTTTTTTGGCCCGTGCCCCCCTTCACCATATTTTCAGAACGTCAGTCCTCCCCTTCCTATCAAAAATTTGGCCCGTGCCCCCCTTCACCATATTTTCAGAACGCCACCCCCCCCCCCCTTCCATATTTCCTACCTAAAAATCCCCCCCCCCCCACCCCTACACAGTATACGTAAAAATGGAAAAATGGAAGGTAAATGTAATAGCATATACTAAAACAAGTCTAGACATCCACATAAAACGTGATTTGTGGGTCTACTTTATAAAATGAATTTTAGAAGGATGAGACGTACATAACTGTAAAGTATGAAGGGAAAAACAATATCAAGTAATCGGTTCTTGTATTAACGCCCCGGGAAGGTTAACCCGGTCAACAAATGCCCATAGAAGTCGGATGTGTCGGCCTAACGGCGCAAGAACGCAGCTCTGCTGTAAACAGGCACAACGCAATCACATCCGAAAAAAAAAACTCCGGATGAACGAAGAAGAAGAAGAAGAAGTATTAACGCGATCTTGAAATGGTCTTCATTTCCCCCCCCCCCCCTCCCCCCCTGGAAACCCTAAAATTCCCCCTGGGGGGGAATTCCCCACCGGTTGAGAACCACTGTCTTAGACGATATGGTCATTGTATTTATGTTCACTGATAGTATTGTTTCTTTCCAGCTCCCAGCTTCATTCATAATGTACTAAAGACTCTAGTGGCTGTCTACAGAAAACTGGGCTTCTACAATTCTATTGCTTATCCAAAAAGCAGAAGTAAAGTCCATTCATCAAAGGCATCTTCCATGTGGAAGATGGAGGAGGAAGCACCAGCCCGTAGGAAAACTGCAGACACAGGTTCCTGGTCGGAGAGAGCTATTGTGGCTTCATCAACATCCACATCATTCAGGACTCCTGATGCCAGTCCCATCCATGTGCAGCAGAACAGAGAGCTGGAAGTGTCTTGGTCTGAAAGAAGAATGTCTTCCCCGCTTGTTGATGATTTGACAGAAGAAAAATGGAAGAGACCAAAGGGGAAAAAGAGACTAAAGAGAAAAGAAGGTTTTAAGGACAGTAGTAAATATGAAGCTGATGAAAATAATATTGATTCTCAAGAAATGAACTTTTCAGGTAGCGGAGCACAGGAGATGCCACCTAATTCAGAAGTGCATCCACGTGAAGATTCACCTCTCAAAGAAAGTAATGCGTCATCAGAAAAGCAGTCAGACAGACTAGATACTGAACAATCTCAGGATGAGAACATGTGTGCCTTGAAGTTAAATCATGAAGACAGATATAAGCAGGAAGAGAGTGGCAGAAAGTCTGAAGAGTTCACACCTCAAGAATTCTTCGAAGAAATGGACAATGATAGACCTGGCAATGAATTGATTAACTTTGGCTACAGCGATGTTGATGGAAACGCGGTGTTGCAGCCAGAAAGTGGAAATAACAATGAATGTGTTGCTCAAGTTGATGAATGTCTTCTTGACAAGAATGAAAATCAAAGCACAGCGCTGGACACCACCTCCACATGTGCAGAAAATAGTGTTCACACTGAAGATGATCATACCACCATGCTAAATGAGACAGAATCAAAGCCAACGAAAGCTCATAATGGCAGCCATCATGAATGCCATACTTTAACAAACAATGAGAATAGTAATGATGGTTTCCTGGAGTGTGATCATGAAGATATAGTGAGCAACTCCGATGGCCTTAATGGAGACAAGTATCATAAACTGCTGACAGTTATTACAGATTTCCTGACTGATTACTTCGGTAATCTGAGAGAGGTTGGTTGCTTTTATTTGCATTGTTGTATGTAACAATTTTAATTGTTGGCTTTATGAGGAGATAGCAATTAATGTGTGACAATTAGGTTGCTTGGTTGCAGTAACATGTTGTTATTGAGTGTGTGGTGATTAGGATCAGGAGTCTGGAGAAAATTAAGACCTTTGTGCTGTATACAAAGGGATACCTTGCACTCAACTCATGCTCCAGCAAGTTCAGTGCAGGTTTTAGGAACTCCCATGCAAGACCTCTGTAATACATCTTCAGTCCACACCACAGACTATCATAAGGTTGAAACAAACTGGCAGAGGATCTCAAAGTTGGCAGCAGTTAGAGATGCAGTGTCCCAAAACCATGAAGTGGAAAAGCCTCTAGTATTCATCAATCCGATCCCAAATCATGGGGAAATTATGTTTTTCAAATTTGTTAACCTACTTTATGACTAATTGGTTCAAAGGCTCATCGACTGTGTGTCCTCCTCCTGCTTGTGCTTTTCATCTCCCAAAGGAGATCACAGGCCCTCAGCCAAAAGTTTTCAACAGGTCGAAGTAACCAGTCTCACACTAACCTCCTTTATTGCTTCTAATGGCATTCATGGTAGGTTACAGTGTTACTATTCTTTCCTTCCATTGTGGGCCTGGTAAAAACGTGTGGTGTAACATTTATTCACTCTTGAAATAGATTTGTAATTTAACTGTTTATATATGAAAAGTTGTTTCATATTGTTGAGCATTGTTTTGCTTTCTCCTATTTTGTTTCTTATTCCTATGTGAAACCTGTAACCATCTATTACTAATTGTACTAGGTAAAGAAAACTGTTGACTTATTCAAGTGTCTTTAACACTGTAATTTTCCAAATTGGCTTCGTAGTGCAATGGCTTGCCTACCAGCCTGATGGTTATGTATTCAAATCCTTCTTGAGGCGGGGATTTTTTACAAATGGACCTGGGCTACCAGGTTGACCCAGTCTAAAATAAGCAGCAGATGTTCAGGGAATTTGTATCTGCATGATACTGACCACATCACCCATTGAGTTCCAGTTGGTCTATATAAATCTATACATAATACAACTTAAGGTGTGGAAAAGTTATATCTGCATGATACTGACCACATCACCCATTGAGTTCCAGTTGGTCTATATAAATCTATACATAATACAACTCAAGGCATGGACAAGTTGTATCTGCATGATACTGACCACATCACCCATTGAGTTCCAGTTGGTCTATATAAATCTATACATAATACAACTTAAGGCATGGACAAGTTGTATCTGCATGATACTGACCACATCACCCATTGAGTTCCAGTTGGTCTATATAAATCTATACATAATACAACTCAAGGCATGGACAAGTTGTATCTGCATGATACTGACCACATCACCCATTGAGTTCCAGTTGGTCTATATAAATCTATACATAATACAACTTAAGGCATGGACAAGTTGTATCTGCATGATACTGACCACATCACCCATTGAGTTCCAGTTGGTCTATATAAATCTATACATAATACAACTCAAGGCATGGACAAGTTGTATCTGCATGATACTGACCACATCACCCACTGAGTTCCAGTTGGTCTATATAAATCTATACATAATACAATTCAAGGCATGGACAAGTTGTATCTGCATGATACTGACCACATCACCCACTGAGTTCCAGTTGGTCTATATAAATCTATACATAATACAATTCAAGGCATGGACAAGTTGTATCTGCATGATACTGACCACATCACCCACTGAGTTCCAGTTGGTCTATATAAATCTATACATAATACAACTCAAGGCATGGACAAGTTGTATCTGCATGATACTGACCACATCACCCATTGAGTTCCAGTTGGTCTATATAAATCTATACATAATACAATTCAAGGCATGGACAAGTTGTATCTGCATGATACTGACCACATCACCCATTGAGTTCCAGTTGGTCTATATAAATCTATACATAATACAACTTAAGGCGTGGAAAAGTTGTATCTGCATGATACTGACCACATCACCCATTGAGTTCCAGTTGGTCTATATAAATCTATACATAATACAACTCAAGGCATGGACAAGTTGTATCTGCATGATACTGACCACATCACCCATTGAGTTCCAGTTGGTATATATAAATCTATACATAATACAACTCAAGGTGTGGAAAAGTTGTATCTGCATGATACTGACCACATCACCCATTGAGTTCCAGTTGGTCTATATAAATCTATACATAATACAACTCAAGGTGTGGAAAAGTTATATCTGCATGATACTGACCACATCACCCATTGAGTTCCAGTTGGTCTATATAAATCAATACATAATACAACTCAAGGTGTGGACAAGGGTCCTTTGCTTACTTGTACTTACTATCTTTATTAATAATGAGTGTTTGTTTTCTTTATGTTTATATTTAAGCAATTATTATTAGTTAGTGTTTCTAGCTGGTTTGCTAATTCTTGGAGGTTCTGTTCTGTTTCAGTTAACAAAACTGTATTGTTATTATATTGTTTATTTATTCCCCTGCAGCGTTGAGTCCTGGTATTCTCTGTGCGTTTACATATTTTCTCTATAGAGACATGGGGATAATACACATCCATGTCTCACAACTCTCTTGATATGTGTAAGGGTTGATTTACACTTTCCTGATTGTTTTCTTGCTTTCTGTTCCTGGTATAAGTTTGTTATTAATCATTTGTCCTTGTTAACAATATTTATTTAATCCAGGCATTATTTTATTTTGTCATGGATAACTTTATTGAATGCCTTTGCAGTCTATGAAGCACAGAGAAATACTCTTTGGGCCTCTATTTTTCGGCCAATGTTCTCAAACAGTGTACTGCTTCTTGTGTTCCACTTTTCTTTTGAAAATCAAACTGTCCTTCTGAAACTTCAGTGGCTATTTTATCATCTCTGATGTATGATCTTGAGTAGTATTTTAAATATGTGGCTTACAAGATTGATTATTCTAAAATCTGAGCACTCCATTGCTTCGGATGTTTTTGGCCAATACTATGAATGTTGATACTTTTATGTCTTGTGTATATGTTATTGCGTAACTGATTTTTATCTACTCCAAAATTCTCAAGGGTGCTATTGTTTCTGTTGGTATTTTGTCACTGCCAGGGGCTTTTCTTTTCTTCATTTGCTTATTGCTTTTCTATTTTTGCCATCAACGTCTACCATCTACGTCTATGGTTTAGGGTAAGTGAATGCGGTTTCACAATCCTAACACACTGGGTTCGAAGACAGCCGCAAACAATTTAGGAGCAGATCATTTTATGTTGATTTTCACAATATTTTGAGCGTTCGCCATTCAGCAAGCAGTGGCAAACTACTGAATGTAAAATTGCCTAGAAAATCAAAACAGCCAACTGGAGGTCAGCATGGCCGAATGGATAAGAATGCGTGTTCTTAGACATCTGGTATGGTAAGATAAGGTAAGGGTTTCAACCTCTACACCGGACAATTGGACTAAAATGTTGACTTCTTGTCCTTGACTTGAGAACATAAATTACAAGGCCGGAATGGGTTTGCCTGATGGCGAGGGACACTGGTAATAGGGAAAGCTAATCCACACACAAAATTCAGTCCTGTGCTTCTAGAAGTAGTGTGTGTGAACTACGCTTGAGTTCAAAGTGAGCAAGCGCCGCTGGGATTCATTGCAACATCCTGCCTTGGGCATGCAACTAACTTCTTCCCACTTCAGAATGCTAAGGCCTTCATTTTTTGGTAATTGTCGATTTATTGCATCATGTGGCTTCAAGAATTTCTTGTACATAATCTTTTTTTTTGTGTGGATACATCATTCTCACCAAGAAGGATCTTTCCTATTTATTTTTGATATAACCTCCTAAGTAGGCCTGTCTTATCTTGTAAGTCATTTTCTTTCTCTTCATGCATTTGCTTTGTATGATGATTCCTTCCCACATCTTCTAAGTCATCTGCTTTAAATCCACTGTTGCTTTGTCTGTTTGCATATAGCTTGTACTTCTTTTTCTAATGATTCATATTCAGGAGTGATTCACACTCTTTTTCCTTCTGCCATATCTCCCACAATGTCTTCTGTCATCCAGGCTTTGTTGTTTCCTCTAATGAGACAATGTTAGCTGAGTGTATACTACTTTTTCAGACAATCCCATTTGGCAGTCACTTTTTCTTTTGAGTTTTCTTCTCTGTACTGATCTGTGATTTCCAACATTATATTTCCAACATTTTCATAATTATGTTTTACTTCTACAAGGTTTATGTATTTCATCATAGGTTGTGGTAGTGCTGATATATCAATCTGTGATTCGTTATTCTTTTTATCTGAACCTTTCAATTTTACATTAATTTTTATTACTACAGGCACGTGATCTAAATTTAATGTCAGTTCTGGGTGTGTTTTTACACATGTGATACTATATCTAAATCTTTTTCTTATTATTATAAAATCAAACTTATTTCTGCTGATACCTTTGGACTTTTCCAATATAGAGTTTTCTAGGACGTTGTTCCAAAATGTGTTACAAATGATTAGTCTATTTTCACAGAATTTGATCGGTCTTCCTTCTTGCATTTTTCATCCCTAGTGCATACTTTCTTACTGTTTTCCTTTATTTTTCCTTTCTGATTGTACCATTTATGTTTTCTTTAACAATTAGAAAACCTATAGACTTGACAGCCGTGAGAGATTCCTGTAGGTTATCATAGTATTCTGTGATTTTCACTGAAAGAGTTAGCTTTCTTTAACACCTTCATATTTAGCGAGATACATCCTGCTTGGTACATGAAGTTGCATTATTTTCAGTTTCACTGTTTTAAGTTGTATCGCTGCTGTGCCAGTGTCAATCACCTCACAGTCTTATTGGTTACAATTATGACTTGAATTATGAATTTCAAAATGGCTAATGAATTAGATTCAAATATCCATGAGGTCGACTTCAATATTTTTATGGACCTATTATAACATAAAATGTTCACGAAAATATGACCACAAATTACAAATTATATTGTTGTTCAAACAGAAGGTAGCACAAATAATGACAAGTGGAATGTGGAATACAGAAATCCTGTCTTGTCTAGCCACTTCGTAGGTCGCGTTCTGATTGGAAGTGTCTTTCAAACATTGGATTGGATTTATAAAGATATAATCAGTATTTCATACATTAACATAGAAAGATGCTGTCTGCAGTTCATAGGCACCAGAAGATAGTCTGTATGTCACAGTTTGTTTGTAACTCATGGAACTGATTCAGCTAATCACTGGCACCACTGCCACTTCCCTGAGATGATATACTGACAGATACCTGCATGACTGGGTAACTGTTGTGTACCTTGACTGATGACTGCCTCTGTTGAAACAATTCTATCTTAGATGACTATCTTTATAAGATCCTCTTGATGTAATTTATTACCATGCTATTAGTCTTTTTTTTTTCTATTGCTTTGAACAATCTCCTTAGTTCTTTAAAATATTTCATAATTTTACTCGCACCACAATTTATACAATTTTTTTTGCAGACAATAAAAAGAGACGATGGGAGACCATATCTTCAAGATGTTATGCACTATTTCAATACACAGTGCAGTAGTGTGGAGATCAGAGCTATTGTCAAGTGTGTGGGGACAGGCACAGACAAGTCCCAACCTGTAGGAAGACTGCTTCACATGTGTGACTACTTCAGGGCCAAGCACATGAAGTCGGTGCTAGAAGATTTTATCAGCAGACACTCCTGAGAGTGTATCATTGCATTTGCCAGTGTTAAGTTCATTATGAGGATGTTTGATTGTATTTTGCAGTCATGTTAGAGTTTATTGTCAGGATGTTTCATTGTATTTTAAATTACCGGCCCCAAATAGCAGCTCTCTGGCATTTAAGAGTTAATTTAGATAGCACATCTCATCATTCAATAACAGGTAAGGACAAGCAGCAGTGAGAATGGAATACATTCAGAAAGCTAAATGGCAGTTACTCCCATGTGTTACTATGGCACATAAGGGAAGTAATGAGTGGATTTATTTAGAATACAGTTACCACAAGGTACAAGAGGAACATGATGAGATGAGATGAGACAGTTACCTCTGAAGTCGGAGTGGGTTCGCCTGATGGCGAGGGACACTTAATAAGGAAAGCTAATCCACACGCAAAATTCAGTCCATTGCTTGCTTGTGTTCGTTGGCTTGAGCTCCAACGCGAAGTCCTGTATGTCGGATGAAGGCATCCTGTTGTCCAACATCAGTGTGATGTCATACAGGACCTGAGTTTTGCGTGAGTATCCTTTGTCCCATGTCTGGCTTATTGGTGTGCAGACTGGTGGTTCCTCGCCGTACAGGCAGACACTCTCCGACTTCGGAGGAATCGGCGATCCTACTGACTTTAGCCAGGACCCCGAAGGGACCTGTTGCCCAGGACGCTCGACGAGGACGCGTCAATAGGTCTTGGCCAGTATATAACCCGGCCCTGGTGCCTTGGAAACACCTCTGCGTCCCGAGTCCATTGCTAATATAAATAGAGTGTGTGGACTACGCTTGAGTTCAAAGCGAGCGAGCAAAAAAAAAAAAAAAACAACTTAGAATACAGTAAATACAATTCAAAAACTCACATTGATTATATCTGTATTAACAAGAAATTTAGATCGTCTCTGTATGGTGTAAAAGTGTTTAGTGGATGTTGCAAATACGTTTGAGCACTTTTCAATATTTGAGCCCACTAGGCGGTATGGTTTATACAGCAAAGAAAACGGACCTCCCAAGCAGTCAGTATAACAATAAAATCACAACTGGTGAACTTCAGTCTATAAGAACTGATATCCCAGTTGAACTGGTTAAATGGGAAGAGTTTGGTGGTTGCATAACACTATGATTCCCATGTGTATTAATTGAAATTAAATTGTGAGTAATTATTTAAGTTCAATGATGAACCACACTTATTACAATAAAAAATAATTCACCTGATTGTTTAGTGATCATTGTCATGGCCCAGTTTTTATTGTGAATCAAGAATGAATGGCTGACAAGGTCAGGAGATGTGAACAGTTCAATATGAAGGGTAATATTCATGAGAAAGCAGGAATCATGAGTGAAAAGTCATGGAGTAAATGTGAGCTAACAAGTTAAATCAGTCTGGCCCAGGACGGTTGACAAGAGGACCTTAGAGAAAACACCACTATTCTTGACGATGAGAAGGACAGTTATCTCTTCAATGGAGCTGAACTTAGCCACTGTCTACAGCTACAACAGATCAATGACAGGTATGTTTGCACACCTGAGCTAAAGAACTGTAAAACTTCTTGTCAGTGGAGCTCTCCTGTGCCATTTATATCATTTTGTAATTCTAATGAATAACCGATTACTTATTAAAATTTGGAAAGTTCTGTTATTTTATCATATAGTAATCAGAGACAGTATGCCTAGGTCAGTATGTGACAATAATTAGAATGAAAAACAATAAAAGATAGGATATCTCAGAAATCAAGCAACTTAGAAACAATTTATGGTCAGGGACTCTATTAAGTACCGGGTCTGCAACAGTATATATATGAGTACGGTGACTGCTGGCAGCAGGATAAAAGCATTTGGAATGAATCATGTCTAGAATCATCTCCTTGGGGAAAAGGCAATGGAAATATAAAGCCTGCATAAAACCCAAAACCAATAACCAAAATTTTAAGAAAGGAAAAATAGAAATGCACATTTAAACAATAGCACGATAATCAAATTCAGAGCCTGTGAAAAATACACAGAATTTAATAAAAAAGTTGGAAAATGATAAGATGTCTGCATATCCTTTACAGGACATCGCTGTCAACATCAGAATCTTTCAGCTGATTGTTGATTTCTTGGCAAGATTACGTTCAGTAGTTTGCCATTGCTTTCTGAGCGGCCGGCTCACATACCCCGACGCGATTTGAACCACTGCTGATTCTCACCATCGTCACGTTATTACAAGAGTATACGAGATTACGGAGAAAAGTCGCTAACCTCTAGGCCAGGAAGCCGGCTAGAAAATGATAAGAGACAATATTTAGATAGTCTAACAGAAGTAGCAGCAGCAAAAGGAAACCCCAGAAACCTTTGCAGCACCACAAGGAAAATAGGAAAATGTAACCAACCAAGTGGATTTAACAAAAATAGTAATAGGAAAGCTTTCATCAACAGTAAAGATCAATTAACAGATAGACCTAATACGTTGAGAAACTTTTAAAAGGCTAGGGCCAAATGCCTCTCCTGATATTCAGCCGATAGAAAGTGGAGCTGTGATAAACCATCAAAGGAAGAAATTTAAAAAAGGCTATCACACTACTGAAAGATGGGAATGCTGCTGGTTCAGATGGTATCCTAGCAGAAGCTATTAAAGCCAGCTACTAAACTGTTCACAAACTATTTAGCCATCTAGGAGACTGAAAAAATACCTGCAGACTGTAAGCAGGATATCTGGTGAAGTTTCCTAAGAAAGGAAACCTTCAGGAATGTGAAAAGTATAGAAGCATAGTGTTTTTGTCAGTTCCTGGTGAAATATTGAGCAGAATTATTCGGGAGAGATGCCATTAACAAAAAAGTGAGGGATCTGAGTGATGAACAAGCTGGCTTCTGAAATAACAGATCCAGCACTGCCCAGGTAGTCATATTAAACATAATAATACAATCAATCAATCAGGTGCCGTCTCCGTAATGAAAGTTGGCTGCAATGGATCTCCAACACTGTCTGTCTCTCACCCTGACTGTACATTCTGTCAGGCTGATGCTCGTCCATCTCTTGATGTTATCCTCCCACTTGTATCATTGTCTACCTCTTGCTCGCTTGCCCTCAACCTTGCCTTCCAGTATGGTTTTTATAAAAATATTTCATTTGTCTCTTTATTTCTTTCATCAACTCTCTCTCTTCATTCCCAGTTTTTCTAGGACCTCTGCATTTTATTATTTTTGTTTCCATGAAATACAACCTATTCGTCTGTATATTCACATCTCCAGGGCTTCTATGCGACTTTCTAGTTGCTTGTTCAATGTCCATTCTTCTGCGCCATACAGTAGTGTTGAATATACGTAGCATTTGACAATTCTCATTTTTAATGTGTTATTAATCTTTCTAGATGTTAATACTGATTCAAGCATTTTTTGCCATTCCTATTCTCTTTTTGATTTCTATTTCACTTCTGTCATCATCTGTTATTATATGTCCAAGATAAGAGAAACTTGTTACTTGTTCTAGTATCTGCCAATTTGCTGTGATGTTCATTGATGACCTTTCCTTTTCACTGCTAATTGTCATAGTTTTTGTTTTTTGGATGTTAATATCTAAGCCACATTCTGCACTGTGCCTATTTACTTGTTTAAAAATGCCCGGAATGCTGTGATGTCGGTTCCTAAATCAATCAATCCTGTGTATAGGTTGAAGAGGCTTGGGGACAGTACACATCCCTGCCGTACTCCTCTTTTTATCTCTATTGGTGACGAATAGTTATTACCACATCTAATAGACGCCACTTGTTCCCAGTACAAGTTACTAATAAGTCTGGTGTCCTTTCCGTCTACTCCTATATTTTGAAGGCATGTAATTAATCGTTCAATAATAATACAACAAAGTATTGAATAGAATTTGTCACTTTATAATGGATTTGTGGATTATGAATACACCTTTGACAGCATTGATATGGAATCCCTATGGGGTTTGATATGGCACCAAGGGATCCCATATAAAATTAGTTAACTTTAAAAGGGTAACACCCTTTCCCTCTCCCCCCCCCCCCCGATGTGTTTCCACCTTGTGGGGGGGGGGGGGGGCTTGCGTGTCCCAATAACCCCAAGAGCTAAGACGACGGAAGCACAACTATGCGTCGGACATGACTTGGGTTAGGGGCCAGACCAAGAGAGACACAACCTGCTGCTCTGCAGGTAGACTGAGGATAGCAGTCACAAGTTCAAATCAGGCGCACGGAGGCAGAAATTCTTGGTCCAAACACATACAAGGCTCCCGGCTGAGGGATATGGCTGAACGCCTCTAAGCTATAGACCCTCGGATGTGAGAGCCGGGCCGATACTCACCTACTGCAAAAGTGGAGGTGAGATACTGAGCACGCTACATGCTTAATTCAGAAAACTGTTCGAAGGCTCTCAGCTGGGGGATATGAGGGATCCCCGGATGAGAGGGCCTGGCCGTCACTCGCTCTCTGACGCAAGGAGGTAGTGTGCTGAGCCGGCAGCACATGTAGCCTACCTAAGGTGGCAAAGCGGTTCAGTCGCACAAAGTGGTTACGATGAAAGTCTGTATCTGCACTCATAGAGAGCGTAGTCAAAGGTGGAAAAACGTCTCAAAAACACGAAATGGAAAGCTGGCTAGCGAATCCATCAGTGGAAGTCCGAAGCGAAAGCTTGATGAGTGGATGTCGTCCGCAGACTGTCCGTCCCTGGTTTGTATGGGGAGCGGCCAGTGGCAAAACGAAATGCCCAATACATGGAAGTGGGAAATTAAAGCAGCCATGAGCAGGATGTGGCGATTCCTAGGGTGAGCCCAGTCTCAGAGCACCATGTGCCTGGTCTGCCCCTGCCTTCCCTTGAGGGTTGGCCGTGATGTCTTTGACCCTTCTACCTTGACCAGCTGAGATGTGAGTGACACCACAAAAAATGTCTCCCGAAACCTCCAAGACGGTTAACCTGGTCAAAAACACCTGCCGAAGTCGGATGTGTTGGCCTAAGGGTGGCAAATTAAAACTTGCACATCATAAAAACGTCCGAGTGAAATGTCTTACGTGCCCGGAACAGCTCTGACTATCTAGTTTTCCGAATGTCCTTGTGACCGGAACAGATCTGACTAGCTAGTTTTCCGAATGTCCTTGTGACCGGAACAGCTCTGACTAGCTAGTTTTCCGAATGTCCTTGTGACCAGAACAGCTCTGACTAGCTAGTTTTCCGAATGTCCGTCGTGCCCGTAACAGCTCTGACTATATATGTTTTCCGAGCACAACGAACAGCACATGTCCGAATCGAAAGCTCGCTGAGTGGGTAGCCTACTGTCTGCAGACCAGCCTGGTTTGTGCGAGAAGCGGCCCGTAGCGAACGAAATGCCCAATATATTGAAGTGAGGAATTAAAGCAGCCATGAGCAGGACGTGACGATTTCCTCGGTGAACCCTGCACCAGAGAACAATGTGTCGGCTCTGCAACTATGGAAGCCCCCCTGGATGGCGGAAAATGCCATGGACTGTCCCTGACTTCCCTATAGAGCTTATCGTGAAGTATTCGACCGTTCTAACTTGACCAGCTGGGATGTGGACGGCACCACAAAAGTGAGAGTCCCCCAGGAATGCTAACCTGGCCAAAAATGCACGCTAAAGTCGGATGTGTTGGCCCAAGGGTGCCTAACGAGACACACCATAAATAATCACATCAGAAAAAACACTCCGGATGAACGCAAAGAAGAAGAAGAAAACGGTAATATACCAGGGGGCTTCAAATGAAAACCTTAAATGTGTGTGTGAGTGCGCGCGCGCGTGTGTGTGTGTGTGTCAATATATTATGAAAAAGTGAATATCATATGTATCATTTTTTTTTTTATGTAGCCACCACTGCACTCAATGCAAGTCTTTCACCACCGATAAAATGCTTGGATTCATGTATTTAAAAAAATGACCTTGGTCGCGTGTGTAACCACTCATGCACCACCCGAAAATTCTTTCCTCCCAATGATTCTTTGAGTTGTCCAGACAGATGGAAATCACTTGGAGAGATGGCGCCATTACATGCTCGCTCGCTGGGTTTCCGGCTCGTGGTAGTGAACCCATGTTTCATCTCTATAGTAACAATTCTTGATTGGACACCATCACCTTCAAAGCACTATGTCGTTTCAGTTCTGGAGTAAGCTGCCCCTGGCACCTACCTTGCAGACGTAGCGGTACTGTATCACATCATGAATGCTGTACTGTGCTGAATCTTGACTGATATCAAGATGTGCGGCAATGTCACTCACAGTCGATCGGTGGTTTTCCTGTACAAGGCCTTCAACGGCTGCAATCGACTCTGGGGTCACCACTCATTGTGCCTGATCTGGTAGTAAACTGTGTGTCACAGAAGTCACACTGTTTTGAAACTCCCTACTCCACTCATAGACTTGCTGGACCGACAGGCGTGCATCACCATCCTGGACCTTCATTTGCCGATAAATTTCTATAAGTGTCACCCATTCACTGATCAAAAAACGGATAATAGAACGCTGCTCCTCTGATGCATGTCAAAAGTGGGGCGGTCATCTTTAAACTGTCCCAATGACGTCACCATGTTCGTCTGTACCGTGATGTCACGTGCTAAACATTCTTGCCTTCCTTAACAGCAATATTGACAGGTTACAAGACAATGGCATGGTTATTGTAATTTCTATCATGCGTTTAAGGTGTTCTTTTGAAGCCCTCTCGTATGAATGTATGAAATGAAGATTTCTTCATGTGAGAAAACGAACAGATATATTTGAAGTGAAAACAGAAGTGCGATTGGGATGACTTTTGTCACCATTATTTTATTCTTATTGATAATAGAGTCGGTTATGAATACAACTCATTGGACAAATGGCACCAATACTAAAGTACAAACATGTATCAATAACTACTGAGAAAGCACTTTACAATACAATTTTCCTACCAACTCTATGCTACCAATGCCAAACCTGGACAATGACAGAAAGAGAGAAAAGAAGAATCACAACAACAGAAATGAGATTACTGAGAAGAATACTCAACGTATCAAGAAGAGATAAGATCAGAAATGAAGAAATCAGGACTAAAGTGAGGGTTAAAGCAGCACTAGATTTTATTAGAAAGCAGCAAGTCAAATGGTTTGGCCATGCAAGTAGGTTACCAGTCAACAGCATACCACAACAAGCAATGATGTACAGACCAGAAGGAAACAGAGGAAGAGGCCGACCACGTAAACGTTGGACGGAGGGAATAGCAGAGTCCATGGGAATATCGATACATGAAGCCCATAATCGGGCACTCTCACGATGTTTATACTTCACCTTGACACCGCAAGGTACAAGAGGAACATGATGAGATGAGATGAGAAGCGGGATTCTGCTGCAATGAGGGTGATGGCGGCGGAAAACTATGAGCAGCGCTATCTATGTCTTCTACATGAGGGCCTGGTCCTTTCTGCTTTTGAGTATGGGATGGCGATCCTGACTCTTAGCCATAAGCAGATGGATACAGAACGAAACTTTGCATTTTGTGATTGGGTGTACAAGAGAGACAGCGCAGCGCGATGCGCTACCTTCTTGATTTTCCAACCACGGGGAAAAGAATATAAATTTGCCGAGCACGTGCCTACCTCAGCGTCAAACCAAACACACACCATCAACTTCATAGTGAAATTAAGATGGTAAAGGGTAGCAAATTAAAAAAGAGTTAAGTCATGGTTGAATCACGAACAGTGTGGGCCGCTTGAGGTCTTTACTGGTCCCTCTGAGTATGTCTCGAAAGGTCGCTTCTGTCGGCCATACTTCATCATTCTGTCTGGCGACATATAGAAGTCTAGTAGAATATTCTCTGTGATGTGCTTTCGTGCTACACAGTTGCAAGTACAAAGTCAGTAGGACTCATTCGGTGGATGTGTGTCCTGAGTCTGCAATGTTCTGTTCTAAGTCTGAAAATACTGGTCTGTGAGTTTCTGCCAAGCTCATTTATGTTGTCGTGCTCTGGTCTATAGTTTTCGTTGTTTTTTATCCTCTCACCACAGTTCGTCAGCAGAGATTTCATTATTTACGTTTTACCCTGCTAAAGCTCTCGAGTGATGACGGTGAGAATCAGCAGTGGTTCGAATCGCATCGGTAACTTGCGGGGTATGTGAGCCGGCCGCCCAGAAAGCAATGGCAAACTACTGGGCGTAATCTTGCCAAGAAATCAACAATCAGCTGAAAGATTCTGATGTTGACAGCGATGTCCTGTAAAGGATATGAAAAAAAAAGAAAGCTCTCGAGGTTTCATATAGCAAATTGCAATTATTTTCCGTACGAAGTTGATTACGTCGGCATAGATATTCATATTAAATATATACATTGCATTGGCACCTTTCCGTCTTGACAGACGATAGTTTGGTACATTGTGCTTATAAAAGGCTTAATAACTGTCATATGGCAATAACTACGATCCATGGCGGTGGCGAGTGTGGCTGGTAAGGGCAATTCTTGCTGCAAATGTTTGCCCACAGTAGGTGCATGTGAAAACATGGTCATTTCCACCATTTTGCACCATCTTACGTCTCTCACGCTCTGTGTGTGCTTTATGTGCAATCATTTTCTCCTTTGACTTTATTCCATTTCTGATAGTTGCCCTCCATGCAACACGTTCAGCGGCGACGTGCTCCCAATGTGCATTATCAATGCCTGTATCAATCATGTCCCGCTTACACACATCTTTGTATCGTAGTAGAGGCCGACCCTGAGATCTCCTACCCGTCTGTAATTCACCAAAAAAGATGTCCTTTGGTATTCTACCATCATCCATCCTCCTAACGTGTCCTATCCATCTAAGTCTACGAAGACTGAGCATGGAATACACCGTCACACAACCTGATCTTTCCAATACTTCAGTATTTGTGATTTTGTCTTGCCATTTAATACCAAGTATTCTTCGCAGACACCGCATATGAAAGCTGTTTAAACGTTTCTCTTGGCGTGAGTAAGTTGTCCAGGTTTCACTGCCATAAAGAAGATTACTAAGGACACAGGCTTGGTAGACGAGGACTTTTGTTTTGGCAGTAAGCTTCCTGTTCTCCCAGACTCTTTTTGCTAACATGTTCATTGTTGTTGCTGCCTTGCCAATCCTGATGTTGATTTCCTGATCGAGGGATAATTTTCTATTTACCTCTGATCCAAGATATGTAAAATGGTCTACTATCTCCAGTTCGGCGTCGTCAATAAAGATTGATGGTACACCATGTGCACCTTGTGACATAATCTGTGTCTTCTTTTTGTTAATTGTTAAACCAAATTCAGAACAAGCATTGGAGAATGCAGATAGTAGATGTTGTAATTCTTCCTCAGAGTGGGTCGTAATCGCAGCATCATCCGCAAAAAGCAATTCTCTGATTAGTACCCTGCTAATTTTGGTCTTGGCCTTCAATCTCTGAGCATTATAGAGGCCACCATCTGAGCGTGAGTGAATGTATATACCGTCATCCTGATCACGAAAGGCATATTTCAGTAGAAGTGAAAAGTATATCCCAAAGAGGGTGGGGGATAGTACACAACCTTGCTTAACTCCACTCTTGATTTCAAACTCTTCTGAAGTTGAGCCATCAAACTTGATTATACCCTTCATGCCTGTGTGGAACGATTCCACAATGGACAGAAGAGTTGGTGGACAGCCAATCTTCTCTAGTGCTTTGAACAGACCCTCACGACTGACCAAATCGAATGCCTTTGTGAGGTCGATGAAGGCAATAAACAGTGGCTGATTTTGTTCCCGGCATTTTTCTTGCATCTGTCGCAATGAGAATATCATATCAATGGTAGACCGGTTCTGACGGAAGCCGCACTGTGATTCGGGGTAGACTTGATCTCCCAGGACTTGAAGTCTGCGCAGGACAATTCTGGCAAATACTTTCCCAACAATACACAGAAGTGAGATACCCCTATAGTTGTTGCAGTCGCTCCGATCTCCCTTGTTCTTGTACAGCGTTATGATGTTTGAATCTTTGAAATCCTGTGGGACTTGTCCTTCTCGCCAGCATAGCTCTATTAGCTGGTGGATCTGTAGAGCGAGGGTGTCTTGCCCACTCCTGATCACCTCTATTGGAATCCCATCCTTACCTGGAGCCTTGCCAGATGCAAGCTCATTTATAGCACACTTAACTTCTGTTATAGTGGGAAGTGTGTCCAGGTGGTCAAGAGTTGGCAGGGCCTCTATGGCGTTGAGGGCATCATCCGCCAGCTTGGTCTCACTTGAGTAAAGCTCTAAATAGTGCTCGACCCATCTATCCATCTGCTGTTTCTTATCAGTGATGATTTCTCCAGTTAAGGTTTTCAGCGGTGCACTTCTTTTGATCATTGGACCACAGGCTTTCTTTATCCATTCATACATGCTTCTGATGTTTCCCTTATCACTTGCGATTTGAATGGACTCACATAACTTGATCCAATAGTCATTCGCACACTGCCTGGCAGCCTTTTGTACATCCTTCCTCGCTTGCTTCAGCTCACTCAGAGTGTTACGCGTTGGTCTTTCCTTGTTTTTTAAGAGAGCTATCTTCTTTTTATCAATCAAGGGCTGCAGTATCTGGCTGTTTGCCGCAAACCAGTCCTGCCTCTTATGATCCACAGTGCCGTAAACCCCTACCGCTGTTTTATAAATAGTTTCCTTAAGTTTACTCCATTTATCATTTACTATACAATTTTCTGATGTATCATTGAAAGCGTCCTCAAGTTGCTGTTGAAATTCAAAGCACTTTCCAGGATCGTGAGTGTTAATAATATTAATCCTGGGGCTAGACTTGTGTTTAGCTGTGTAGATTCTCTTTGGTCTCAGTCTAACCCTTGCAACAACTAAAGAATGATCTGTATCACAGTCAGCACTGTGGTAACTTCGAGTTAATGATGTATGGTTCAGATGTTGTCTCCGTGTGATAATCAAGTCCAGCTGATGCCAATGGCCGGATCTTGGATGTTTCCATGTGACCTTATGCATCTCTTTTGTTTTAAAAAAGGAGTTTGTAATACATAGGTCATTTCTAGTGCAATGCTCCAGCAGCCTTTGCCCATTATCATTCATGCGACCGATGTTGTATTTTCCAAGGCACACTGGCCATGAACTCGAGTCCTTGCCCACACGAGCATTGAAATCACCGAGCATATAAATGTAGTCGGATTTTGGAACTGCCTTGATCGCAGAGTCTAGCTGCTCATAGAACGTATCTTTCACATCATCAGAGGAAGTGAGTGTCGGTGCATATGCAGTGAGAATGGTGGCAAATCCACAAGAGGTTGCCAAGCGCAGTGATAGTAATCTTTCATTACCTCCAGCTGGGTTATCAATCATTCCCAGTAGCGAATTCTTCACCGCAAAGCCCACACCGTGTTGCCTTTTTTCTGCCTGCCCTCTTCCCTTCCAAAAAAAGGTGTAATTGTTTTCCCTGAGTGACCCTTCCTCAGCGAGGCGAGTCTCCTGCAGGCCAGCAATATCAATGTTAAGACGATTGAGTTCAGCATCAATCACAGCCGTTTTTCTCACATCGTCAATATTTGTCAAGTCAGTGGAAAATCCTGGACACATGGTTCTCACGTTCCAGGTTGCAAGCCGTAGCTTAAGGTTTCTATTATTCTTTTTATTAGTACCTGGTGCATTGGTTTTACAGCCTGCTATACAGATTTTGTCCTAGCCCCAAGCACCCATTGAAGCAGGCAGGCTGTGGCGGATCAGCACCCAATTGGCCGGGGGCTGCCCAGCTTGAGGCGGGCGGTAGCTGATCAGTGACACCTGTAGGTGTCTCCCACCGTCAGAGGCAACGCGTGGCGCCCCATGTCTACGCCAACTGACAAGGACTTATAACCCGTAACAGTTGCCTCTCGCTTTGATTCCGAGACCGGTTAAGACCAGGGATGGAGTTATTGCCTCTCCATAGCACAAAGCCTGGGCTAAAATAAAGAAACCATGTGTTGCCCATGCAGCATGATCCCTCTCTCAGCCTGCCTAGTTCACTCCAGAGGAAAGTTAACACCTATACATCTGGAACAAGACAAGCTGCAGAAGCTGCCGGATCAGCAAAGCAATTCTCTAACTGTCCGCCTGTCGGAGCTTCGATCCTAGACCAGCTGCCAACCAAGGCTTAGGGCCTGGTCTGCCCTGCCATGACTTATTTTGTCTTTGGTTTGCATTTCCTCGCACCAGGATAAGGCTAGTACCCTCCCAATTGCGCTCTTCCGCCCGAAGCCGTTGGCACAATGTGGGGTGTCGGGTTTATATTAAATATATAGAGAAGGGAAAAGAATAGAGAGAAACGGAAAGCGAAGTTGCTTTGAAGGCTCATAAGCTAAATAAGGAAAAATAAGAACATATTTAAAAAAAAAAAAAAAGAAGATATTTGTTGTATTTCAATTTATTTTTTTGGTGATTTTGAATGTTTTAAAATCGTTTATTTATGTGTCTCGTTTCGTTTAGCCGTTACGCTTAAGTCGCGGCAATGTTTTTTAATCACAAAGCAGGCTGAAGGAAGTGAAGTTGAGTGAGATCTGTAAGCAACCTAACTAGAGAAGATTGTGGATTTTCAGGATCCAGACACAGTCTGGATAAAGCCACCAAGATGACTTCGTCGTCGGCAGGCTCGATAGAAATTCCGTTGAGAGACACGGATGAGGTATTTATAATTTGTTCTTGTTACGTTTAACGTTGTCGTTCTCATAATTCTGTGTAAATAGGCAGTCTTACATATCCCACTATTTTAAATTCGTGTTTTTGTCGAGCGAGAATCATCATTTCGTTCGTTCTTGCGCAGTCTCAGTTCTCAGTTTTATGGTTGGCTGCTTTATCTTTAACCCCCTCGAAGACTTGAGTTTAACAACTTTTAAGGCTGATGCATAGGTCGTTGGTGTTCAAGTCATTAGAACCGTGAAAAAGGCTTGAATCTACACAAGCTAGGTTTGAGTAAAATTTATATGGAAAAACACAATTTGACAATTAATTTGTAAGGCAGCTTGGTACTTTTGCTTTAATTCACCCCAAACAAACTTCGTGAGCTATATTTAGCGTCACCAGCTATATTTAGCGCTGACGGTGATCTCCCTGTGTTCGGCTGGAGTGCGTGTCAGTGCGTTTCAATTGCCCCACACCACAGTGTTGTTTCTTTGGGGCTGTGGCAACCCGTTTCTGTTTCTGTGTGAGTGTCTGTCTCCCTTCGATCCTCATTTGCATCGGTCCTGCAAATCACTTTCCGGTTAGGGTTAGGGTTGTGTGTACTCTACCCCTAACCCTAACCCTAACCCTAACCGGAAAGTGAAATAATAGCGCACACCGCCGCATAGAATTGCGCACCGAGCTACTGCGCAACACACGGAAACCCCTGGATGTTCGGCGCAACACAGGGAAGCCCTGGATGTGACGTCATACGCTGGGATTCCCTTTTGTTTGGGGTGAATAAAAGCAAAAGTACCGGCAGCTTTACTGCTTTAGTAGCTTTATAGTAAAAATATGCAGTTGTTACGGAAAACAGAACGTTGCGGCGGAAAACAGAACGTTGCGGCGACAGCTTTCATCAGCAAACACCAACTTGAAAACAACACACAAACCACGGAGATGACACTATTGTGACTACGTTAAGACAATAAGCAGAATGAAAAAAAAGTACTTATTCCTTAAAATACTTATGGCCAAGGGGTTAACGACGCTCGCATCCTGTATATCCACGTGGGGGAAAACAGATGTGCGAGATTTGGCAGCGGATCGTGCCGTACTGGTAACTTATAGGGGTATTTCGGGGGTTCAGAAAGGTGGCAAACTACTGAACATAAAACTTGCCTAGTACATCAACAGTAGCTGAAAAATGCTAGTGTTGACTGCAGTGTCCTGTAAGGGATATGCAACATTTAAAAAAAAAAACTTATCCAAGCCGAATAAGAAACAGGCTGCATTCTGATTGGTAAGCAAGCATTATGATTATGAGGTTGTGCGGGAGGGGTCAATCGGAGAGCTCCAGTAGACTTAGGAAAATAGCATTGGGGGAAGGGGGCAGTGGGGGGGGGGGGGGGGTGCATAAAGGTGCTGGGGGAAAAGCAAACACATTGAAAAAAATGAAGATATCTGATGGCCCGGGAATGAACATAAGGAGGTGTATCCTAGTGGATGTATCCACTACATAAATTTGTATAGATACTTTCTTTCTGACCACTAGAAGTTTCCTGTTTCACGTTTTCTAATGCCTCTCTTCTCATTATGTGACCAAAGAATATTGATTGTCTCTTTCTTACAGTTGTACATAATGTTCTACTTTCATTAGCCATTTTCCAGGTATTCTTTGTTAGCTGCTCTCGCAGTGCAAGGTATTAGCAACATTTGTCTCAGAAACCATATTTTCTTTCTCCATAAAAAAGATCCTGAATAAGGCATTTGGCACAGGAGAAATCCCCTCAAATATCTGCATAAATCAGGAACATTAGAGTGCAAATTACACAGACAGTCAATTTAATGAATATGCAGAACAGTCAGTTTAATGAGTCATGTTACTAGTTATTCTTTCACATTATAATGGAAACAATAAAACAAATATAACCAGAAATTTCAGAAAGTCATCTTGGGTTTGTTGCAGATAAAAGGGACAAGGAATGCAATTATTACTTTATTGATGCTCATGGAAAGATATATGCAGATGCAAAGTGATCTAACTTTACATTGTATACATTATTGAAAAGCTTTTTACATGTTGAAACAACAAGATCTTTTTGACATTTGGCATGAATTAAGCATTGATGGACAAGCTGATAGTGGATGAGCAAATAGAGTGAATGTCCTCAGAGAGGCAGGATGATTAAATGAATCAAGTGATGACTAGGAATCTGCAACCTAGACTAGAATGCATGATCATCAGGTCAAAAGGGGTGAAGCCAGACATGAGGAGACCACAGAAAAATAGTCAATCAACACAGAACTGATGTTATTGACTGCTATACGTGGAAGGAGATATCAAGGAGGGGATTCCAGCACTTATAAACTGAATGGTTTGATGTGCAGTGAAGATAATCTGATGACTAAGTAAGTATAGTCTTCCTCTGTTATCCCTTTTATCCACGTGAGCAAACGCAGCTGCGCGAGAATCGGTAGTGGTTCTCGCCGTGCCCATTACTTACAGGATATGTGAGCCGGCCGCTGAAAAAGCAATGACAAACTACTGAGCGTAATCTTGCCAAGAAATCAACAATAGCGGTAAAATGCTAGTGTTGACAGCGATGTCCTGTAATAGGATATGCGAAAAAGAAAAAAAAAGTAAGTATAGAATGGACAGATCTCAGGATAATAAGGAATATACATATATCAGGAGCAAGAAGATGGGAAGAACTTTATGAATGCAGAAAATTAAAACAGACAAGGATGTTTTTTATCACCTGATCTTTTCAACACTTTCAGCAAAACAGTATTCAGAAACATTGAATATCCTGAGAAATTTAAAGTTGAAGACTAAAATATAAATATTCTGTAAGAGAGAAAGAGAGAGGTTGACTGACTGGTTAACTCTTTGTTTATCTTATCATTAGATTTTACCTCTTGTAATTTTAGTAATTCTGATTTCATTTTAAGATGTAACATCTTAATTCTGAATGTGTGGAACACTCATTATTTTTGTCACTGCCAGAAAAATAAAGCTTTGGTGTGGTTTCAAACATTTTCAGGTTATAGAGCTTGATTTGGATCAGCTACCAGAAGGAGAAGAGGTTCTGAGTATCCTGCGGCAGGAAGTAGCACCACTTCATATCTGGGTTACTTTGGCTGTAAGTGTTTGATGCCCCTAATATATATATATATATATATATATATATATATATATATATATATATATATATATATATATATATATATATATATAAGCTACAGTTTGCAATGTAGGCTTGATTTTTCTGACTAGGCTCTGGCTTTGTCCCAGCCTCATTAAATAGGTATAAACGGGTGGAAAATAAAGGCGTCCTGTCACCAGTGAACCTGAATTTTCCAATTCATTTCTAGAAATATATTTTGAGTCCCCTGTTAGACATGTCCATTACTTGTTTTTAAAATGAGTACCATATATGTTTTTATTGTTTATGAGTTTTCTATTCCAGTGTATCGTGATTTCAGAATAATAATTGTGTGATTAAAGAGATTTGTACCATTGAAAGTCGACTTGTGATTTCTGCAGCGACATGTTACCTTAATTTAAAAGGCAAAGGTTCTGTGACTCGGATGGCAGAGTTAATCACCCTGTTTCCGATAGCGGCTTTAGCATCTACCAGTATGTCACACGCACTGTGTGTCATCAACATTTGCAAGTTTGTGTTGAGCTGTGTTGCTTACTTAAATTGTAGAAGATGAAAAGAACAAATCTGTGTAAATTGACTAGTGCAAGTAAATAAAAGTGTTTTCTTACAGATTTCTTCTTAACCTTGCCCGAAAATGTACCGCATAGCAATAGAGGAGAGAGGATGAAGGCGAGAAGCCAAGTGTAATTTTTAAGATAATGATCAGCATAAAACAAATGATTGTATTTGTTGAAGATCATCATTATCATCTTCCACTTTTGCCGCCAAGCGTCAGAGGGAGGAATAGTTGACATTCTAATGTTTGATGGGTTGCACCAAATAATGTCATTACGTGAGAATTTTTGAGATTATCTAGGAAGGAAAGACTGAGGAAGGGAACTGTGTATCCCCACCTCATGCCATTGCCTGTATTATGTGAAGGCCAAACATTTGACAGCCTGTGGCAGTGTCTGCCATGAGACTACCTTTTAATTAAATATATCTTTAATATACTTTTTAATTGTCTTATGACTTCCTTAACTATTTTTGGTGTACTAGATCTAGGTTTACCGGTCCCTGTGGCTAAGGGCTTGCGAACGTGGTTTGTGAGCCCGTATACCCGGGTTCGAAACGCAGCGGTGCTGGTTTTTTTCGAAAAAGGTATCGGAGCCGATCATTCAGAAAGTAATGGCAAACTACTGAACGTAAAATTTGCCCAGGAATCACGAGCAGCGAAAATGCTGGGGTTGACTGCTACGTCCTGTGAAGGACATGTAACTTAATTTTCTAAGATCTAGGTTTAAACCATTCGATGCAATTTGTTTGCTGTCTCCTGCAACTCTTGCGCTATATGCGTCCAGTCTCTCCCCAGCTTATACGCAAGGACATCATCTGCAAATGTCAGTATCCTTCTAATCTCTTGTGCTTTAATGCATTCACTCTTGCTTGTGTAAACATTGAATAGCACGGACAAGATTGCCAATACTTGTGGTAATCAGGGGTTAATAATGCACTCCTTGAGGTCCATGAACCTGGTTGGAAGCAACCTTCCGAGAATGCAGGGTAGCTGCTATCCTATTCACCACCCAGGGACTAACACGCTTCTCTTTAAGAGTGTGCATGAAGAGATCATATCTAACTGTAACTCCCCAACCCTCTTGGGAGTAGGTTTTCCCTTTCAAAGTATTCCTGCAGCTTAACAGCAATCTTTCTGCAGTGGTCAAAATGAGAGGCATTCAGATGGACTGTGAACTCAGTATTCTTTTGAGAGGCTTGCATGAGGATACAGTGATATTACATTTGGTAATCTTGTGGGGCCGGTCTCCCTGGTGGAGGGGTTAAGGACGTTGTTTGTAATCCCGTATACTCTTGTATGAAACACAGCTGCGCACGATTCGGCAGCGGATCACATCGCGTTGGTTACTTACGGAGAGTATGTGAGCCAGTCGTTCAGAAAGCAGTGGCAAACTACTGAAAGTAAAACTTGCCAAGACATCAACAGCAGCTGAAAAATGCTGGCGTTGACTGCAATGTACTGTAAAAGATATTTGGAAAAAAAAATCTTGTGGGGATTTGTGTTCTTGCACAGTTAATCAAAAGAACCTTCACCAGAATCTTGATTACCTATTTACAGTTATGCATTCTTGGATCACCAAGTGACAAGTTTCTCCTATCTTGGACCAGTATAACAGATGATGGCAGAAGTGAAACAAGTCAAAAAGAGAATAGACATGGCCAACATTTTTTTCATCAACATAAAATCATTATTGACATCTAGATAGATTAACAATGCAATTAAAATGAAAATTTTCAAATGTTATGTATATTCAGCATTACTTTATGGCATAGAAGTATGGGCAATGAACAAACAATTAGAATGTGGAATAGAGGCCCCGGGTCTACAGAATAATATGTTGTATTTCATAGAAACAAAATCAATCAAATAAGAGGTTCTTGAAAATATGGTAATGAAAAGAGAGTTGATGAAAGAAATAAAAAGAGGCAAGTGAAATATTTCGGCCACATTAAGACAACACTCTAATACAAACCATATTGGACTGTAAGCGAGCAAGAGGTAGACAATGATACAAATGGGAAGATAACATCAAGAGATTGGTGAACAGCAGTCTGACAGTATGTACAGTCAAGTCAGTATTGAAGATCCACTGCAGTCAACCTTCATTGTGGGAATGGCACCTGCTTGATTGATTCTTGTTTAAAATGCAAATAGGGAAGCTCATTGAGTATTTTATTGTTAATTACATATTGGTGGCTGGTTGTAATCACTGTAGAGAGATTCTCAAGGTGACTCTTGTTCTATCTTTTATCACTGTTCTGAATCTTGTACAGTAAGTTTCCTTGATATTTTCAGTTGGAATATTGGAAGCAAGGATCACCAGATGACTTTGTGAAGATCTTGGAGGCATCACGAACTGATGCTAGCCTGGATTATTCTAACTTTGAGAAGGACCAGATGAAGTCTTTGGACACATTGGCTGCCTACTATGTGCAGCAGGCTCATAAAGAGAAAAACAAAGACAGAAAGAGAGAGCTGTTCATGAAGGCCACCTTGTTGTACACAACTGCAGATAGAATTATTATGTATGACCAGGTAAGGGAGATGTGACTTGTTCAGTGCTGTGTTGCTTATTTCTCACACCCACAGGGATATTTTATGAAAATATGAAAAGATGTCTTTGTTAAACACTGATTTTTGTGTTGGAAAAATTCTAGCCTATTCAGATTGACACAGCGAAATAACTAAATATTAGTTACATTTTGAAGACATTCCTGTCTTCTTTTACAGACACAAAAATACACAAAGAGAAACATGCCTATCTTATTCAGTGAAATCCATGCCATGTCTGCTTGAATTTAAATGAGTTTGGTAGATTTTGTGATATGTCTGGTGGAACAGAGTGCACATATCGCCCATCTAATACTGTTGCTCGTGTCATAATGGTGCAAAAGCAAATCATTGTTGCTGCCTCTTGTTTTAGACCTGATGAAATCTAGTGGTATATGGCTGTCAAGTAGCCTTGGCGTTCATCATTGGCTTCGGCAAAAGTTGGCACAAATTTCCTGACATTGTAAGCATCTTCAGAAAAAGTGGCAGACATAATTTTTGGCTATGTAAACAAATGTGTAAGCAAAATGACATCTACAGGGGACTCAACACCAGAAATATAATCTAGAATTGCACTGGCATCTAGTGCCTTCAATAAACTGTCAAACATCTGGAAGTCAAAGACACTCAGCAAACACACAAAACTTAAAATCTTCAACTCTTGTGTGATTCCAGTGTTAACGTATGGATGTGAAAGTTGGAAATCAACGGTAGCTTTAGATAAAAAATTAGACAATTTTGAGAACAAATGTCTTAGAAGACTTCTAAACATCCACTGGACAGACTTCAGAACCAATTCGCAAATAAGACAAGAGACTAAGCAAGATACAGTATCCAATTTCATAAGAAGACGCCGTTGGAACTACATCGGCCATGTACTCAGAATGGACAAGTCAAGACTCCCCTATCAAGCCCTCACATGGTCACCAGTAGGGAAAAGAAAACGGGGAAGACCAAGAGAGACCCTGCGTAGAACCATCATTAGAGAAGGCTCATTCAATGGCCAAGTAAATATCCAAGATCTACAACAGGTAGCAGCGAACCGCCGGGCATGGAGAGACAGGACTTCTGCCCTATGCGCCGCCTTAGGCTCAAGAGGAAAGACTAACTAACTAACTAACTAAACAAATGTGTATAGAAATTTCTTGGCCTGTTAATTTACAATGAAATAAGCTAAATGTTAGTTTTGTTTTGGGGAATTACCTTTCCTCTATTTCAAGCTGGCTTTGTGACGAGGGTGTTATGGACGCAATTCGTAATCCTGCATACTGTATTCAAAATATGACTGCTGGGGTTTGGAAGTGGACTGCGTTGCATTGGTTTTTATAAAATGATATGAGTCTCGGTTGTTCAGAAAACAGTGTAAAACTACTGAACGTGAGCTTGCCAAGAGATAGACAGACAGCAAAAAAATGCTGGGATTGACTACTACATCCTGTAGGGGATATGCAACTATTTCAACTCAAAGCATGCTATAACTTTAGCTAACTGAAATATTATTATCCATTGCCTCTGTGTGTGTGTGTATGTGCATACGTGTGCATGTGCCCCTGCCTGATAAAGGGGGAAGATAAATCCTGAAAATACTAGTCCTTACAGTTTGTGTTTATAACATTAAGAGTTAAGTATGGCTTATTTTTTTTCAGTTTTGGCTGTCATGTCTTTCTTGATGTTTATGGTGTCACATAGTTCTAGAACTCTTTACTTTCATCAGCATAGTCTGGCACATATACCTGTTCTTTGCCAAGTATATTAAAATTAGCGTAGTTAGATTGAGCAGCATCCGTACATTGATTCCTGATAAATAGTTTGAAGCCAGTTACTTAGTGAGTGGTCATTTTATTTTGCCCTGTGTAGAATCACCTGCTCGGCCGTGCTTATTTTTGCCTCCTGGAAGGGGATAAAATGGATCAAGCTGATGCACAGTTCAACTTTGTCCTGAATCAGGTGAGTAAAGTTACTTTGTACATCTTTGAGTTTCATTGTCAGAATTTTAATGAGTTCAATATGCCTACTTTTAAATAAACTTTATCATTTTACTCAGACCAGATAAGGATTGGCATAGTCAGTTTACTGTATACACAAGTATGATTCTGTTAGTTTATATCACAGGATGTTTTATTCAGGTGCCATGAATATCATGTAATTTATTAGTTTTGTTATTGTCATTTTAGTATCTTTTCATTTAGATGTCATCTGTTGGATGTTTTATCATTTCTCTTTTTACTAGCCCAAACAATACTCGCTACCTTTTTCTGGTACAAGTGATAACTGATCATCACCTTTACACTATTACTTCTTGTATAATATATCTTTGTTATTGATTGCTTTGCAATTTTTATCTTTAAAGGTATTCATACCAATTTACTTGCTGTTCATGCTTAATAGGTGTACAATACTTCAGAATTCTAATTTTGACTTCCATTAAGAAATTGTATAGGATACTTTCCTCTTTGTGAAATCAAGTTTTACTTTGTCTGCTTCATACTTCCGATGTGTATTTTCTTCTGATGTTAGTAAAAAATTGCTTAAAAGTCGACAGGGTCAATTTCATTGCACTGGGATTTTATCCCATACAACTCAGTCTCTTTCCGCAGCGCGGAAAGCATCACACAAAGCACAAACTCCATAGCTCCAGCAACGACCCCCGGGAGTCTCTGAAAAAAATGCACCCGTGAACCAGAGGATGTGGCCCAGAATCGAACCTAAAACCTTTGAAGCCTGAGTCAGGCAGCTTGACCACTTCGCCACGGAGACTCCCACTGTTAGTAGTATACCTAAGTATTGAATGTCTGACTATAGACATTCATTTGAACATATTCTAATGATCTTATTTACATTGAAATCTAGTTAAGGTCTGTTATTTCTTTTATCCATATTGACACTTTCATGTATTACTTTTGATGTTATCCTAGTCGAGCAACAACATCCCATCACTGTTGGGCAAGGCATGCATTGCCTTCAATAAGAAAGATTACAGAGGTGCCTTAGCATACTACAAGAAAGCTCTGCGCACAAACCCTACTTGTCCAGCATCAGTTCGTTTGGGCATGGGCCATTGTTTTGTGAAGCTGAATCGGTTAGCCAAAGCAAGGTCAGTTTCATTCTGTATTGACTGTTGTTGTTCCTGTTCATAGAGTTGAGTGTATAGTTATATGGGTTACCAGGACCCATAAGGGAAGCAGTGAATAACAACAGTGTCGGCTACCATGGCTAAGGAGGGATGGTGTGAGACTGACTACCTCATTCTGCAGAAAAGTTTAGCTGCAAAATCCGACCAATCATGGCTTGGCATGCCTTGGTTGACCAACTGCTCCGTAGGGCGATACAAGGCAGCAGAAGATGTTCTATGGAGCTCTAGTGGCATAGTGGTTAATTCACTTGCTTACTAAGACAGTGGTCTGGGTTCAATCCACCCGAGTAACAGGATTTCATTTTTCTAACGAGTATATCTCTAGGGTTGGCCCAACCTCATAAAATGGATACTGGATAATTTTTAAGATTTCATGTATAGAGATAGTTATATGCAAGTATAGAGGTTTATGTTTACACATGTATATGTATTATGCATAGGGGTTTGAGTTACGTGTGTTGGGTACAGAGATTTGTGTGGTTATATGTGTTCAGTATAGATGTTTTTTGTGGTTACCTGTGGTCTGTGAGATATTTACCATAACTTGAACAGTGGAGTAGATGATAACATAAAGGGAGAAACAATTCCTGTACTGTTTTTGTTTGCGCTCGCTCGGTTTGATCTAAAGCACAGTCCATACACACTACTAGTAGTGGTGGAATGCATTTTGTGCATGGATTAGCTTTCCCTGTTAACAATGTCCCTCGCCATCAGGCGAACCCACTCCCAACTTCAGGGGTACTTGTAATTTATGTCCCTAAGTCAAGGGCGATAAGTCAACATTTTAGTGTCCAGTGTAGGGGTTGAATCCCTTACCTCAGCATTAGCAATTTCCTGTTACTAATCATTGGAAGCCCCTGCTGTTCTTTAATGGTGGAACTATAATGTCAAGTTGTCATCATCAATATAGGTGGATTTAAACATCATCAAGTGTATGTTAAGGTGGGGCTCAGCAGGCTGTTTCCAATATTTGGAACATTATTTGATGTTATAAGAGATGTTTGATATAGGCTATGAGGAAGTATTGAGGAAGTCAAAGCATGTTAATATATTATGTAATTATTCAATACACTGTTTAAAGTTAAAGGACACTAGATCTGGTGTGTATAATTGAAGGAACAAACATACATTTTTAACAGACCCTCATTATGTAAAAAAATAACTTCAGAAGTTGTGGTGATCAGTTCTGGGCAGAATTTTGACCACATGTCTCTGGGGTTATACAATGGGTAACAGAACATGTTCTGGCAGGTAAGATGACTTGCGAGTCAATAAAATATCGGCCATATTCCCCATGTGCCTTGTCGTCATGGACATGAGAATCTTTACTTTTATCTTGCATCATGAGGACATTCTGTCACCCTTGCAGAATTGAGATGCAGTCTGAGAGGTGGATGAATTGCCGGTTCTCTTGTGGTTTGGGGGCACACTTGCATTAAACAAGTAGTTTTAAAAGTAAAACACATTAAAGTTAGCTCTTTGCAAGCACTGCTTTGAACCACATCCTGGTGGAAATTCATTTCTGCAAGAGTGGAAAATTTTGAAAAAATAAAGTGAATGTTTATGTAAAATAGATGTATTTTACAAAGACTGAACTGTAATTGTACCTCTGTTTTCCATGACAGAAGAGGGAAAAAGACTGAATGAATGTAATTTACAATTGCATTAATTATGCTTTAATTTGTAATCAGAATGGCATTTGAGAGAGCCCTACAATTGGACCCCAACTGTGTGGGAGCTCTAGTGGGTCTTGCTGTTCTAGAACTGAATTCAAAGTCACAGGAATCTATTAAGAATGGTGTGCAGCTGTTGTCCAAGGCTTATACGATTGATTCATCAAATCCCATGGTTTTAAATCACCTTGCCAACCATTTCTTCTATAAGAAGGTTAGTCATTAAATGTCACACAAATGACAACTTGTTTTCTCATATTTGTGATGAACTAACAGCTTCATGAGACGAGGCAGAATTACCCATTGTAACACTAGAAACTTAGCTACCACTTTCTGTATTGAATTTATAAAGACTGAAGTGATTCAGACAGCTTGTGAGAGTGAACCTCTCAATCAGCTACCAAATTGATCCTACAAATGAAGCTCAGTCTATAGAGCTGGAGAAAGACCAAGAAAAAGAACAATAGATTTTGTTTAGGGTATACTTCTTCAACCAACTTACTTTTGTTGTCTCCTGCGGCTCCCTCCATGTTATCCCCATATAGTTCATCTCTCTTTAATTCTTTTCTCTGTGTTTCTATGCCTCCCATTATTTTGTTTGCCTTGCGGGTTCCAGACAAGGGAGTGTCTAATTGGACTATTCTCAGGCTTTCTCAACTCCCATCCAGCGCCAGCATCCTCTCCCTCTTCTCAATTCATTGGACTCTGTCTCTATGGTATGCTTCACAGACAAATTCAGTGTAGTTTGTCTGGTCTCTAGGGTATGCTTCACAGACAAATTCAGTGTAGTTTGGGCAACATGTTTTGCTGAAGATGAAAAACTTCAACTTCCCTTTAATATCAAAGGTGGATTTAAATGGGGATGGATAATTGATAGATAGATAGTTTCTCGTGTAACCTTTAGGAGATTTTGCTTACTGTTTATTAGAAATGATTTTGTTAATCTAGTTACTTACGTACAGAACGTGTGTTGAAGACTGATTACATGTTGAAGACAAATTACATTGATTGAAATGTTTGGGAGTTGTTCTGTGGTGACTTACACCATAACATGAAACAAACATCATAAGTTTAAAAACATAAAGGGGGCCTCTCATAACCATGAGGCATGTTGAGTATATGATAAGTAAATGTAAGTAAAGAACCCTGGTCCACCTTGAGGCATATTATACAAGTGGTGCTAGCTCCATATTTTGTATAGACCGATGGGCACTCAATGGGTGATGTGGTCAATATGCCAGCCACCCGGACTTCTCAGGTCACTTACTGGTAGCCATTTTGGGTTGGGTTGACCTGGGAGCCCAGTTCAATTACAAACATCCCCACCTTGATGGGGATTTGAACTCATGACCACTAGCATCTTGCAGATGAGCATGCTAGCCAGTGCGCTACTGTGGCTCAGGCTATATGTTGCTAGCGCCATTTTCTAAGACCATGTTGGTAAATTTGGGTATAATCCAAAAGGAAGTCAAAGCATTTTAATATATTATGTAAGGGGCAAATCATGGATGGGTCGGGCGGAAGATTTCATTAGACAGGTTTGCAGTCCTACCGGTATCAACCCCGGCCTGTGCCTCCAGCTTTTAAGTACACCTTCTCCTGCATTATCACACTTGACAGATGGTGCAGAGAGCAGAACCCTGCCGCTGTCAATGCAGTGGTCAACACGCTCATCAATGAACACTCAGACAACCCTGAAGTGCTCATCTATACAGATGGATCTGTTGTTTAGCAGAGAAGTGCGTGGGCATTTACAGCCCGTTTAGCGGGCTGAACCGTTCAAGAATCCAGTGGTGCCCACTCTGTGACCACGAGCAGCATGACGATGGAAGTGATGGCAGTAACATAGGCTTTCATATGGCTAGAATCACAGCATTATATCAACATGTGTGTACTAAGTGATTTAATGAACATGATTCGGAGTGTCGATGCAGGATATGTACGTAGACCGTGGATTGATTCACTGCGAAAGTCCGTTGCCCGTAAGGTTACCTTCATCTTCGTCCTGGGACGTGTGGGAGTTGAGGGAAATGAACGAGCTGATAAATTGGCCGACTCTGCATCCCCTGCTGATATCCAGCCCATGGATTGCGCCGATGTTATTAACATCCTTAAAGAGATGTCGCGAAAAGAGGACTTTGACGTCAGTGAATCCACATCGTTGTCCAGGATGAGAGACTTTAGAGTAACAGTTGGCACGACCAGACACGAGAGGTACATCGGGAAAATGAGGGGCTTCGTCAACCAACACAGAACTGGCACTATTAGCCACTGGATGCTGATGCATATGCTGGGGGTAGGATCTGAGCACCTATGAACCTGTCCGGAGTGCAATGACGATACCCCAACTGATAACTGAAGACAGATGCTATATTCATCTGCCATAAGAAGACTAAATGTAATATGGACAAATGTGATGTGTGATTTCCCGTGAAAATCGGTAGATAAATGGTGGTATCATTTCTCTTTAACAGCTGTGAAAACTGGGTTTTTACTGTAGATTTTCAACCAATAATGCAAGCTTTCCCATACAAACACATAAGACTTCCATGCAGTTTGAATATTGAGCATAAAAGAAATGTTTTTATTAAGCAATAAATACATATCCAAGTGACCAAGGGCCACTCTCTTCAGTAGTGACATGGACAAAAACTAGCCTAGTTTGCCACAGTTTCTGATCAAATATGATTCTCTAAAATACAATTGAAAGCAAGTGACAGTAAACAAATCCTAGACTGAAACCTGTAAATAATGCTCATACACAGCTTGCACATGTAGCTGAATGTAGGGAGCAGTGGAAGACCTTGAGTATGAATGCAACCACTGTGTCACCCTACTGGCCCACAGATGGGTAACATCTGATATCCAGTAACTGTTTAATACATTTTATTTTAATACACATCATTAACAGCAGAGACCTGTGGCTTATACTGCTCCCAGGCAAGCACATTGGTGACTGACATCTCAACTGACAGCAAGTTTCTCTATATATTTAAGTTGTCATCTGATGGTCTTTGCAGCAGCTGTTTCTAATGTGTTGACAATCCTTTACATAGAAACTAATGTTAATTGTTTAGTGCAAGAAGCACAGCTGAGGACTATTTGATCTCTGACTTTTAATTTGGTCAAATATTATTGGAAATGTTTGATGACTCTAAATGTTTGAATCTAACAACCTACACAGGACTATCAGAAAGTTCAACATTTGGCTCTGCATGCCTTTCACAACACAGAAAGTGAAGCCATGAGAGCAGAAAGTACATACCAGCTGGCCCGGGCATTTCATGTGCAGGTGAGTTTTTTTCATTTGTTTGCATTGTAGGCCTCTTATATTTGGGAACTTTACCTTACTCGTACATAATATCTTTGAAAAGGTATGAACAGACATCTTACGTACATATGAGATTGTGTTGAATTTCAAGTCTAATGTTCTGTATTCTCTAGAATCTTCTCTTACTGGTACTAGAGATATTGTAATATCTGCAATCATGCAGAACTAAATCATTCTTGTGTAAATTCTGAAAGCAAAGTGAACAGTTCCCTACAGGCCGACATGTGATTTTGTAGTGAACAAGTTAATGCTGCATGTAGATTTATCGTATGATGTACAAAATACATTTGCTTGTGTATATGTGTGTGTGTCTGTCTGTCTGTCAATCATCCATCCATCAATTCATCTATCTATATCAGTTTATTTCTTTGAGTGATATGCTTTGACATATTTTACTTCTAGTTTTGATTTTGTTTATAGCTCATAACTATACCTTCTCAGACTCAAGAGGGCTGCATGGTTCATTTACATATTCGACGAATATTTGTACAAAACTGAGGATGTAATACCCAATGATTCCTGGGTAATGGATTGGAAATGTAGCCTTTGATAAGGGCAAAAAAATAAGCTGTTTATGCATGTTATGACAATCCACTGAATGTAAAATTGCCTTGTAGATAATATAACAGCCAAAAAATGCTGAGGTTGATTATGACATTGTGTAAAGGACATGCAGCTAATGTTTTTATACATGTTAAAAACTTGTGAAAGTTCCAGTTGATCAGATAGTCACTGATTAGTCAATTTTTGTGTGTGTAAAATTTGAAAACCCACCCATAACAGAATATTTATAGTATATTTAGTAAGACAGCACTATCAAATCTCTTGCCCTTGGAAATACTATGATGGGTGGCCAACACTGGGTGTTGATTCTTACATGATGATACCTCTAAGATTGAATTATGGCTTGATATAATGTTTGGCTGGCAAGGCTGTCCATGTAAACACATGCCAGGAAGACATTGGAGGTGTCTCCTAAAAGGCACAAATGTCACAGCTGAGCTGTAAACAAACAACGCAATAACGTCCACACACACACAAAATCAGGTGAACGTAGCGGAAAAGATTTGATTTTTGTATGTGTAGATTTTGTTCTTTTCTCTCTATAGGAGGACTATGATCAGGCCTTCCAATACTACTACCAGTCTACTCAGTTTGCGCCTGCCAATTTTGTGCTTCCCTTCTTTGGACTTGGTCAGATGTACATTTTTAGAGGGGATAATGAAAATGTAAGTGTAGTGTTTCAGTGTTAAAATCAGGTTGGTTAGATAATAAGTGAATTCTTAATTTTTCCTCAACTTCTAATTACCAAGAGGCAGTCAAGTGATCCTGCTCAGGGTCAGAACTGACAGTTAGACACTCACATGTGTGTTCATGTGGAGAGTGTCATCAAACAGTGGAACATGCTCTTTAAGGCTGATGGCTTCATGGGAGGTGCAGTGCAACAACTTGACCATACCCAGTTCTAGGGAAAGACAAACTATACATTGACCACGGGAAGCTAAGATGGGCGTCATTTAATAAGTGAGAAAATGTGGTTATGTTGAGACCGAACAGTTTGCGTGTCCTACTCTGTTCTGTAGCCATGGAATGTATAAAGGAGGTTTCATGGGGTTGCATCAGATTGTATCCCATATGGCATGGTCTCTTTCCACAGAGCAGCTTGCAATAAGCGTCACATAGAGCATAAACTCTGTAGCTCCAGTGATGACTTCCTGACGTCTCTAAGAAAATTACACTCATGAGAAAGATGGCTTAACCACTTCCCCATGTGGTGGTGGTGGGGGGAGGGGGGAATCATTTATTCTTGGCATAATGCAAACCCAAGTCATTGTTGTACCTACTTTAGGTGCTTCCAATGCCAGGATATCAGCTCTGTCATTACCACACACTCCTACAGGATCAAGAAGCAGACATAATTCAGTTCTTGAACAGTGGAAGATTTACTTTTTATCAAATTTATTATTAATTATTATTCAAATTTATTATTAATGCTAATGTAGAAGCCAAGGGGGAACTACAGCAACATTAATTTCTCAACACTGTTTATGATAACACAAAGCCATATATAAAGTTACATGTTGAAACAACTGCATACCAGTTTTCAGACAGAATATCGTGACATGACATTGATATTAAATTTGAGTAACCAGTTTGCATGAATTTTACATGTTTTTTGGTTATTGAATGATGCTCCATGTTTTTACTTCACCTAAGTTGATCTTTGCTTTTTATTCCTTTCATCCAATCAAGGCAGCCCAGTGCTTTGAGAAAGTTCTGAAAATACAACCAGGCAACTATGAGACCATGAAAATTTTGGGTTCTCTTTATGCAAATCATCCGGATCAAGAAAAACGAGAGATTGCCAGGGTATTTCCTAGTTTATCAAGTTATTTGCTGTTTACATAGCAGTAGAGTTGGATTGTTCACCCACTAAAAGGGAACATGAGCTGGGTTTAGACCGTCGTGAGACTGGTTAGTTTTATCCTACTGATGACAGGTCGTTGCTACGGTAATCCTGCTCATTACGAGAGGGAAAGAAGACCCTGTTGAGCTTGACTCTAGTCAGACTTTGTGAAGACACTTGAAGGGTGTAGCATAGGTGGGAGCACAATCAGGATCTGCATTGTAGACAGTGTCAGTCGGGGAGTCTGACGGTAGTACATGCTTACATAGGTCCAGACATTTACGATGACAGATGTACACGCTCATACCGCTCCAGACACTTGGTATAAGGCACTCAGCTGAGGGATATGGCTGAACGTTTCTAACTCAAATCCCTCGGGAGTGAGGGTCTGGTTTCTACTCACCTTCTGCTCTTGGAGGTTTGATGCTGTGCAGCCATCATCTGCAGCCTACCTTGTTCCAGACGTACTGGTTATCCTTTCCTCTGGAGATAACAAGGCAAGGCAGAGAGAGGGATTATACTGCATGGGCAACACATGTTCTCTGATTCTATGCCCAGGCATTGTGCGATGGAATTCTAGCTTTAGTTTCAGTTCACATTTTTGTCTGCAAAGACGGCAAGGTGCCACACTTACATAGCAGTTTCCTTAAGGATACATGTTGTTCTCAGAATGCAAGTGACTAGAGTAATGGTGAAAACATCTTTTAGATGACTATGTGAAAAATGTGTATCATGAATGATATTTGCCATTTTGTTGAAACTTGCTTGAGTATTGTTGTGGGTAACATTTTATTTATGTTAAGTTTTATGAAAAACATTTGTAATTGACTATAATTACAATATTAATTCACATTCTGGAAAGAATTCCTGATTTTCTGAAGATTAAAATATTCTGCAGCAACACATGAAGAAGGTGACGGAACAGTTTCCTGATGATGTGGAAGCATGGATAGAATTGGCACAAATCATGGAACAGACAGATGTGCAGGTCAGAATACCTAATATAGTTATTCTAATGACATTTTCAGTTATGAAATATATTTCGTTCTTGATGTCATCATTCAGCTTGCTATTTCTTACTACTGTCTCAGATGATCTGACAAAGGAGAGTCTGGCATATGTTACTGCAACGTTCTAGCACGAGAATGGAAGTTGAGACTGCGATGGTTGGAGGGCAGCACAGTCAGACATATAATGTTTTAATGGACTCAGAATAGGCTTCAGAAACGAGAAACACCTGTTGCAGGTGGAGTGGCTAGCATCGTTTGACAGGAAGCATAGTGAGAACACAGGGCATGCATGTATGTGGGGTACTGAACAGGCTGATAGATTAGCTCCTGCTGCCTCTCTAGATGGAGAGCTACTTTATGATGATGGTGATGTGGTGAAGGCGCTCAGGAATCAGGCTGAGAGTGCTGCTGAACAGATGGGAGTATTCATAACTGGAAAAACCTGGCTCATAAGAGAGTTCATAGTCAGGGCAAAACTCAAAGCATGGAGGAAAAGCCAGGCATTTTAAGTGCATGTTTTGTGGATAAAAGTGATGTGTACGTGAAGATTTAACAGTATACATATCACAGAAAACTGAGAATTTAACATTATTTAAATAATATTTATTAAGCATAATTGTGTAATAAGTGATATCTCCTCTGTCGTGTCTCCACCTTACAGTGGTGGAGTGGTTTGCATGTTGCAGTGACACCAAAAGCTATGCTGACGGTAGGACAGTATCTCCCATGTCGGACAGGTCGAGGGATAGGACCTGACAAAGAGAGAGACAAACTGGCTGCCTTGTAGGTAGATGGGGGTCAGTCAAAGGACAGGGAAAGAAAAACCCCAAAAATGCTTGTAGGAGTCATATGTACTAAGCTACAGGGTTGACGAAACAATGCAACACAATTCATTTTATGATATCGCAACAAATGATGTATAATGTATTGCTTGTACATCAGTGCATGAACTCTGTTACCTGTGAGGATCTAAATGTGTGTAAAATAGAATCACACGTGCTAGAAATATTCTTTATATGGATCATCATCATCAAGTGCCGTGCCAACTGGCATAGGCTTTCCACAGATCTCTGTCTTTGGTTTTCTGGATCAACTCTGATGATGATATTCCTCCATGCCACCATCTCAATCCATCCAGCATTATTTCTCTTGGTTTGCCTCTCTCGATCTTTCCAGTTGTCACGATGTTCTCCAGTGTCTCTCTTCTCATTACATGACCAAAGAAAGCTGTTTGTCTCTTTCTCATTGTTGTATATAATGTTCTAGTTTCATTAGCCTCTTTCAGGCTTTATGTGGGTAACTTTTATTAATTTGAACTGTTGCTTGGGCAGCAGCTTATTCAACATGTTATTTTTAATTTCCAACTGTCAGAGGATTTTTAACATGTGCCACCTGTGCACAGATCTTCACACCATTGTCCAAAAAGGCCAGATTTTTGATCGACCACTAAAGAATTATCGGCTCTGTGGTGAAGTGGTTGCTGGCGCAATTCATAATCCAGCATACTGCATTCAAAACACAGCTGCAGGCAATTAGGCAGCAGACCGCCATGTGTTGGTTTTAATTCAATGATACGAGTGCCGGTCATTCCAAAAGCAATAGCTGTACTGAACCTGAAACTACTGAAATTTCTCGCCAAGAAATCACAGAAAAAAAATGCTGGGGTTGATTGCAACGTCCTGAAAATGATATGCAACTAATTTAACTAGTGAATTGAACCATCTGCATGTGTAAAAGGATGCCGTATCCTGTAAGCCATCAGGCTTGCTGTGTGAGTTTGGTGCTATGTGTTTAACAGTATTATTGTTTTCTGCAGGGTGCCCTGTCAGCATATGGGACAGCAACACGTATACTCAAGGAGAAAGTGGAGGCCGACATCCCCCCAGAAATTCTCAACAATGTGGCAGCTTTACACTTTAGACTGGGAAATTTTACAGACGCTAGAGTAAGCTGGCCATAGCATAGTTTGTGACAACCTTAATCTGTACAATTTGTAGGTGGGCATGCATGTTAGTGGTGGTGAGAGCAGGTGTGTGATATCCTTAACCTGTACAGGCTATGTGTTCACAGGTATTTGTGTTTTGTGTGGGGCAATGTGTGGTAACTAACCTATACAAACTGTGCCGCTGCATATCTGTGGTTGTTTGAAGAGGTAGATAATGGACGCAAGAAGAAAGAAAAAGTGAGATAAAGAAGAATATAATAGAATACATGCAGAAATAATACACAAATACAAAGAGACTAAAGAAATCTGGCTGAATAACGAAGACACAAACAATATATTGCCTGGCATATTTTGATGTATCTCGTCCGGTGGATACTACAGAAGAAAGTTTATCATATAATGAAGTAACATAATGATATAGTTAATAGATGGACAAAATATATAGAAGAGCTATAAGACGATAAGAACCTGGATATAAATATTGAAAACAATGGTGTAGGTCCACCAATACTTGCTGTTGAAGTTGAGAATGCACTACATTACATGAAGAAAGGAAAATCACTCAGGCCAGACAACATTATGATGGAGGAAATTTGAGGTTCTGGGAAATTTTGGAATTGAAATAATGATACAACGTTTAAATGACAACTATATTAGTGGGTGGATTATTACCATACTTATAGTTCTGCCAAAGAAACCATGGGCTTTACAATGTGAAGATCATTACATAATAAGTCTTATGAGTCATGTGACAAAGCTGTTATTAAGAATAATTATGAGAAGAGCAAGAAACAAGATTAAACCAGAAATGAGCTATAACCAATGGATGTGAAGAAAGAGGGCACAGCAGTGTCATGTACATTCTCGGGACACTGTTTGAGAGAGCTATAGAAGTAAAAACAGATCTTTACTTATGCTTCATAGACTAAGCAAAACCGTTTGACAGTGAAATATGAGGAAATAATCAAACTAATGAAACAATTAAACATTGACAGTGAAGAACATATAATGGCAATAGACAACAGCTGTAAGAAACAACCACCATTTAGGAACATTTTAGTGCAAAAAGAAGGGTGTAGACAAGGAAGCCTACTCTCACTGCCTTCCTCAATATGTTTCCATAATTCTTTCCAGTTGTGACAGTGTGTTAGTAGTTTTTCTCTTCTCATAATGTGGCCAAAAATTGTTGATTGGCTTTTTTCTGATGTTTCTAATAAGTTGTCTTTGTGTCGTAGCCTCTTTCAGAACATGTCACTTATTTTGGCTGTCCATGGTTTTTTACCATTCTATTGTAAAACCACATTTCTGTGGTTTCTATGAAAGTTCAAGCTCATTTTCTGATTGTCCATGATTCACAGCTATATGTCTAACAGGCTAACATTGTTAAAATATATCTATAACCTATTCCAGAAACTATCATCATTAAAAAAGGTTGAGTAAATTCCTTTGCAGGCCCTACTGCTGTAATACCGTGCGGTGTTTGTCCTTGACATATACTGGTCCACAGGATGAGGAGACTGCCAAGCTCCCTTCATCAAGGGCATTTCGTCCCAGAAATATGTCTGATACCCCTTTTGTTAAGACTGGCCCTCACAGCAGTACTAGTGTTAAAAAACAATAGAGTTCTGCCACTACTGGGGATTGGACAACTAACCTCAGTGTTGGTAAGCCAGTGCATGAACCTGTCTGCCACAACTTTTCCCCTGTCAGAAAGTACATCGCTGCACTTATTGTTGGATAGTCAGTACTAACAATTTCTTATTTAGTTGTGCTTTGTGTTAATTACATATGTCCCTTCTTTCTTTTATGTGGTCTAAAAGTACTAAAATTTTGTTATACACTGTTGGAAACTTGTCCTGTCATTTGCTTTCAGAGTTTTTTTTTCACACACGAAATATTAATTTACAAAAATGGGACCATTATCATAATTAACATTAGAAACTGGTGTATAATATGTTTTAGAATAACCCTCGACTTAGCATGTTGGGTGACGTAATCTGCCTTTAAATTGTACTCAATATCAATATGTGTTTTATTTGTATATTTTATCAGAACTGTGTACTGTTTGTACTTGGTACTCATCATAATTAATCTCGTGTATAAGCTCTCACAAAATTAGTTATTGCTGGTCTCAGAAACACATGTTAGCCACTTGTGACATTGTGCAATCAATTATTTTCCATGAAAAACTGAAAACATGAAGAATCTTGAGCTAACTGATGTGGTGTCTCTATTAGAGTATTAATTTTTACATTTGATGCTGTAGTGAGGAAGAGAAAGTCCCTGTGTATATTAGCACTATTTACAAGGATGAAATTATTTGATTTTACTGTCCATAATTGTTGGTATTTCTGTTTATGATTTTTGTTGTTAAATCATATTTGTGTTTACTGTAAGTTTTCTTGCAATAGCTGAATGGCTGTGATCTTTGATCTGCTCTCTATTTCTCTCTCTTTCTCTTCCCCCCACCCCCACACACTTACTCACTTCTTCCCTCCCTTGTATCTGACACATACATACACTCACAAACCCTACCCAAGTTCTATATCACACAGCTCACTTTGATGCCTCATTGGTCTTGACTGTTTTGACAGAAATACTATGAAGCTTCCCTGGAGCGCTCCAAGTCAGATGCCCAACATGATGAAACATATTACAGCGCCATCTCTGTGACCACAACATACAATCTGGCTCGTTTGTATGAAGCCCTGCATGAATATGACAAAGCTGATAAATTCTACAGAAACATTCTCAGAGACCACCCCAATTATGTGGATTGTAAGTGACCTTTGTAGCAGTTTGAAACTTATACTGTCACATTCATTGTTCATGTAAGAAAACATGTAAAATTATGCTGGTCTGGCATTCACAGTAAACTATTCAACTGCAACAACATTTTGAAAGCTTTTCTGCTTTTTTTTTTTCTTCAGGCTTTAAGAATCCTACATGAACATTAATATACCACACAAAATAAGGAAATCACCACTCACTTTATCTTAACATGGAAACCTCCATTATGGTGTTTGAATTTTAAGCACTTCTTGCTTTCGGTGACATATACCTCAGATTATCATGATGTCCTGATGTCCATGATAATATTTCTGCACGCCTGCTTATCCTGTGTTCTTGACATGTCGTACTGCTTGATTCCACCCCACTTTGTTAAGGAATGTTTTATTTTGAATAGTGCCTATTCCAAATTTCAAACCAACCAATGCAGGTTTCCACATTAGGATGAAGTGAGTGGTGTTTTTTGTCCTTATTTTGTGTATGTTTATTTTCATGTATGAATCTTGGAGCCTGAAGACAAGAGTAGGAAAGCTCTTGAAACATCACTACAGTGAATTGTTAGTTGTGACTGTTTGGATAGTATAATCTTTATGTATAAAAATGGAACAGTGACAGAGTTGTCGCAAACAATTCAGTGAGAAAACAGTTTTGGAAATTGTCATTCTACAGAAATACAGCATATTTTACTTGATTGTCATGGAGGATTTGGTAGGAGGTTTGGGTCAGTGAAGAGGGAATGTGTTTTGCTTGGTCAAAAATGTTCAGGGGAAATGTATTCTGTTTAGAATGACACATGGTGTCTCAAGCACATGAACACAAGGTGTCCGACATCCCACGTGAGTTAAGCAAAGACATGTAAACAAAGCTCATGACTGTATTTAAGGGGCAGTATGAGAAGGCTCTGAACTAATATGGGAACAGTTATGAAGTTGTGCAAGGTCTGGTAGTCTGACTGGATAAATGTTTGGTTCGTTGTCACAATTGTGATGTTTGAAAGTAGAGGATGTTCTAGTTTGTGTCCTGAATATTGTCATCATGCATTAAATACTAAAACACCCTGCATTTACTGCTGTTTGAGTTGTACCTGCCTGATGTTGTTGCTGTGATCAAATCTGTCTTCTATCTCTTTGAACTTGGGATGCCATCCTAAGAGTTGCTCCTGGACATTGGTGATTGCCTGCAAAAATGTATTTCTTATTATATAATTAGTGTTATTGTGAAGCCAGCAAAATGTTACAGTATTTATTTGATGTTATTTACCTAGCACTGATGTGACTCCTGCTAAAATATTTCTTCTGTTTACTACACAGGCTACCTTCGTCTTGGATGTATGGCCAGAGATCGTGGTCAGATATATGAAGCCTCTGATTGGTTCAAGGAAGCTCTTCAAATTAATCAGGCATGGATCGTTTCATGATCGTAAAATTAATGCACTGTGTTTTATTTCATAACATCAGATGGAAGATGTATAATAGAGATAAGAGCTGAATGGGTCAAGCAAAAGCTGCATTCCAGAAAATTAAAAGTATCTTGTGTAATAAATCACTATCATTGAATGTCAGAGAGTACTGAAATGCTATATATAACCTGTTTTGCTGTATGGCAGTAAATCATGGAATGTGAATGAACAAATTATGAATAAGTTAGAAACAAAAGAGATGAAATTCTTGAGATGAATGTTGCGACTACCTTTGACTGCCAGATAAACTAACCATTATCTGGAAGAGACTAATGAAAGTAGAACATTATATACAACTATAAAAAAGAAAACGATCAAGAAACATGCAGCATTTTTGGTATTAAAGAGTAATGAGAAGAAAGACATTGGAAAACATCACAATGACAGGAAACATCAGTGGTAGAAGAGATAGGGACAGACCGAGAGACATGTTGCTGGATGCACTGAGACTGGGCACGAAGTAATATCAGCAGGGTTATCCAGAACACCAAGGACTGAGATCTGTGAAGAGACATGGGCACCTATTCTAGTTAGCAGGGCACATGATGATGATGTATTTTATTCAGAAAATGATTACATTTAAGCATATTTATTGAATGGTGTTGAAGAGACCAAATATTGTTCATAAGAGCAAGTGTTGTCTGATGTTTTGTCTGATTTCTACATATAGATGTAGATTTTCATGTAGTGTATTCATTTTGGTGTCTTAGTCAGATATGACTGAGCTACCGTATGACAGTAGACGGTACTACCTGCTTTCTGTTAGTGCTGAACGTTGGGCGGCGCTTACCAAACCCGACACCCCACATTGTGCCAACGGCTTCGGGCGGAAGAGCGCAATTGGGAGGGTACAAGCCTTACCCTGGTGCGAGGAAATGCAACCTAAAGACAAAGTGTCATGGCAGGGCAGACCACGCCCTAAGCCTTGGTTGGCGGCTGGTCTAGGATCGAAGCTCCGACAGGTGGACAATTAGAGCATTGCTTTGCTGATCCGGCAGCTTCTGCAGCTTGTCTTGTTCCAGATGTAAAGGTGTTACCTTTCCTCTGGGTTGAACTAGGCAGGCCGAGAGAGGGATCATGCTGCATGGGCAACACATGATCTCTATATTTTAGCCCAGGCTTTGTGCTATGGAGAGGCAATAACTCCATCCTTTACAAACTATCGTCTGTCAAGACGGCAAGGTGCCAATGATTCATTTTGGTGTCATATTTCAGGATCATCCTGATGCTTGGTCTCTGATAGGGAACCTCCATTTAGCCAAACAGGAGTGGGGTCCTGGCCAGAAGAAGTTTGAGAGGATACTACAGAGGCAGGCCACAAAGGATGATGCCTACTCTCTAATTGCTTTAGGAAATGTTTGGCTTCAAACGCTACACCAGCCAATGAGAGACAGAGAAAAGGTATATGGTCTTGTTTCTAGAAACCTTGCTTTGAAATGTATGTTAATGTGAGTACTATCTTCATGTGCTTGATCTGTAGCAGTCCATGTGGCTGCCAGGATAAGAGCACTCTAACTCTTAAACTTCTGGTGCACTGATGGCAGGGTAGGGAAGGGGGGGGAGGGTGGGGCTTCATCACTTACACAGGTCAGCTGGACTTAAACCTTACTTCTCATTCAGAAAGCAGTGGCAACATTCTGCAAAGGACATGCAATTTGTTTTAGCCTGATCTGGAGCAGTCATTGGTGATTATGCTTCTCAAATTTTTCATGTCATCTGATGTAATAAAGTTCAGGTTTCTTATTTTATTTTCACATGTATCTTCTTTTTCTTCTCTTGCCCTGTATTATTGCACAAATTGCTAATTTCTCTATTCCACTTCTTATTGTTTCTATTGTTCTCTGCCCATGATGATCTCAACATTCGTCTAAAAAATCTTATCTCCAGTATCTGCATCTCTTCACCATTTCATTACAGTCTCTATAAGTATTATGTAAACTGTTAATTGGACTTTTGAATGTAGTTTTAAAAAATTCATTACTACTTTATAGTTTTGTCTCTCTCAGCTTCATGTTTCTGCATGATGATTGCTTGAAACATTGTTTGCGACCAACTCTCCCTTCTCTTGGTGACCTAGTTTTATTCACCATAATTGGCTCATTCATAAATAGTTTCACACTGTTTTTCCAACATTTTCTCACACCCACCCTTGATCTTGTACTTTGGGCTCACAATGTGTCACAGAGTTATAGGCAGGGGTTGGGGTAATTGGAGTACAAATGCATCTCATGAAAGTAGAAGCAAGGTGTTCTGTGTCCAGAATGAGAAAACGCTATGATAAGGTTCTGGATTATTATAATACAGCAACCACATGTATACAAAATTCAAGATTTGTGACTCAGCCATGTGCACATGTAGTTTGGTGTCGCAGACGGCAGAGCACATACTCAAAGACTGCCCAAACTACATCATACCCAGGCATACCTTCTGGCCTAGAGAGACAACAGTGGAAGATAAACTCTATGGACCGCTGAGTGAACTAAAAAAGACTGTTGAGACAACATTGCAGTTATAGATATATTTCAAGTGAACGAAAGAAAAAGAATAATAATAATACAGCAGATGACTGACAGATGTGCAAGCCCTGGTAGAAGATGTTTAGTTTGATGATCGCAGTCATGATGTCTGTGTGACTTTGAGCTTAGTGGATATTCATCTGGAGATTACATGCCATGTTGATGTTCCTGCTTATGTTCTGAATGTTATCACTATGCAATACAAACCACAACACTTCACTATTGCTCATTGCATTGTTACAAAGAAGTGATGTCTTGCCGTTGCAACTCCTAACTTAACACATATTCTCCTAAACCTGGGAAGCATCTCTAGATAGAATAGTACCCACTCTGCATATGGTTTCTTTGTCTCTCTCTTCCTTCAGTGTAGCTGGAACCTTTGTTTCTCGGGGAGGGGGGGAGGAATTAGTTTCCAGACTAATTCTGTTCACCAGTGCAGTTTTCTTGAAGACTTATGGGAGGTAATCGCTGGAGTAATGGAGTTTATGCTCCATATGAAGCTTTTTGCATTCCCCTGTTCTGCATGCTTTGTGGAAAGAGATATTCATGTTTGATGAAACTCATTGTAGTGACGTCGATCATCTCACCTGTAAACTTGTAAGTTTGAGCTGTTATCTCTCTGTTCCTTCAGCATGGTTGGAACATCCGAATTGCAGTGTTTGATGACCAGATTATTTACAAAATATTGACACAATTCAGTTTGTATTGTTGGACATTTCTCTGCTGTTATCATGCTATGTTCTGTTCATTGATGTGTGGACTTCTTTTCTTCTAGGAAAAGCGTCACCAAGATAGAGCCTTAGCCATGTACAAGCAAGTATTGAGAAATGACCCAAGAAACATCTGGGCTGCTAACGGAATTGGTAATGATTAGCTGTCTGCAACAGTTGTTGGTCTAATCTCTGTTGTGAACTGCTTAAATAAAACATTTGCAATGAGCTTTAGCAAATTGTTTGCATGTACGCTGTAAGCTCAAGCTGAACTGAATACTTGTGTTATCTACACAGTCAAGGAGCTGCAGAGGTTTGTACAGTATATCTGCCAGAGCAGTGACCTGAGTTCAGTTTCCCACAGTGACAGGATTGTTGTTTCTGACCACTATGGCCCTGTGTCTTCCTGTCACTCTTGCAAGCTGGCTCTATGGTCATGTGTTCGCATTCCCATTGAGACATTTTACAAATGGACCCAGGCTGCCGGATCGACCATGCCTAAAATTGGTACCAGGAAATAAATAGGAAATAAAAGCAGCTGGTATGATATTGACTACATCACTTGAGTGCTGATTGGTCTATGAAAATCTGGGGCTAGCACCATATACTTGATGCACCTCAACGTGTGTAAGAAGGGTCCTCGACCTTGTATTAACTCCCTGTCTTGTCTACAGGGTGTGTTTTAGCACACAAAGGCTGCATCAATGAAGCACGAGATGTGTTTGCACAAGTACGTGAGGCAACTGCTGACTTCTGCGACGTCTGGCTGAACATTGCCCATATCTATGTGGAGCAGAGACAATATGTTGCAGCCGTTCAGATGGTAATTATTTCAAGTTCATGTTCCCATAGACTTGTTTTCTTATGATATGTTGATATAACTTTGAGTGTCCTTGCAGCGTACATTCAGCGTAAGTTGGCTGTAACTGTTGCAGTACATATACAGTAGGTAAACTGTTCATAGTAGAAAGTAGTTGCATAAGTGATTAGTTGACCGGAGTTAAAGGCATGTTAAATGCAATTGCTTGTAGTTAAATCGTAGCTATTCGTGGCTTGAGTTATCACATTATATATATATATATATATATATATATATATATATATATATATATATATATATATATATATATATATAATAGATATCATAGGTGGGAGTGCAAGCGCAATTGAAATACCACTACTTTTATCGTTTCTTTACTTATTCAGTCAGTCGTGGAGATTTGTCCGCAACAGACGAGCAATATCTCTGGTGGGCCTATTCTCGCTGGTCATGAGATCCGCACAGTTTCAGGCAGGGAGATTTGCTCGCAGCAGACGAGAAATATCTCTGGCGGGCCAGCTCTCATTGGTCGCGGGAGCCGCACGAGTCAGGCGGGGAGTCCAGACACTTGCATTTGACAGGTGTACGTGCCCAGTGGTCCGGGCGCGTATACGACCCTTACCTGCGGGATTTGGCTGAATGCCTCTAAGTCAAATGCCAAGGGTTTAGGGTCTGGCCATCGCTCGTCTCCTGCTCGTGGGGGCGAGGTCTCGGAGGTTTGACGCTGAGCCGCAGCCTACCTTGTTCCAGACGTATTGGTTATCCATTCCTCTGCATCAAACAAGGAAAGGCCGAGAGAGGGAACATGTCGTTTGGGCACCACATGTTCTCTATAGCTCTGCCCAGGCATTGTGATGGAATTTTGGCCAAATTCCAACTCACATACTTTGGTCTGTCAAGACTAAGGTGCCACTCACTTCTGGTCCTGAACATGGAGGTTAGGCATTGAAATGGTTAAGGCCTCTGGAGTGTTTATGCTCGTGGCTACTGTTTGCATTCGCATTTTCCTCATGTTGGACTGAAAGTGTATGGTTCCGTCGCCCTGCTACTGAGTTGAGTGTGTGGCGCTACACAGTGAGCTGTGAATTTTGTGTGAAATGCTTTTACATCTGCCCGAGGTTGTTTGGAGTGTGAACTGCATGTTCGGAGCAATAGTGGCTGGCTGTGTCGCAGAATTGACCAGTTTTTGCCTTATGCAGAAATGTGTGGCTGCTGTTCTTCAAATGAAGATCGTAAACTGATTAGAGACATTAGACGTAGTCAGTCACAATTTTTTGGACATGTTATGAGAAGAAATGATCTGGAGAACTTGGTGACAACTGGTAAGATCGAGGGGAACAGATGAAGGGGAAGACCTAGAAGCAAGTACCTGGATGGCTAGGCCTTGTGGCATGGTTGAGACAGAAACACGGAGCTGATCCACGACTCTGGTGATCGAGTGAGATGGCAGAACATGACCGCTCACGCTTACCGGCATGGCACATGATGGATGGATGGTCTTCTAGTGACTGCCGCTTTCCATTGACGATGAACTGCATTTTCGTGAAGAACTTTTGTGTTGGTATTCTGGCGACAGCATTATGTATAGTAAAGTGCTTTTACATCTGTCCAAGGTTGTTTGTGACGTGAACTGTATGTTCTGAAAAAATGGCGTAGCTGGCTCACGGTTGCCACTTTTCTTTGACAGAAAACATCTAAAAATGGAACAAACAACATCTAGAAATATCTAGACTTTGTAGGTGAACATCTAGAAAAACATCCGGATGGGAAAATGACTGCCACTACCATCAAAGATGAACTATATTTTTCGTGAAGGACTTTTGTGTTGACATTCTGGCAGCGGCATTATGCACAGTGTACCTGTGCGGGCTGTTGGTTGTCGAGACTCCTGTCTTTTTCACTTTTCACATGGGGCAGTGAGAAGCATTTTATCTGATATTCACTGGCACAGGAACGGAGCATAATGGGCATGACCTGTTGCTGTGAAATTGGAATCATGACTAACTATATATATATATATATATATATATATATATATATATATATATATATATATATATATATATATATATATGTCAGGGTCTTAGGCTTACTTTTTTATCTGAACCTTGGCATGTCACATCTATGTGAATACACTGACTCAACGTCAATGAACATAGTAATATATTTAATGGCAACAGTATATCACAATCTCATGTAGTGTATAATATATCTCACCCTGGTAATGGTAATACATCACCCTTCTTTCAGGCTCGTAGAATAATACAATAATATAATCGTTCTTGCAGTTAGCACACACACAGCTTATCACAGATGCTCAAAGCTCAAGCTAGCACTCATTATCGTTCATTGTCCACTCTTTCCACAAACATCCAGACACAACTGTTCGAGTCAAACGCTTCGTCCTGTCTGCCTAAACCTTCGGCCTGGTTCATCTGTCACGTGGGGTATCGCCACGTGCTACCTCACTTGTCTGTCGTCCGTGGCTGGTAATGCGTCTTGGTATTACCTGGTCCTGTCCTTCACCTAGGGGTTAGTCCATCCGCTGATACTGTCTTATGATTAACTCATGCTGTCCTGTCTGTCCCTGGTCATACTGTCCTATCCCATGCTACCCTTGTCCTGTTTTAATGATCTGTCCTATGGGATTGACTAGGCTATCTAGGGCTGACAATATATATTAATTACTTTCTATGAACAGTTGTAAGAAAACATCCTGTTTAAAGAGCACAACAACCCACAGTTGCGGCACATTGGTGATACTGTTAAGGCAGTTATGGTGGCAATAATATGAGCTGGGTCGGACGAGGGTTGAGCGCTGCCCTCGCTGTTCACTATGAGAAGAAAAGACTAGCAGCCTATTCCTCTGTGCACTCATGCCAAAAAAAAATGTGATGGCCCTAACACTTCACTTTGTTCAATCCACAGTCAGAAGTGACAACTATTACTTGTATTATGAAGACAGTTCATTCCCCCCCCCCCCCCCCCCCCCTCCCCCTCCATAAGTATTTGATAGATCTGAAATTATAAGAGTCTGTTAGAGTATGTAGTTATAAGTTGTTTGGTATGTTGTTTTAATATTTTCTTACCTGTTCCAATATTTGTCTACAGTATGAAAATTGCTTAAAGAAATTCTTCAAAAACCATAATATGGAGGTGATGGTTTACCTGGCCAGGGCTTACTTCAAGTGTGGCAAGTTGTCTGAATGTAAACAGACTTTGCTTAAGGTTTGTTGAAAATGTAGAAGTCTTAATCTGGAAATATGAGTTTCATCTACTGTTCTTTGTCACAAAATAAACTGCTATGCTTCATGTATTATTCTAGTATTCTTTTCTTACATATTGTGTAAATTATATTTCACCTATTCTGTTTTCTCTGTACTGTAGCTTCCAGTTCATGCATCAACAGTGTACACAACACTATGACATGATGACACTGTAAACTCGTGTGCACTAGGGACATTCTTTCATTGCTGTTGCTGTGTAATGTGTCAGGCAGTGTTTTACTTGTTTATGAACATTGCCACTTTAACACGATGACTCCTGTTTTGCCATTAATTGCAGTAAGTAAATGGGAGTATCTGCATCATGTACTTAGTGAAAACACTTCTGGTGTCCACAGACTTACACTGTATGAAGCACTTACTTCAAGGGAGGATTGAAGAGGAACAACTCTGGGCCACCATGTCTGCACATAAATCTGTTGACGCAGCTTTATTGCTGTCTAATGTTTACTAATTCATGTTTTAGTATCTTTCCATATCATGAAGTGAGAGTGTCTTGTTTGTTGTATTTCATTTGTTATTGAATACATTAAAACTTGTCAGTTTACAGTCATGTGAGTATTGTTGCATTTTCAGGCTCGTCATGTTGCACCAAATGACACTGTTCTCCTGTACAATATTGCATTGGTCCAGCAGAAACTTGCTACCATGATTCTGAAAGATGAAAAGAGCAATCTGAAGAAGGTGCTTATTGCTGTCAGAGATTTAGAGCTGGCTCACAGGTCGGTGGAACATATTTTGTTGATTAGTAAAGTCTTAGCCCACATGCAGCTTTCAGCCAACTTTTGCATCAAATAACAGAGATAAAGCCATGGAAGTTTCAACCAATGTTTGCATGTAATGAACAGATCGTCTTCACCAACATTTGACTGTTAAATCATTTTACATTCAGAACCTTCTGCACAAATTTTCATTAAGGCCTAAGCACTTGAGTGGATGTCAAAATAATAATTTCAAAATGTTATACGATATTATCTTTCTTACATATAACAGTTATATAGAAAGTAATAAGATATTCAAAATTCATGTAAATATATGAATGAGAACCTTAACTTTGCAATAAAAGTTCGAAACACTGCACCACTGTCATGTAAGTTGGCAGTATAGTTGCTAAGTCTGTTAGGACTGTCCTGTAGATCACACATTACCACATGAGACACAGTGGAGGTACAAAAATGATCGGCCCCACTAGCGACATGCATCAAAGACAAGCAATATCCATTCTTTGCTTAGCAAATAGGTGAAACTAATAGAAATTCATTGGTGAATGAAGGTTATGCACGTCTGACCACTCCAGCAAGTGAAAACATCAGTCACAATGCATTCATCTGCTACAGTCACTATTTGATGTACCTGAGCCAGTTGACAAGTCTGTCATAGAGTACGTAACATTTTAGGAAATCCTACTTCGGTCACACTTACTTTTGTGGCAGGACTTGAAGCTGCTGTCATAGAGACAATCTCATGCATGTATCCAGCAGCACTGTGATGTCTGTGTAACGGTTAGGCATATAGATTGCTGGCTGTTGCAGAAAACTGCATTGTCTTGCAGCAGAAAGTATGGTCAGTGGGATACTGTACTAAGGTCCATACACCATCATTGTGACATACTACTACTACAGAACTAAGATCCAGTCCTGTGGTTCATACATGTCTGTGCCACCACACTGACACTGCAGTGCTAAAATCCACATACATGCACACATACACATTAATATAAAAGTTGACAGTACTGATAATTCCAATAGGCATTGCTCCTCACTAAAAACATATTCAAGAGATGGATATTTTATTTTTATTTGAAGAAAAAAAACATGCTATAGTATGAATCTAATCTTGAGTAGAACTTGTTCTTTGAATTTAGCATGAATTGCAAATGAACTATTATAGCTGTTATCATGATGTGAATGCTGATTTCTTATGACATAGGTACTTCACTTACCTAAGCCAGCATGGAGACAGAATGAAGTTTGACTTAGCTCAGGCGGCTGCAGAAGCTCAGTAAGTACTGATGATTTATTTTTCTCTCATTTATTCTGGCCATTTCAGTCAGCATGTAGTAAAACCATGTAGTAAAACAAAGTGTTGCATTGTTTTTGCATACCACTATTTGTTAAAATGGAACTATGGAGGGAACATTGCATCCTGTCATTATTAAAGGAATGTTAAGGTGACGGAATGCAAATACAACACTGCGGACTGGTTTGTCTGCTAAGCTTAAAAGATATTTTATGTATTTTTCATGTTAATTTTAATTTTTTTTTTTTTTTTTCATATCCCTTACAGGACGTTGCAGTCACAGCCTTTTTCAACTGCTGTTGAAGTATTAGGCAAGATTACGCTCAGTAGTTTGCCATTGCTTTCTGAGCGACCAGCTCGCAAACCCCTAAGTTACCAACGCGGCGAGAACTGCTACCGATTCTCACGCAGGTTACGGTAGCTGCGAGAATATATGGGATTATGGAGAAAGACATTAACTCCAAGGCCAGGGTGCCATGACGGCACGTGCCACCAAAAGGAAAAAGGGGTTTTCCCAGATGGACAGTAAAGTGGACAAACAAAAGGAGAAACCAATGGGAACGTAAAAACGTCATACGACAACAACGGGAGACGCTGTGACTTACACCGAACAGATCGGTTGGGCTTCTAAGTTTGAGAAGGAAGAAGGCGGATTCTGGAATGATGCAAGGCTGGCGGTAGAATCACTCAAGGTTATGAATAGCCGATGACATATCTGGAGAGCGCCATAGATTGGTAAAGACGGGGAAAACCGCTAGACGACAGATTCGGATGAAAACGACAGAAAGGATGAACTGGAAGAACCTCAGGGAAAATGAAGGTTATATTGAGGGTTGGTAGAGAAAAGGCAAGACCGAATATCAAGGTTAGTAGAGCGTAGAAATTAGGCCCTTCTCTGTGTAAAGAGATACTAATTATCTTCTAACGGGATATATGACTGTCTTGGAAATCTCCGATTAAAAGGATATTAACTTGTTACCAGCAATCTGCATTGTACTTTCGTTCCCGTTCGCCAGTCATGTTCTAAGTTGATTTCACCGTTTCGTTCATGTTAATGAGCCACATTACCACATGGTCGGTCGATCACAATTCTATACCATGGCTTTACAATCAAGAAAGGACGACGAACATGTTTGGCACAGGGAGACGAATTATTTTTTACTGGGATTATTTTAATAAGGCACCATATAGTTAGTGATTGTCTATAGTGTTTGTGAATGTTACTGTTTACATTGCACATGATCTTCCTGTGTTGCATGGCTTGTCTTTTCTCAATTTGGGAATATACTACCTTCTATGTGGTCAGTTAGTACTCTGGTTAGCCTGGTCTCTGTCATTGTTAGGGGCTGGTCATATTTTCATGCAGATCTTGTATTTTTTGTGTGATGATGTGCCCATCTTTTCACATTTTGGGAATGAACCTTTTCACATTTTCTTAAAGAACACCTGAATATTTTTAGAAGGAACTCTATATTTTGGCAACCACAACAGCTTTTAATGTTTTTCTTGTTTCTCCATATTTCAGCAGTTTTCATCTTAATAGTGTGTTAGTCACTCGAGATGGCTTGGGGAAGAAGGCATGTCTTTGTATTTGAAGATTTGAAACAAATTATTGAGGTTTTCGCTTTACTTTTGTCATTATCATCATATGTGATGCTGATAAGCATCGGCAGTCATGGTTTCCCATCTCATATGAATGCCAGAGTTTTGGATGAAGTCTGTTCTTTTCCAGTTATGTTCCAGTTTGACTCAGCCATCCAGCTATTTATCTCTGTCTTTCCCTTTCTCTTTTCCTGCCAAGTTTTACCATTTGTCACTAAGTTTTCAGGTTTGTTTTCTTCACATGCCCAAACATTCTGATTGTCCAAGTATTTCTCTAATCAGTTTACGACATTCATCTGTTTCTCATAGAAATGCCTCATTCGTTTAAAAAAAAAATATAAACCTTCCATGGTATTCTTTGTATTTACTTTACCTATTTACATGCAGCAGGATCTATGTGTGTTTGTTGATTGTTTGGGCATTTTCAACACAAAAACTGATTGCTAACATTCTCTCTCATTTTTTGAGTAAACTTGGGAGTCATGTTTCTAAAATCAAGGTTACTGAGTGTGGATACTTAGAGGTAAAAGACCACATTGTGTGTGCTTGTAAATTGTGTATTATTGTATCCTGTATGTTAAAGAAATGAATGGTATTTTCATGTTTGATATCTTGACAATCTGTTGTGTTTTGCTTCTGTGTAGACAATGTTCTGACTTGTTGAGTCAGGCTCAGTACCACGTGGCAAGGGCTAGAAAGATTGATGAGGCTGAGAAGGAAATCAGGAAGAGGCAAGAGGAAGAGATGGAAGCCATTAAGCAGAAACATCTTAGTGAGCAGGTACGGGCTGGTTGAGAGACGTTTTTTGTTGTCCACTCAAATACTGCTGGCATGGTCATAGGCTATTGTCACTAGATAATAGATCACATTTCACGTAATTCACTATAATGCTTCTATTATACATATATGAAAACTGTTCTAAAATTAACCTCTGATTGGCTGATCATAATGGGAAAAAAAAGTATTGCATCACCATCATCATGTGCCATGCCGATTAGCATGGGTTGTCATGTTTCGCCATCTCACGTGATCACCAGAGTTGTGGATCAGCTCAGTGTTTTTGTCTCGACTATACCACGTGGCCAAGCCATCCAGGTATTTACTTATCTGCCACCCCCTTGTTCTCCTCCCCTCGATCTTCCCAGTTGTCACCAAGTTCTCTAATATATTTTTTTCATAACATGGCCAAAATTATTTACGTCTAATTTCTCTAATTAATGTAACGATTTTCATTTGTTTCATGTAGGACTTGGTCATTGGTGTTTCTGTCTGTCCATGGTATTCTTTGTATTTTCCTCAGAAACCACATTTCCACAGCTATCAGATGTTTTTCAGCTTGTCTGCTCATTGTCCATGCTTCACACCCATACAAAAATACAGGTTCTATGTATCACCTCAACACTCTTTTTCTTGTTGCAAATGACAACTTTTTATTGGTCAGTATGTTTTCTGTCTTGCAAAAGGCTACCTTCGCCATGGCGATTCTTGTTCTAATCTCTTCAAGGCACCTGCCATCAGATGTTATGACTGTTCTGCGATAATTGTACCGATTCACTTGTTTAAGAATATTCCTGTTTACTCGTAAATTACATTGTGGTATTTCCTTCTTCATAGTGACGACTATAATCTGTCTTCTCACAATTTATTTCTAACCCTAGTTGTTGACTGTGTGCAACAACCGCGTCTACTAATTGTTGCAGATCCTGCTCATTGTCTGCATTCAATACTGTATCATTTGCATATCTAATGTTATTGATGTTACGTCTCCTAATGATGATTCCTTTCATATCATCTACATTTCTGAAAATATTGTCACTGTACAGTTTTGCATTAAAACAATGCATAATGAAAATGATTTTTTTAAAATTGAGAATGCATTGCATACAAACCTTTAATAAAAATGGAGAGGAAACAAAAAACTGTACTACATACACAATTAAACATTAACAAGAAAAAATGATTAAACATGCCACACAAAAAACAAAAAAACTGTATATTACATATGGAACTTGTCCACATGGTTGATGCCCAACTCTGTGTACTTGTTCTGTCATGGTACTAGCTTTTGCAATCCCTGTCTAATGAATGATGCTGCCAGGATAGCGAATCATGTGTTCACTCCATCTATGATCTTCTTCTTGTTGGTTCCAAGTGCTGGATAGCCAGTCAGGTGTTCACTCCATCTATGATCTTGTTGTTGGTTCCAAGTGATGGATAGCCAGACAGGTGTTCACTCCATCTATGATCTTGTTGTTGGTTCCAAGTGATGGATAGCCAGTCAGGTGTTCACTCCATCTAGGAGTTGCTTGGTTCCAAGTGATGGATAGCCAGTCAGGTGTTCAGTCCATCTATGATCTTGTTGTTGGTTCTAAGTGATGGATAGCCAGTCAGGTGTTCACTCCATCTGTGATCTTGTTGTTGGTTCTAAGTGATGGATAGCCAGTCAGGTGTTCACTCCATCTATGATCTTGTTGTTGGTTCTAAGTGATGGATAGCCAGTCAGGTGTTCACTCCATCTATGATCTTGTTGTTGGTTCCAAGTGATGGATAGCCAGTCAGGTGTTCAGTCCATCTATGATCTTGTTGTTGGTTCTAAGTGATGGATAGCCAGTCAGGTGTTCACTCAATCTATGATCTTCTTCTTGTTGGTTCCAAGTGATGGATAGCCAGTCAGGTGTTCACTCCATCTATGATCTTTTTGTTAGTTCCAAGTGCTGGATAGCCAGTCAGGTGTTCACTCCATCTATGATTTTCTTGTTAGTTCGCTGGATAGCCAGTCAGGTGTACACTCCATTTATGATCTTGTTATTGGTTCCAAGTGCTGGATAGCCAGTCAGGTGTTCACTCCATCTGTGATCTTCTTGTTAGTTCCAAGTGCTGGATAGCCAGTCAGGTGTTCATTCCATCTATGATCTTCTTGTTAGTTCCAAGTGATGGATAGCCAGTCAGGTGTTCACTCCATCTATGGTCTTCTTGTTAGTTCCAAGTGATGGATAGCCAGTCAGGTGTTCACTCCATCTATGATCTTGTTGTTAGTTCCAAGTGATGGATAGCCAGTCAGGTGTTCACTCCATCTATGATCTTCTTGTTAGTTCCAAGTGCTGGATAGCCAGTCAGGTGTTCACTCCATCTATGATTTTCTTGTTAGTTCGCTGGATAGCCAGTCAGGTGTTCACTCCATTTATGATCTTGTTATTGGTTCCAAGTGCTGGATAGCCAGTCAGGTGTTCACTCCATCTGTGATCTTCTTGTTAGTTCCAAGTGCTGGATAGCCAGTCAGGTGTTCACTCCATCTATGATCTTCTTGTTAGTTCCAAGTGATGGATAGCCAGTCAGGTGTTCACTCCATCTATGATCTTCTTGTTAGTTCCAAGTGATGGATAGCCAGTCAGGTGTTCACTCCATCTATGATCTTGTTGTTAGTTCCAAGTGATGGATAGCCAGTCAGGTGTTCACTCCATCTATGATCTTGTTGTTAGTTCCAAGTGCTGGATAGCCAGTCAGGTGTTCACTCCATCTAGGAGTTGCTTGGTTCCAAGTGCTGGATAGCCAGTCAGACTCCCAAATTGCTGAAAAGATGGTAGTCACTTGGTGCAAGGTCAAGGGTTGTAATGTAGTTGATTGAAAATCTCCCATTTAAACTTCTCATGTAAAGAAGAGCATGTTGTGCAGGAGAATGGCACTCTCCATGAGCATTCCATGTCTTTTGCATTTGATAATTTAGTCTAATTGTGGAAATATAAATAATTGCAGCATTGTATATAGACTGAAACTGTGATAATATTTGCAATGTATGTACACTCTACAATTGCATACTATCTTTCATTCATCAGCTTGAGAAGCAGAAACAGAAGGAAGAGCTAGAGAAGAAGATGCTGGAACAGAGAGCTGTGTTTGTGGAGAAAGCCAAGAAAATCAACCTGGAGCCTGAACCTGATCGCAAGACAGGGGGAAAGGTGAACACTCATTGACATTGTTTCTGTAGAACTGTAGTACGTAAGCCTGGTAGTGCTAATTAAGCTGGAGTTACTTCCCATTGTATGGAAACGCGATGTAAACACAGTTACACTCTGGGGAAAACAGCTCAGAATACAGTAGAGGGGAATCTATAAGAATTAACTCAAGGGCAAACTGAAACAGAATAATTTATTAAAAAAAGCAATCCCTTAAAATACAACATAAACCTACTCATAAGAAGATAGTTTCACCCGTGTGTCACCATGTCCCATAATATACCAAGTGTGTCATGAGAGGTGACTGAGGTTTGGATGTTAGTTAGTTAGTCGCAGTTCCAACTTCACAGCAACGGGTCATCCCCATTATGCTCCGTTCCTGTGCCAGTGAATATCACACAAAACGCTCCCCACTGCCCAAAGTGAAAAGTGGAAAAGACAGGAGTCTCGACAAACAACAGCCCGCACAGATACACTGTGCATAATGCCGCTGCCAGAATGTCAACACACCAGTCCCCCACGAAACACCCAATTCATCTCTGATGGAATCGGCAGTCATTTTCCTATCTGGATGTTTCCTAGATGTTCACCCACACAGTCCACGAAAATACAGTTCATCACCGACAGTAGTGGCAGTCAACCAGAAGACCAGCAGCCACACATTTCTGCATAAGGCAAAAACCGGTCAACTCTGGGACATAGCCACCTGCCATCGCTCCAAACATGCAGTCACGTTCAAAAAAAAAAAACTTGGGCAGATTCAAAAGCACTTCTCACGAAACACAGCTCACAGTGTCGCGCCACGCACTCACTCAGTAGCAGGGTGACGGAACCATCAAGCCTCCTTAGTCGCCTCTTACGACATGCATGGTAGGCTACAGTGTTGCTATTCTTTGCTTCCCTTATGGGCCCGGCAACACACGGGGAGGTTTGGATGTTGCAGATGATCCTTCTCAAAAGGCTGTTTGTAGTGTTTTCCGAAAATGGCCTTTCCCAGCCAATGCAAAAGTGGGGCTGATAGTTATATATACAGCTATAACGGCTTCATTTAGTTGTCACCAAAGTGTTGCTTCTACTTAGTTGTTATGTCAACTTTTATATTTAACACCACAGTCCTCATTGAAGGCAGTAGAAGTGTGTTGTGGAGTATGCTATTAAGAGTTATTAGAGGCATATACAACGTGAGTGGTAAACCAGCATCTTAGTAACTTATTAGCAGTAATAGTACAGATTGAGATAAAAGACAAGTAGAAATGTAGTTGTCTATATGTATTTCTTATTTGGCCTTCAGTGGGCTTGCTTGGTAAACTTATAAAAATGACTGGAGTTGAATTCTGTCTACTTACATAGTTATTGGTTCAGGTTGAATAAAAGACCCCTGCTTCTTCTCCCGGCAAGGATGCCTTCCATCTGCTCTTTCCAAGTCACTGTGGCCAAGGTATTTCAGTTTCTGAGACAAGATGCTGTTTGTGAGACAGTTTGTCAGCGATGGTAACTGACATTGCATGTTTGTGTAGATGATCACTTGTAACTGTCAGAGGCATTATATCTTCACTGTATCTACAGCGTACAAAGCGAGCTGAAGATGGGGAGATACTGTCAGAGGGGAGCGAGGACGAGCAGCCGAGAAAGAAAAAGAAAAAGGGGTCTTCCAGTGGTTCCGGAGAAGAGGATGAGGATGGAGACAAAAGAAAGAAAAAGAGAAAGACTAAAAGAAAGTGAGTATATAAATGGTTCACTTTTGAATTCAGAATTGGAACTGATATACATTAGATAGCGACTTGGTCAACGCATGGTCAGCTGTAAGTTAACATAAATGTTCATGGCTGTAATACTTTTGAGGTGTGCCTGACCTGGTCATGAACAGTATGTCACAGAAGTCACTCCTTTTTGAAACTTCCTACTCCACTCATGCACTTGCTGGACTGACTGGCATGCACCACCATACTGGACCTTCGTTCGCAGATGAATTTCTATAGGTTTCACCCCTTCACTGATAAGAAAACGGATAACAGAATGCAGCTACTCGTTGGTGCATATCAAAAGTGGGGCGGTCATCTTTAAACTGTCCTCATGATGTTGCCGTGTTCATCTGCACCATGATGTCACATGCTCGGAACTCTTGACATCCTTAACAACAATATTGATAGGCTACAAGACATGCTCAGAACTCTTGGTTTCCTTAACAACAATACTGATAGGCTACAGAGCCGGTCTCTCTGGCCTAGGGGTTGGCGTCTTTCTCCGTAATCTCGTATACTCTTGTAAGTGATGTGATATGCATGAGAATTGATTCTCACCGCGTTGGTAACTTACGAGGTATGTGAGCCGGTCGCTCAGAAAGCAATGGCAAACTACTGATCGTAATCTTGCCTAGCACATCAACAGCAGCTGAAAAATGCTGGTGGTGACTGCAACGTCCTGTAAGGGATATGAAAAAAAAAAGACAATGGCATGGTTATTGTAATTTTTATCACACTTGTAAGATTTTAATATGAAGCCCCTGGGAGTCTCCATGGCAAAGTGGTTACGCTGCCTGCCTCAAGCTCTGAAGGTTGTGGGTTTGATTCCGGGCTACGTCATTCAGTTCTTGAGTGCAGATTTCTTGGAGACTCCTGGGAGTCGTTGCTGGTGCTACAGAGTTGGTGCTTTGTGTGACACTTTTGGCTGGCCACCCCGCGGAAAGAGACCCCAACATAAAACCCTGTGCCATGAAGTCAATCCTCTTGCCTTTGAACCCTGTATTTGAAGGCCCCTTGTATCCATAATTCATACCCTGAAGGGTTGAGTAGGATATAACTGGTATCCATATAAAACAATACAGCACAGTTGAATGGGTCTGATCACATCATGGTGTTATATGTAGCACCTGTGTGCCCAGTGCTGGGGGACATCAGGACATTGTTACCAAAGCCAGGTCTTCAGAGCAATGTATATCTTCTTCTTCTTCTTCTTCGTTCATCCGGAGTTTTTTTTTCGGATGTGATTTGCGTTGTGCCTGTTTACAGCAGAGCTGCGTTCTTGCGCCGTTAGGCCGACACATCCGACTTCTGCGGGCATTTGTTGACCGGGTTAACCTTCCCGGGGCAATGTATATTATATCAAACAACAACTAATGCACACATGTACAACCCTTTCATTGCGTTAGGTCAAAGAGCAAGTGATAAACTCTTATAGATCAATGGCCAGATCATTTTTTAAATTAAAAACAATAGAATATCCTTGTGGAGTGTTTACTCTATAGAGTGTTTGCTTGTATCATTGTTGTTTCATAAAATCATTTTGCTTGTCCAGTTTGGTGAGTTTTGATTTGACTGTTCAAATTTGGCAATAAGTATGTATAGAGAAGACTATAGATAATTATTGACTTGATCCTCAGGTCGAAGAAAGAAGACTTTGCCAATGACAGTGATGATGAAAATGAGGGCGGTGGTGACCGCAAGAAAAGGCGAGGCAAGGGCAAAGAAGGAAAAAGATTCAAAAAGAAGAAACAGAAAGAAGATGAAGATGGACTCACAGCCAAACAGAGACGGAAGATTATCTCCAAGGCTGTCATATCTTCTAGTGAAGGCTCTGATTCTGATACGAGGAAGAAACGAATGGAAGAGTAAGTTTTTGTTTTCTTATTGCTTGAGTAAAGCTTGATAAGGTTGTTAAAGATCTTTGAGGGGAAGTCAGTTAGTCAGCCAGATAAAGATGGCAAAATAGATAAGATAATTAAACACCATGTATTACATTTTGAAAAGGGCGCTGATAGAGCAGCATTCACATGTTGACAACATCATCATGTGCACAAACGGGTCAGTGAAGCGCGGATCAAGCATACACAGCACAAAGGATGGAGGAAATCAGTAAAAGAGGAAGGTGGTAGGTACCAGACAACTACATCAAGCATGGCAGTGGAGATCACTGCCACCTCCAGAACACTGGCATGGGAAGCTGAACAGACAGCCACACGTGTGGTAATAATACCAGACTGCATGAACATGCTGCAGTCTCCATGCTAAACATACAGCCACACATGTGGTAATAATACCAGACTGCATGAACATGCTGCAGTCTCCATGCTGAACAGACAGCCACACATGTAATAATACCTGACTGCACTCCATGCTGAACAGACAGCCACACATGTGGTAATCATACCATACTCCATGAACATGCTGCAGTCTCTATGTCTCCAGACATTAGATCCTAACTGTGGTATAGAGTCTGTCTCCAGCCATTAGATCCTAACTGTGATAGAGCGTCTGTGACTCCAGACATTAGATCCTAACTGTGATAGAGCGTCTGTGACTCCAGACATTAGATCCTAACTATGATAGGGAGTCTGTATCTCCAGAGACTAGATCCTGACTAGAGAGTCTGTATCTATCATAGTTAAAAATCTACATCCTAAGCACTCTTAGCACTCATCCAGTCATATTATATATAACATTAAATATGATGTTTTGAAGTATTAAACTGTATGCGTGTGGTGGGCTAGTTCACTCATGTATCAACACACTGATTGGTCAAGTAGTGGCAGGGTTGAATTTTTCTTGACATCCAAGGGTGGAACTTTTAAAATGGGATACCAGAGTTCTGGGAAAGTAAAGTTTGGCCAGCGGAATTGTGACATTATTCCATTAGATTAGATTGTGTTGTGTTAGATTCTACTGTATTGCATGACATGAAATGCTGACCATTGAGTACAAGTGAGATGTTTTAGCCCTCGGGCATCCTAACCAGCATTATGAGATGGGTTGAACCTTCTCAGAAATATCTCTATCAATTTTATGAGGCTGGGCCAGAAAACAAATCCCAATCCACTATTCTGCAAAGCCAGTGCATTTACTGCTATCATCAGCACCATCAAGTGCTGTGTCTAGCTGAGAGAGCAATCATATTCCTCCATCAATATCCATCTTCTGATCTGGATAAGTTTGACCACTAATGGCCTTCTGAGCCACTCTGTCAAGCCATCACCCAGTGTCTGCTTCCTCTGTATTTAACTCTCAATCTTCCTGGTTGTCACAACACTCCCCGGACCCTCCCATCTCATGACATGATCAGAAATGACATCTTGTCCAGATCTGGATGATCAAGTCTTTGAATTGGCCTCTGGCAGAACTTTTTCTCACCCTGTGTTAATGGACCCAGAACGGAACACAGACCATGCATGTTGTCACAGGTACCTAAAGAGGGTGGGTGTGGGGCTGGTTGCCTCATCTTGTAGACACTTGAGCTGCAGAATCCCACCAATCATGAATGAGTCTGTAGAGAGCTTGGCTGGAGTTGATTGAGGGCTCATCCTCCATAGGGAGATGGAAGGCAACAGAATCGTCCTAGCCTCCCATGGGGTTCTAGCATTCCACGGAGAAACTATATCTAGTGGCTTCCAGTTTCTTGGCTGGTGGGACATATAGAACAGGTCAATGTACACATGAGCATTGTATATTTGCATACATGTTGTACATGTACATTTGTTTGTTTGCAGCAGCGGAAGTGGCAGCGAGACCACAGGCAAAGTTGGTAAGAGGCGGAGGATACTTGAATCTGGCAGCGACAGTGATGCAGGAAGTGGAGGGCGCAAGTCGAAATCAGGATCAGACAGTGACGCCAAAGCTGGCTCCGATAGGTCAAGATCACGGTCAAAGTCTGGTTCAAGGTCCAGGTCTGGGTCACGCTCTGGCAATGACCGTTCCAGATCGAGGTCAAAATCCAAATCTCGTTCACGTTCCAGAAGTGGGTCCAGATCTGGCAGTAAAGATAGAAAATCTGGATCAGAAGCTGGTTCACCAAGCAGGTCTAATGCTGGTTCAGATGAGGAAGCAAGCGACAGAAAAAACAAATCTGGCGGTGAAAGAGCTGGAGATAGCGACAATGAAGGATCTGGTGGCGATACAAAAGGAAGGAAATCTGACTCTGATAGTGAGTAAGGTCAAGTCCAGTGACTTGATTCCAAACCAAAGTGTATACGAGATCCTGGTCCACAGTGACTTGATTCCTAACCACACAATAATTTTAAGTTTGTTTCATTCTCCTTTGAGCATTGTACAATTTCCCATGGGGTTTCAATGGAAGATAATGTTTCTGCCAGACACTAATAGCTTTCATTAGATCTTAGAACTGCCATTACTCCCTTGGGCAGACTTATTCTCTCAGCAGATTTGTAGTGCAGTAGTTGGATACTGTTATTCCATTGTTCATTTATCATATGTGTTACTATTGTTCTTCATTTCTTCTCACTGTAGAAGTTTGAGCCTTCCCATGATTGTCCTTAAATATTTTTTTAAAAAGTTATCCCTTACAGGACGTTGCAGTCAACACCGGCGTTTTACTGCCGTTGTTGATGTCTTGGCAAGCTTACGTCCAGTAGTTTGCCATTGCATTCTGAACGACCGGCTCCCATACCAACATGTTAAAACCAGCGCGACACGGTCTGCTGCCAAATCTGTCGCCGCTGTGTTTCGAGCGCGGGTTAGCGGCATTACGAATTGCGTTTGAAAGCCATAGCCACAGAGACTGGCTTTGATTATTTCTATATTTTAAATACTTTGTTTGCTAGGTCTTGGGCTGTTTCATTGTCTGGCTGTATTTCCCCATCTGATATCATTGCCATTATTTTTAGTCAGTATTTCAGTTTGTGCTTGTTACTTCTGTACATACTGACAGTTATATTGGTGGTATTTGATAGCTAAAATAATGCACAGGTTCACCATCTGAAGCTGTTTGAAAACTTCATTGACAAAGAACCTTATTTGAACCTGTTTGGTAATAGAAAGAGTGGAAATGTCTCCATAGGAAGTGTATGGTTGCGGACATAGTTCTTCATTTGAAGCTGTGTGAAATATAATACATAAATTCCCCAGTTGAAGCTGTTTGATAGCAGAAATAGTACATAAATCCTGTTGAAGCTGTTCGATAGCAGAAATAGTACATAAATTCCCCAGTCGAAGCTGTTTGATAGCAGAAATAGTACATAAATTCCCCAGTCGAAGCTGTTTGATAGCAGAAATAGTGGACATAGTTCCCCCATAGATTCAACAAATTTGCGTTTTTTTTTGTTTTTTTTGTTTACTGGGAAATGAAAATTGTGCCTGATTTTTGTGTGTGTTTATGTTAAAGAATGTAATTATTCCATTTGATGATTTCTGGTTGTACTACCTACATGACGACACAGAACTAACTTGCTGATACCCACAGACTAGCTAGTCTTCAGTATGTATTCAGTGTTGCCATGAACTACAGTTTATGTGCTGTATCAGAATAAACAAGCATTTTGTGGAAGGTAACATATAAGGCCGTTAGGCACGTCCGTTTGTTGTACATGTTAGGAACTAACAATGTTAGCTTTAAGTAGCAGTGTCATGTACATCAGCTGAAGCAATCATAGTCACTGACTGTAATTGAATAAGAGCGAGTTGTTTCTCAGTGCATTTTATGTCCTCTTATGAATCTATTAAACATCTGAATTTTTAAACCAGGTATACAGGAATCATGTTGTCATTACTGCATCATTTTATAGTCACTTATGTAAAAGGATATGAGTTACACTGCATACTAGTCACACTATGAAGTGACAAATGTCACATATACCATTGGTTACCACCATTATGAATTGACGGATTGCCAAACTTCTTATATACAAAGTGAGTGGAATGAACTGGATTGCTCCTCCTCCTGTCAGAAGCAGAACGAAACGAAAGAGGATTACAGACTTGTAGAATGGGCGAAAGAACATGAACTCATTGTTGGAAACACCTGGTTTAAGCAACATCACAGACAATTATGGACATGGAGAAGTCCTGACAGCAGGATTAGAAACCAGATCGATTACATCCTGATTAACAGAAGGTTTCGAAATGCGTTAACAGTTGCAAAAACAGTTCCAAATTCAGGCTGTTATTGGATCACAGATTGATTATAGGCACATTGAAAGTACAGAAAGTCAAGTATACACCAGGAAACACAAAATATTATCTTTGTGCATTACAAAATGACAAGAAAATACAAGACAATTTTAATATAGAAGTAAAGAACAGATTTGATATACTGTCTGATCTAGAGATCTTATTTCAAGATGTGGATGACCAATTGGAAATGTTGAAGAATTCAATCAATTTGGCTGCAGAAACAAGTATCCCAAAATTAAAGAAAGTAGGTCATAAGAAATGGATGACTGAAGAAATTGTAAGACTAATGGAAACAAGAAGACAACAAAATAATTCTGACAAATATGAAGAAATTCACAGGAAAGTAAGAAAATTATGTAAACAAGCAAAAGAAGCATGGCTTGAAAACAATTGCATAGAAAATGAAAAACAACACAACCATAAAAATACCAAATTAATGCACAAAAGAATTTAGGAACTTACTAATAAAAGAACACCTACATCAACAGGCTGCCTGAAAACAAAAGATGGAAAAATCATAACAGAAAAACATGAAATTTTACATACATGGTCAGATTATATGAAAAACTTTTAATATGATACAAGAGAAAAACAATATGATACTCAAGAGTAATAATGAAGGACCATCAATCCTAAAGATAGAAGTTCAGAATGCCCTTAACCATATAAAAACTGGCAAGACCTCGGGTCCAGACAACATCACAACAGAACTGATCACTGCCCTAGAAGAATATGGAATTGACCAAGTCACCAGATTGCTGCAATATATGATGCTGGAGATATACCTCCTGAATTATGTAATTTTCTATTTATTGCAATCCCAAAGAAATTAGGAGTCTTGAAATGTGACCAATATCGAACAATTAGTATAATGAGCCACATCACAAAGATTTTGCTAAGAATTATCATATAAAGAATTAGGAAGAAAATACAACCTGAAATAGGAGAATAACAATGAGGGTTTGTAGAAAGCAAGGGTACAGTAGATGCTGTGTATATACTGAGAACATTAATTGAACATTCTATAGAAGTAAACAAAGAACAAATCTTTGCTTTATTGACTACACAAAGGCTATCGCTACAGTAGGATATGTCAACATGATGGAGATGCTTGCAGATCTACAAACTGATGGGAAAGTCCTTGGACTCATTAAATACATATTTTTGTATATATAAAGCTGCCTTAATGATTGATAACGAAGTAGGTCAATAGCAGCCTATTAAAAGAGGTATGAGACAGGGATGTGTAATGTCTCCAGATTTTTTTTCCATGTACAGCGAACATATTTTTCAGAAATGTAGACGATAGAAATGAAAGGAATCATCATTGGGGGACATAACATCAATAACATTAGATATGCGAATGATATAGTATTGATTGCAGACAATAAGCAGGATTTGTAACATCTAGTGAATGCAATTGTTTGCACACAGTGAACAACTTGGGGTAGAATTAAATTGTAAGAAGACAGATTATGGTCATCACTAAGAAGAAGGAAATACCACAATGTAATATACATATAAATGGGAATATTCTTAAACAAGTGAGTCGATACAATTATCTCGGAACAGTCATAACATCTGGTGGGAGATGCCTTGAAGAGATTAGAACAAGAATCGCCATGGTGAAGGCAGCCTTTTGCTATATGAAAAACATACTGACCAATATAAAGTTGTCATTTGCAATGAGAAAAAGTGTTGAGGTGCTACATAGAACCTGTACTTTTGTATGGATGTGAGGTGTGGACACTGAGCAGACAAGCTGAAAAACATCTGATGACTGTGGAAATGTGGTTTCTGAGGAAAATGCAAAGAATACCATGGACAGACAGAAAAACCAATGACCAAGTCCTACAAAAAACAAATGAAAACCGTACACTGATTAGAGAAATTAGACATAGACAGTCACAATTTTTTGGTCACGTTATGAGAAGAAATAAATTAGAGAACTTGGTGACAACTGGCAAGATCGAGGGGAAGAGAACAAGGGGAGGGCAGAGATGTAAATACCTGGATGGCGTGGCCACATTGTATGGTGTTTCCACCTTGTCGTGGTGGGGGAGCTTGAGTTTCTCAATGACCCTGAGAGCTATGCCGGCGGTAGCGTAGCTACCAGCAGGGCCTCCCAAGCCGGACAGGTCAAAGGGTAGAGAACAGACAAAGAGAAACACCCTGGTCCTCCAGGTTGGGGGTTGAAGCGTGGGGTTAACATCCCCACCTTTGTAAAAACCTTTCTTTGTTACGAAACAAATACATGAGCCTCGATATCGGACTGACTTATCTGGACAACGACCTTGGAACGTTAAAGGACTTTTGAGATTTGGAACATGGAATGTACGGACACTATATCGAGCTGGAGCAGCCGAAAAACTAACCCGGGAGCTGGTTGAATATCAAATGGATATAACAGCAATTCAAGAAATAAGGTGGCTAGGAGAGGGTACTTTAGAGCAAAATGGAATGATTATAATATATGGCGGAAACACCCAAAATAAACATGAATTAGGAACAGGATTTGTCATCAAAAAAGAGTTATGGGGGAACGTTTTAAACTTTAAAGCTTTTAATGACAGGATTAGTAAATTACAAATAAATGGTAAATGGAAAAATATAACGATGATTAATGTTCATGCACCTACTGAAGAGAAAGAAGATGATATTAAAGAAGACTTTTATAATGATCTGGAAGATGTCATAGAAGAAACCCCCAAACAGGACATCCTGATTGTGCTGGGAGACTTCAATGCAAAAATAGGTAGAGAGCAAACTAATAAAAAAGTGGCCGGTATGGAAAGCCTACATACAACTTCAAATGATAATGGATGGAGAGTCATCAACCTGGCAGAAGCCAAAGGACTGCAGATTAGCAGTACCAGACTACAAAGAAAGGATATATACAAACAAACTTGGAAATCATGTGACAAGAGAACCTATAATCAAATAGATCACATTTTAATTAACAACAGAAATGCATCAAACATACAGCAAGTCAGAAGTTATAGAGGAGCTGAGTGCCACAGTGACCACTTCCTCGTTGGAGCAAAATTTAAAATAAAACTTAAGAGAGCTTTCTATACTAAATTACAAAGATTACACCCAACATATAACAGAGAAAAACTACAAGACATTACAGTCAAAGAGAAATTTACAGATGAAATAAAATGTAAACTTGAAACTCTGCAAAACCCTTTGGAGGAAAGCGTTGACCAAACTTGGTTGAACATCAAGAATACAATTCAATCTACCGCAGAAGAATGTCTCGGTGTGTTAACCACGCATAGAAAGAACAGATGGTTCAATCAAAAATGTGAAGAAGCAGTCATTAGGAAGAAGAATGCCAGACATGTATGGTTAAATGACATCAATAACATCCAAAAGGAAGAGCATTATAGAAATGAATGTAAAGAGGCTACAAAAATAGTCAGACAGCAGAAGCGAGAATATATGAGTAATATAATCAAAGATATGGAAACTAATCACCAGAAAAATGAATCCAGAAAATTTTTTAAAGAACTGAAGTCAATGAAACGAGGGCACCAACAAAACACATATGGTTTAAAAGACAAAAATGGGAATATGATAAATACCAATGAGGAAATGTGCAACACATGGAAAGAATATTTTATTGAATTACTAAATTGTGAAGCTCCAAGTAACATTTTCCCACAGGAAGAGGTTCTAACATGCGAACCACAAATTGAAGAACCTACATTTGAAGAAATCCTATATGTAATCACACGACTTAAAAACAATAAGGCAACTGGGACTGATGGAATTGCTGCTGAATTTATAAAGGCAGGTGGCCATGCATTACATCTAAAGCTATACGAACTAATAATAAAGATCTGGAGGACAGAAGAATTACCCCATGACTGGAAAGAGTCATTATTGATACCTATCTTTAAGAAAGGAGACAAGTTCCAATGTGGAAATTATAGAGGAATATCACTACTGTCCACAAGCTATAAGATACTATCCGCAGTATTACTAAATAGACTAAAACCATATTCAGAAGACATATTAGGTGACTACCAGGCGGGTTTTAGACAAAACAGATCAACAATAGATCAGATATTTATCTTACGACAAATAGCCGAGAAACATTGGGAATATAAAAGAGATCTCCATAACATTTTTGTGGATTTTAAAAAGGCTTATGATAGTGTCCATAGGAATAGTCTATGGAATGCTAAGCAGGAATTTGGAATACCAAGGAAGTTAATCAACATGACCAGACTATGCATGGAAGATACTTATAATATAGTAACATATAAAGGCAGGAAATCAGACCCCTTCCAAATAACATCTGGCTTGAAACAAGGTGATGCACTATCGCCGCTACTCTTCAATCTGGCTCTAGAGAAAGTTGTAAGGAAGGTAAAGGAGGAATGTGATATTGGAGGAACATCCAAGCTGCTTGGTTATGCAGATGATATAGATATTATAGGGCAAAGTGAACAAAAGACATTGGAAATATTGACTCACTTAAAGGAAAAAGCCCAACAGATGGGGCTGGTTATCAACCAAGATAAGACAGAATATATGGTAATTTCAAGAGACGGAATGGCTAAAAACTCTGGCCACATACAAATAGATAATATGACCATTAAAAGAACGGAAACATACAAATACCTGGGTACAATCTTCAACTGCTCCAACATCATAAGGGAAGAAATACAAACTAGAATCAACTCTGGAAATAAGATATACTATGCACTACAACATCTACTAAAATCAAAGGCGCTATCTCATAACACCAAAATCACAATATACAAAACACTGATCAGACCAGTTGTGCTGTATGGCTCTGAAACCTGGAGTACAACGAAAAGAGACGAAGCCTTGTTACAAACCTTTGAGAACAAAATTTTAAGACGCATCTTTGGACCCATTAGGGATACACATAGTGGAGAGTGGAAAAGAAGAAGTAACAAAGACATTTATGATCTGTTTAAGTCCCCGCTAATCACTGGTATCATGAAGGCTAATAGACTACAATGGCTGGGGCATATAGAAAGAATGGAAGATAATAGGGAAACAAAACTCGCTTACACTCAGGAAATAAATGACCGCAGACCCCGAGGTAGACCAAGAAGGCGGTGGAGAGATAATATATATACAGATCTACAAGCACTTGGAATCAACGACTGGCAAGAGAAGGTCAACCAGAGAGACGAATGGAGACGGATTGTATTTGCAGCAAAGAACCTCAATGGCTCGGAACGCTGAAGAAGAAGAAGAATCCTTAAAAGATTAGGCATTCTTGCTGAAAGAATCTACCCCGAATCGCAGTGCGGATTTAGACCCAACAAGTCCACCATCGATATGATTTTCTCACTCCGGCAGCTCCAAGAGAAGTGCAGAGAACAGAGGAAGCCATTATATATTGCCTTCATAGACCTCACAAAGGCATTTGACCTCGTGAGCAGAAGCGGCCTTGTTAAGGTCCTTGAAAAGGTTGGGTGTCCACCCACTCTTCTTAGTCTCGTGAAATCATTCCACGAAAACATGCAGGGGACCATTTTATTTGACGGCTCAACATCCCAGTCATTCAGCATCAGCAGCGGAGTAAAGCAGGACTGTGTGCTTGCTCCTACACTCTTTGGTATCTTCTTCGCTGTTCTCTTAAGGCAGGCATTTGGGACTGCCACTGAAGGCATATACCTCCACACAAGATCTGATGGCAAACTTTTAACCCATCAAGATTCAAGGCAAAGACCAAAATAAGATCAAGATGCGTAAGAGAACTACTTTTTGCAGATGATGCAGCACTGACTACTCATACAGCAGAAGATCTTCAAAGGCTCATAGATCATTTTGCAGCCGCCTGCAAAGACTTTGGGTTCACCATTAGCCTAAATAAAACACAGGCGATGGAACAAGATGCTGGTGCGCCTCCGTCAATCAAAATTTCTAATTACGAATTGAAGGTCGTCCACGAGTTTGTGTATTTGGAGTCGACAATATCAGATAATCTTTCATTAGAGACAGAAATCGACAGACGCATTGGAAAGGCAGCCACAACATTTTCCAGGCTAGCTAAAAGAGTTTGGGAGAATAATAGACTAACAGAGCGTACAAAACCTCAAGTTATATAAAGCTTGTGTTGTTAGCACACTACTCTATGGGTCTGAATCCTGGACCCTGTACTCAAGACAGGAAAGGAAGTTGAATTCCTTCTACATGAAATGTCTGAGACGAATCCTGTATATATATATATATATGTGTGTGTGTGTGTAAAATATGTGCATTGCCAGCTGGCATGGACGATCATGCTTCTCCACAAATTGCAATCTCCCACAGCATGGATCAATTCATTTGACTCCCATACCATGACACAAGACTCGAGAATTTTATCATGTCATCTTCTTCTATCTCTTTCCACAAATCTTTCCAGTTGTCACATGTTCCAGTTTTTGTCTGCTCTGTTCTGTGATAAGTTGTCTTTGCGACTTAGCCTCCCTCAAAATGTCCAGATTTATCATTTTGGCTGTTCAGTGAATTTTCAGCATTCTTCTATAAAACCACATCTGCAAGGCTTCTAGGGATTGTTTTTGCTTGTTGAATAATTGTCCAGGATAGCCATCCCCCCCCCCCATACACACACACACACATATATATCTATATATACTGTAAGGTCAGCATTGCCAAGGGAGTTTTCATGTACTTCCTGTTTCCTGTGTGCTGATGACCGGGTAGAAGGTTCATCCCACATGCTAGTCAGTTAGACTTCTCATTCAGAAAGCAATGGCAAACTACTGAATGTAAAATAAAAATTGCCTAGCAAATCATCCTGGGGTTGATTGCAATGTCCTGCAAAGGACATGCAAAACACACACACACATCATCACGTGCCCTACCAGCTGGCATGGGCGTTCATGGCTCTCCTCAGATCTCGGTCTTTGGTGTACTGAATCAGCTCTGCTGATGATATTCCTCCATGCCACCATCTCAATCCATCCAGCATCATTTCTCTTGGTCTGCCTCTGCCTCTCTTCCCCTCGATCTTTCCAGTTATCACGATGTTCTCCAATGTCTTTCTTCTCATCACATGACCAAGGAAAGCTGTTTGTCTCTTTCTTATTGTTATATATAGTGTTCTAGTTTCATTAGCCTCTTTCAGACAATCTCTGTTAGTTACTTTGGCAGTCCAAGGAATTCGCAACATTCGCCTCAAAAACCACATCTCTGTTGCTTTTAAGTTCTTCCTAATTTGTTCATTTACATTCCAAGATTCACTGCCATACAGCAACACTGGTTCTGTATAGCATTTCAGCACTCTCTTTCTTACATTCAGTGATAGCGACTTATTGAACGTAAGAAAGGGAGTGTTGAGATGCTATATATAAGCCGGTCTCTGTGGCGTAGAAGATACGGATGTGGTTTGTAATCCTGCATACCCATATTCGAAACACGGGTGTGCGCAATTTGGCAGCAGACTGTGCTGCATTGGTTTTGTGTTGGTATCAGTGCCGGTCGTTCAGAAAGCAATGGCAAACTACTGAACCGACATTATGACATGGTCAAGATTGAACAGTCACTCTTCTTGTGTTCTTGAACAGTCACTCTTCTTGTGATCTCATGGCAAAACAAATATATAGAACATTTCTCATTCTGTTTGGCCTAATAAGGCTTGTCTTCATTTAATCTTGGCTGAGTTTTGTGTCTTGTGATTCAGTCGGCATCCATAGAGCAGGGTTTTGGTAGAAATATGAGTTTACCACTGCAAGCAGACATTTAAATAGACACACATTTATATGTTTGTGAACTGACACACAAAACTTCAGTGAGACAGTTTATCTTATTATGATTTATTCAATACATTTAAGAACATAGCCAACCATAGTGTGGCTCATAGAACATAGCCAACCACAGAACATAGTCAACCACATTGTGGCTCATAGAACAGTCACCCACAGTGTGACAAACAATATGAGCTAGTGACAGTTCTGTATCCTAACCTAGTCAGAATCAACTCTCAGTTGTAAATGTTTCTGCATGAACAGAAAAATGCATTAACTGGAGTCAGAACTCATGTACAGTACAAACCATGAGGGAGAGGGGGAAGTCCGACAATGATAATGTCATTATGGAACAAGAGTACGCATGTTTTGCTATTTCAACCAAATCTAAGTTAATCAACATATCACCATGATTGCAGCCTATTTATCTTTCTGAGTTCTTCTTCTTCTTCTTCAGCGTTCCGAGCCATTGAGGTTCTTTGCTGCAAATACAATCCGTCTCCATTCGTCTCTCTGGTGGACCTTCTCTTGCCAGTCTTTCTGAGTTATCAGTTGAAGTTTATTTTCTGTGAACTGTTCAGTTCTTTTCTTCTCCACTTCTTGCCCTCTTCCTCCTCTCCAAACACCCTGATATGTGAACCTGAATATATTTAACAAAATAACTATTCATCTTGAGGTTGTAGACATCTCCAAAGAATTTATCTGTAAATGGAGCTAATGCAGGTCAAAAGCATTTTCTATGTTTTTCATATATTGGACACTTGTAGCAAGTGCAGCTGTTATAGAAATATCACTTGTATCTCGAAATATTCTAAGTTCAACAACTTGAGCTTGAAATTATCTTGTGGATTTCTGGTGCCTGCCATGAAGGTGCCCAATATCTGTCTCTGTTTAAACATATAGATGTGAACTGTCCTGGCCAACATCTCCCTGGCGCCATGGATATGGACCGATGAAGTGACAGAATGTGCAAGCAACTCTCAAGTGAAGTTGCAATAACAGAACTCTGGTAGATCTGTGTGGAGATGCAGAAACAAATCTAATGTGTTCAAGAAGCATGTAGATGTATCAGCTTCTGACACGATCACTGTGACACTGCCGAGATATACATGATCAGTGCGCATGTGACTAAAAATAGCACTGGCCAACAGTGCCCAGGTTGCAAATATTCTACTAACAAGGACTTACTACAAATCTATATATACAATAAATAATTAAAAGAAACTTTGGGACATAAGCAATCTCAATAAGCACAACTGTAGTGTGGGAAATCTCACAAGATATGAATGTATAACTGACAATAATAAACATACAGACACAAACACTAGTTCAAATGATATCCAGTAAAGCAAAACAATGTATTGCCTTAGTGAATTTAAGCACAGAAGCCACAGACATGAGGTTGCACAATTAATTGCCTGGCATATCTCGCCAGGTGCATACTGCAGTTATATATCATATGAAGTGAATAGATGAAACACACAACAACATAGTCACCAATACTGTTCAAATGTAGAGCATTCATTATCCCCACTGTAATCACAAAAAAGAGTTTCTGTCTGCGTAACCGAGGTTTCAGACACCTAATTGTTGACACCTTGGCGTATTTGAGTAATCATATATTGTTTGTTGATTAAAGATAAGAAATGCCTTTGTTCACTTTAGAGCTGCAATTTTGCAGGTAATGTGAGATGCTGAGGTTGGACTTTTATAGTTTGTTGACTGTACAGGTGTTTCCTCAAAACTGATTAACTCTCTTTTCTACTCAGACTGGTATATGTTTGGTTACTCGATTTGCTAATGGAATTACAATTATACTGTATTCAATGAACAATTACTCAAATATGCGGAGGCGTCACCAGTTAGGTGTCTGAAGCCTGTCTTATACAGACAGACAGATTTTACTGTGACTTTGTGATTACTATGCGGAATACAGGGAATACAAATGCTCCACATTCGACAGTATCAACGACTGTCTGTATGTTATATATATTTGAACAGTATCGATAACCATGTGTGTTTTCAGCTAAAATATGTTTCATCTATTCAATTCATAAGAAATATAACCCTCCAGTATGCACCTAATGAGCTGCAGCGAAATATGCCAGGCAATAATTGTGCAACCTCTGGTCTGTAGCTTCTGAGTTTAGGTATGCAATAAATCAATGGCTTGAGCTCAGGGTTCTATACCAGACAGTGTATGTACAACTGTAGCACACCACTGCCAGGTTTATGTACAATAAATATGTGTGTACAAATATTACACTTCTCAGCTTAGCAACATTTTCATTCATTTGTCTGTACATTATGATACTGAATTGATATAGCTTACAAATTCAAAAAAAAAATGCACATAAACGATCATCAAATACACTTTTATAATGAGAACAAAATGCACATGGTAGCTCTCTTAAAATATTCTGTTCTTTGTTTTATCTCCCTGGTTAGAAATCATGATTTGATGTCGCTGGAACTTGCATGGCTTGTTCATGCAACAAACATAATAAATTATGAAAGTATGACATGCTGCATAAGATTATCTATGAAATTCAAACTATCAGCTGAGGAACAAGGTGAGCCAAACTACTAGTGACCACCATGTCTGTAGTGATTCCATTCACTTCACTGACATGTGACTCTCCCCAGTGACACAGAGTTTGTGCCATGAGCTGAGAACCTCCTAATGTGACCTGAAAGAGGAGATCAGTCAAACAATCAGTCAAACAATCAAACAATCAATCCACTTATGGTTATTTCATTCACATGTTGACAATTGGAATATTCACAAATACATTTGCATGCTACACATAAAAAATGCTAATCACAATTATCTGTAAATGAGTTTCAAAGGGTGTCTCAACTCAAAATGTGGTTATTTTGAACCAACTATATTCAAATCAAACAATAATTTTTATTAAAATGAGAAAGAATCAGTGTAGACAACTAGAGGACACCGTGCAGCCATCCTCCAATTCTTGTCATCTGCAGACACCTAAGATTAAATCTAGCGGTTATTTCCACAGGAGTAAGTAAGTGTTGGCTGGTCTGCTTGGCGTAGGGGTTGAGGACATTGTTCGTAATCCCGCATACTCTCGATACGAAACACAGCTGCGCGAGATTCGGTAGCGGATCGCGTCACATTGGTTACTTACGGGGGTATGTGAGTTGGTCGTTCAGAAAGCAATGGCAAACTACTGAATGTAAAACATGCCAAGACATCAACAGCAGCTGATAAATTCTGCTGTTGACTGCAGCGTCTTGTGAAGGATCTATCCATCCATCCATCATGTGCCATGCCGATAAGCGTGGGCGGTCATGTTCTGCCATCTCACTCGATCACCAGAGTCATGGATCAGCTCCGAGTTTCTGTCTCAACCATGCCATGTGAACAATCCATCCAGGTATTTACTTCTCGGTCTTCCTCTTGGTCTGTTCTCTTCGATCTTGCCAGTTGTCACAGAGTTCTCCAAGTCATTTCTTCTCATAACATGCCCAAACAATTTTGACTGTCTACGTCTAATGACTCTAATCAGTTTACGATCTTCATTTGTTTCTTGAAGGACTTGTTAATTGGTTTTTGTCTGCCTATGGTTTTTTTTGCATTTTCCTCAGAAACCACATTTCCACAGCCATCAGATGTTTTTCAGCTTGGCTGTTCATTGACCACGTTTCACATCTATACAAAAGTATGTAAAGGATATGCAAATAAAAAAATTAAAAAAAAGTGTTGATGAAAGTATTCGACCAACAGGAAGGTCTGGACACACTGAGCTCCGTAGACATGACTACAGCCTGTAGGGCCACATGTGAATGTCAGTCATTCATGCAAGATATGCTTCACGTTACATCTATATCTGTCTCAGAGTGGTCTCTAGGTATGGTGACAGCTTCAAGTGCTGGAGGTCCCGGGTTCAAGCCCCGGTGAGGGCCAGGATTGTTTTCATGTGTTCTAGTAAAAAAATGTCCTCTGGTCTCTGGGTAGTGAGATCAGACACCCGTGTGTATTGTTGCGCAAGTAAAAAATCCCTTGGCAGTTGGAAAAAAGAGTAGCCTAACAGCATTGCCCAGGCAAAATTTTGAGTTAAAAATATACCCAAAGTATTTCAGTATCCTCGCCGGTGCTACGGAGTTCATGCACTGAGCTGAGATTATCCGTTCTCAGGCTTGAGTTAGGAATAGAACAGAGGACGTATGGGTTATACCCATGTACCGTGATGTTGATCCATCGACTAAACTGTCTCAGGTTACCCAGTGTCTATCCATATCTCAGGTTACACAATGTCTATCCATATCTCAGGTTACACAATGTCTATCAATATCTCAGGTTACACAATGTCTATCCATATCTCAGGTTACACAATGTGTATCCACATCTCAGGTTACACAATGTCTATCCATATCTCAGGTTACACAATGTCTATCAATATCTCAGGTTAAACAATGTCTATCCATATCTCAGGTTACACAATGTCTATCCATATCTCAGGTTACACAATGTCTATCCCTGTCTTAGATTACACAATGTCTATCCATATCTCAGATTACACAATGTGTATCCACATCTCAGGTTACACAATGTCTATCAATATCTCAGGTTACACAATGTCTATCCATATCTCAGGCTACCCAGTGTCTATCCATATCTCAGGTTACACAATGTCTATCCATATCTCAGGTTACACAATGTCTACCCATATCTCAGGTTAACCAATGTCTATCCATATCTCAGGTTACACAATGTCTATCCTTATCTCAGGTTACACAATGCCTATCCATATCTCAGGTTACACAATGCCTATCCATATCTCAGGTTACACAATGTCTATCCCTGTCTCAGATTACACAATGTCTATCCATATCTCAGATTACACAATGTCTATCCACATCTCAGGTTACACAATGCCTATCCATATCTCAGGTTACACAATGTCTATCCACATCTCAGGTTACACAATGTCTATCCATATCTCAGGTTACACAATGCCTATCCATATCTCAGGTTACACAATGTCTATCCCTGTCTCAGATTACACAATGTCTATCCATATCTCAGATTACACAATGTGTATCCACATCTCAGGTTACACAATGTCTATCCATATCTCAGGTTACACAATGTCTATCCACATCTCAGGTTACACAATGTCTATCCATATCTCAGGTTACACAATGTCTATCCACATCTCAGGTTACACAATGTCTATCCATATCTCAGGTTACACAATGCCTATCCATATCTCAGGTTACACAATGCCTATCCATATCTCAGGTTACACAATGTCTATCCATATCTCAGGTTACACAATGTGTATCCATATCTCAGGTTACACAATGCCTATCCATATCTCAGGTTACACAATGTCTACCCATATCTCAGGTTAACCAATGTCTATCCATATCTCAGGTTACACAATGCCTATCCATATCTCAGGTTACCAAATGTCTACCCATATCTCAGGTTAACCAATGTCTATCCATATCTCAGGTTACACAATGCCTATCCATATCTCAGGTTACACAATGCCTATCCATATCTCAGGTTACACAATGCCTATCCATATCTCAGGTTACCAAATGTCTACATTACAGAATAGAGTTAAAAAAGTGTCCCTTATTTTGGTATTTATTGGGTATATGGTGCTAGCCCCATATTGTATCAGTAACCATGGTAACACAGTAGCCAGATGCTAGCCTGCTGGTCATGTGTTCGATTCCTCATTGGACAGGTTTTCAAACCTGATCTGGGATCCCGGGCTGAGCCAGTCTAAAAACAAGCGCCAGGAAATGTGGGAATGAGATTGACCACATGACCCAGCATGCACTGATTGGTCTGTACAAATATTGGGCTAGCAATATCCATGCTCCTCAAGGCATGTAAAATGGTGCTTGACTTGAGCCATATTTGCCAGATTGGCACTTGGTGGATGATATAGGCAATACCACACCAGCCACCCTGAATGTACTTAGTATTTCCTGGTGATTCCTGGCACTGTGTAATTCCTGACACTGTGTGATTCCTGGCACATCCTGGCACTGTGTGATTCCTGGTACATCTTGACACTGTGTGATTCCTGGCACCATGTGATTCCTGGCACATCCTGACATTGTGTGATTCCTGGCACATCTTGGTGCTGTGTGATTCATGGCACTGTGTGATTCCTGGCACGTCCTGGCAGTGTGATTCTTGGCACTGTGATTCCTGGCATGTCCTGACACTGTGTGATTCCTGGCACATCCTGGCATCATGTAATTCCTGGCACATCCCGGTACTGTGTGATTCCTGGTATGTTTTGGCACTGTGTGATTCCTGGCACGTCCTGGCACTGTGTGATTCCTGGCACGCCCTGGAACTGTGTGATTCCTGGCACGCCCTAGCACTGTGTGTTTCAGGACTGCAAAAATAGTGGTGCCTGTAGGAGCCAGATCAGTAAAACTGTTTGTTTTAAAATGCTGCAAGCATAAACACAAGATAAGTGTACCTGCAGAATGGAAACACCAACTTTGTGAAAACTGCTAGAATATCACTGACTAAGAACACACCATGACAAGAGTGCTGACCTATAGATTCAACAGACAGTAAATCACATTCATTTACTTACCTGAAAATTCAGCATTACTCACAGTTCACTTACCTGTAAATTCATCATTACGATTCACTTGCCTGTAGATTCAACATTAGACTGTAGCATACATTCATGGTTTACTACAATATGGTCAAAAATAAGTCATTTGCACATAAACCCCTAGAAGTTAATACAAGCACCTTTGTCGAGCACCACAAATCTGATCTTTAATTGATCAGTGCAAAAGTCATCCAACCATTGCAATGAAAAGCTTGTTTTACTTTAAAAATTCCAAAAGACAAAAGTACGAAACTTTGACTGTGAAGAGTTCTAGCAGGTTAACAAAATATACATCCTTGGCATTGCTAACTGTCACTACTGTGTGTATTTGTTACTGATCAAATTTACCAGATAATATCAGCACATGTATTGGTTTTGGTGTTGTAAAATAATTATGTTAATAAGTATTTAAAAATGTTGATGAGTCTTTTATATATATTTTCATTCATTCAGTAGCATGTCCCTTGCAGAATTTCGCTCCCATAACAACCTTCCGGAAAAATTCTCTGTCATAAGCAAGATGTCCTTTGTCCAATACACCCATCTGGAGATCATCAGCCACATACAGCACCCATCTTCTCTTTGGCCCTCCTTTTCCTTTTACCCCTCCATTATTGTTCTCTCCAAACTTTCGTGATGTTTCAAGTGATCAAAATATTTCAATTTTTTTTGCTTTATCGTCTTTAATAGCCAACCTTCTTCAATATTCAGCTCTTGAAGTATTGATGCATTTGTTCTTTTCTTTACCCAAGATATTCTTAGAACTCGTCTATAACATTTATATTCAAAGGTGTCTATGTGCTGTTCAGCTTGTTTAGTAAGTGTCCAGGTCTCAGAGACGTATGTTGCAATGGGAAATATGCATGCTCTTAAAAATCTAATTTTTGTAGTTCTTTCTATCTGTCCCATTTCATAATTTATTCAGTTTAAGTTTTTGAAGAGCAATAGATATTTGTCTTTTAATTTATTTCATTGTGTCACCATTGTTGGTAATTAATGACCCAAGATATTCAAAATTTTCCATCACTTCCAATTTTTCTCCATTAACATATATTTCTTTCTCCATATTAGTTTTATCTGTATGCATTATCTTTGTTTTTGCTATGTTAAGATACAAGTTGTGATTGCTTACTATTCTTTTGGGTTGAGGTTAGTTTTTCTATACCATTCTGTCATGTGGATAGTAACACTGTATCATTATATATATATATATATATATATATATATATATATATATATATATATATATATATATATTAGTCAAATCTTGCATAGAATACACACAAATTGTACTCACTTTAGAGCTCAACAACGCAGGTGCATAATATATGCAAGAACTAAATATGCGTAAATTTTGATATCTTGATAATGAAAGTAGCTTATATAGGAAAGTCTGTCCAGCATTTGTCACAAGTTGACAGTAAAAATGACATGCAATGGAATGTGCCATGTAACTTCTAATGTGCTGGATACGGCCGCACAAATATTTGGCACTGCTGATCTTCAACCTGTGTTGATAGGGAGCTTGGTTGTAAAAACTGTCATGTGATTATCTTCAGCCTGACAAATTAATTTGAGAAAATGTGATACTGTGGCAGAAAAGCTGTTAGTGGTGGAATCTAATGGACAGCAAGTCCACAATTTTTCCAATAACGAGCTCAGCATTCAATTATGCCGAAATACAAAGAGACCTACAAATCTTGTCCTGTACGAATATCACAAATCGTTGGTCACTATCAGATCTTCCAGACCTAGAAAAGAAAGATGATTGAAGTGGGTAGTGGAAAGAAAGCAACAAGACATCAGTGTTTCATGCACTTAAATCTGTCTGACAGCTCTGAAACTTGAAACATTTCGTACAGCACAAAAGCATTCAAAGCATCATATGCCTCTACAAGGTTGATTGGTATAAACACTGTGTCTAAACGTACGCATGGACATGTGAAGTTTAACTTCACCATTATGTTAGCGTGTGCAGATGGAAAAGTTGCTGCCTATCATAATTGTTAAGAGAAAGAGAGAAAGACTACCCAAAGGACACAATTTCCAAAAGGTGTCCACATCCATGTTCATGCTACAGAATGGATGGATAAAAGACTGACTGGTTCCAATCTGTTTGGTCAACACTTCCTAGTGGTCTCCTCAAACATTCTTCATTGTTGGTGTTCAACTCATTTTAGTCTTCAATGCTGGTGTTAAACTCATTTCAATCTTCAATGCTGGTAAACTAATTTCAGTGTCACATGTTGATGTTCGACCCATTTCAGTGTCAAATGTTGGTGTTTGACTCATTTCAGTGTCAAATGTTGGTGTTGAATTCATTTCAGTGTCAAATTATGCCTTCTGTTTAGAAGGAAATAAAATCTCATCTGGTTAAAATTGCAAACACATGTTCACCTGTTGCAGTTTGTAGATGTCTCTATTAATCAGCTGATAAAAGATCTTATCTATCGTCAATGGAATGCATGGTTAGTCAAGGCTAATCACACACATTGTGCTGGTGGACGCATGCACCAACTGTCTCTCACAGACATCATGGAAACTTGCTGCTTGGAAGAAATTCAGCTATAGAAATACTATAGTTCAACAAGGTGTACTCAAATTTGGCATTCCTATTAAACTTGACAGCAGTGAGAATAACATTATGTGGGAGAAAGGCGTCGTCAGATGAAAGATGGTGGCGATATTTATGATGATGCATTAACAATGGTATTGGCTCGACAATACTAGATGAGCTTCTTTCTAGTGGGAGTGATGCAGTGTTGCATAACTATTTCTGTTTGTTATTATACGTTCTAGCTGGAGTGATGTTGAGTGGTTTTGCATAACTATTTCTGTTTCTTATTATACTTTCTAGTGGAAGTGCTTGCTTGCTTGCTTGTGTTCGTTGGCTTGAGCTCCAACGCGAAGTCCTGTATGTCGGATGAAGACATCCTGTTGTCCAGCATCAGTGTGATGTCATATAGGACTTGAGTTTTGCGTGAGTATCCGTTGTCCCATGTCTGGCTTATTAGTGTGCAGACTGGTGGTTCCTCGCCATACAGGCAGACACTCTCCGACTTCGGAGGAATCGGCGATCCTATTGACTTCAGCCAGGACCCCGAAGGGACCTGTTGCCCAGGACGCTCGACGTGGACGCGTCAATAGGTCTTGGCCAGTATATAACCCAGCCCTGGTGCCTTGGAAACACCTCTGCGTCCCTCTAGTGGAATTGATGCAGTGTTGCATAACTATTTCAGATTGTTATTATACTTTCTTCCATGGCGATTCATAAGGCCGCTTACCCGCATTTGAAACACAGCTGTGACCGATTTGTCACAGACCATGTCGCACTGGTTTTAATGTGTTGGTATGGGAGCCAGTCGTTCAGAAAGCAATGGCAAACTACTGAACGTAAAACTTGCCAAGACATCAACAACAGCAGTGAAATGCTGGTGTTGACTGCAACATCCTGTAAAAGGATATGCAACTTTAAAAAAAAATAATGCTTTCTAGAGGGAGTGATGTGTGGTGTTGCATCCTATTTCTGTTTGTTATTATACTTTCTAGAGGGAGTGATGTGTGGTGTTGCATCCTATTTCTGTTTGTTATTATACTTTCTAGAGGGAGTGATGTGTGGTGTTGCATCCTATTTCTGTTTGTTATTATACTTTCTAGTGGGAGTGATGCTGTGTGGTGTTGCATCCTATTTCTGTTTGTTATTATACTTTCTAGAGGGAGTGATGTGTGGTGTTGCATCCTATTTCTGTTTGTTATTATACTTTCTAGTGGGAGTGATGCTGTGTGGTGTTGCATCCTATTTCTGTTTGTTATTATACTTTCTAGAGGGAGTGATGTGTGGTGTTGCATTCTATTTCTGTTTGTTATTATACTTTCTAGTGGGAGTGATGCTGTGTGGTGTTGCATCCTATTATTGTTTGTTATTATACTTTCTAGAGGGAGTGATGTGTGGTGTTGCATCCTATTTCTGTTTGTTATTATACTTTCTAGAGGGAGTGATGTGTGGTGTTGCATCCTATTTCTGTTTGTTATTATACTTTCTAGAGGGAGTGATGTGTGGTGTTGCATCCTATTTCTGTTTGCTATTATACTTTCTAGAGGGAGTGATGTGTGGTGTTGCATCCTATTTCTGTTTGTTATTATACTTTCTAGTGGGAGTGATGCTGTGTGGTGTTGCATCCTATTTCTGTTTGTTATTATACTTTCTAGAGGGAGTGATGTGTGGTGTTGCATCCTATTTCTGTTTGTTATTATACTTTCTAGTGGGAGTGATGCTGTGTGGTGTTGCATCCTATTTCTGTTTGTTATTATACTTTCTAGAGGGAGTGATGTGTGGTGTTGCATTCTACTTCTGTTTGTTATTATACTTTCTAGTGGGAGTGATGCTGTGTGGTGTTGCATCCTATTATTGTTTGTTATTATACTTTCTAGAGGGAGTGATGTGTGGTGTTGCATCCTATTTCTGTTTGTTATTATACTTTCTAGAGGGAGTGATGTGTGGTGTTGCATCCTATTTCTGTTTGTTATTATACTTTCTAGAGGGAGTGATGTGTGGTGTTGCATCCTATTTCTGTTTGTTATTATACTTTCTAGAGGGAGTGATGCTGTGTGGTGTTGCATCCTATTATTGTTTGTTATTATACTTTCTAGAGGGAGTGATGTGTGGTGTTGCATCCTATTTCTGTTTGTTATTATACTTTCTAGTGGGAGTGATGCTGTGTGGTGTTGCATCCTATTTCTGTTTGTTATTATACTTTCTAGAGGGAGTGATGTGTGGTGTTGCATCCTATTTCTGTTTGTTATTATACTTTCTAGAGGGAGTGATGTGTGGTGTTGCATCCTATTTCTGTTTGTTATTATACTGTCTAGAGGGAGTGATGTGTGGTGTTGCATCCTATTTCTTTTTGTTATTATACTTTCTAGAGGGAGTGATGTGTGGTGTTGCATCCTATTTCTGTTTGTTATTATACTTTCTAGTGGGAGTGATGCTGTGTGGTGTTGCATCCTATTTCTGTTTGTTATTATACTTTCTAGAGGGAGTGATATGTGGTGTTGCATCCTATTTCTGTTTGTTATTATACTTTCTAGAGGGAGTGATGTGTGGTGTTGCATCCTATTCAACCATACTGACTATGTCATAGGGTACAGTACGAGGGAAACGTCGTACGTGTAGACTGACGCGCCCCACATGCCTCATGTGGTATATCACAGGCACTTTTCCTCTCTCTCTCCTTACATCTTGCTTCTCTGTGCCTACCTACTTCACTTGTATTACCAGTGGTTGGATCTCACACAGCCCTAACAACTCGAACACTGGGCGAGGGGCTCCTGAAGTGTGCTGTGTAACAATCAACCATACTGACTATTTCAAAGGGTACAGTACGAGGGAAACGTCATAGGTGTAGACTGACGCGCCCCACATGCCTCATGTGGTATATCACAGGCACTTTTCCTATCTCTCTCTCTCTCTTTCTCGCTCTCTCACCCTCTCTCTCTCTCTCTCCTCCTCTCTCACTCCCTCTCGTGCTCTCTCTCTCCCTCTCTTGATCTCTCTTTTGCCCTCCCCCTCTCTCGCTCTCACCTCTCCCCCTCTCTCTCTCTCCCTTCTTCTCTCTCTCCCCCTCTCTCCCTCCCTTTCGCTCTCTCTCTCACTCTCTCTCCCTCTCCCCTTACATCTGGCTTCTCTGTGCATACCTTCTTCACGTGCATTGCCAGTGGTTAGATCTTACACAGCCCCAACAACTCGAGCACTGGGCGAGTGGCTCCTGAAGCGCGTTGTATGACAAGCAACCATACTGACTATTTCGTAGGGTACAGTATGCCCCATGTGGTATGTCGCAGGCACTTTTCCTCTCTCTGTCTCTCTGTGTCTATCTCTCTCTCTCTCGCTCTCCTCTCTCTCTTCTTGCATATACTGTGCATATGTCCACATACACTAGCATTTTGTCTGTTGAAGTGTGTCTATGTATGTACGCGTGTTCATGCACACCAGTCCAACCAGACCTTAAATAACACAATCGGGTCTTGGTCAATACTATCTTCAATTTTACATGCCTCCTACCCCGCCCCCTTCTTTCTATGTGCTCACTGAACCTAACATCCAGCACCGTATATAACTACACCCGAGATTTTCGTAGTCATTTACAGATCCGTACGTGAGGTGAGTATGCAGTTTTTTTTCTCTATTAACAGTTTTTCTATTAAACATTTTCTTCAACTAACATTCTTTTCAATTAACATTTTTTTTTCAATTCTCATTTTCTCTTCATTGCTTCTATTTTTCCATGCATTTGTTCCTCTCGTCCTGTCATCACCTTCTAATGTAGTCACAGGAGTTCTCCTTGACTGTATGTTGTGTTTGTGAATGTGTTTGTTTGCTGATGAAGGCTAACCGCCGGAACGTTCTGTATGTGTCGTAACTCTGTTATGTAAAGCTGCACCACTTTGTGTCATTTTATATTGTTTATACTTTCTAGAGGGAGTGATGTGTGGTGTTGCATCCTATTTCTGTTTGTTATTATACTTTCTAGTGGGAGTGATGCTGTGTGGTGTTGCATCCTATTTCTGTTTGTTATTATACTTTCTAGAGGGAGTGATGTGTGGTGTTGCATCCTATTTCTGTTTGTTATTATACTTTCTAGTGGGAGTGATGCTGTGTGGTGTTGCATCCTATTTCTGTTTGTTATTATACTTTCTAGAGGGAGTGATGTGTGGTGTTGCATTCTATTTCTGTTTGTTATTATACTTTCTAGTGGGAGTGATGCTGTGTGGTGTTGCATCCTATTATTGTTTGTTATTATACTTTCTAGAGGGAGTGATGTGTGGTGTTGCATCCTATTTCTGTTTGTTATTATACTTTCTAGAGGGAGTGATGTGTGGTGTTGCATCCTATTTCTGTTTGTTATTATACTTTCTAGAGGGAGTGATGTGTGGTGTTGCATCCTATTTCTGTTTGTTATTATACTTTCTAGAGGGAGTGATGCTGTGTGGTGTTGCATCCTATTATTGTTTGTTATTATACTTTCTAGAGGGAGTGATGTGTGGTGTTGCATCCTATTTCTGTTTGTTATTATACTTTCTAGTGGGAGTGATGCTGTGTGGTGTTGCATCCTATTTCTGTTTGTTATTATACTTTCTAGAGGGAGTGATGTGTGGTGTTGCATCCTATTTCTGTTTGTTATTATACTTTCTAGAGGGAGTGATGTGTGGTGTTGCATCCTATTTCTGTTTGTTATTATACTGTCTAGAGGGAGTGATGTGTGGTGTTGCATCCTATTTCTTTTTGTTATTATACTTTCTAGAGGGAGTGATGTGTGGTGTTGCATCCTATTTCTGTTTGTTATTATACTTTCTAGTGGGAGTGATGCTGTGTGGTGTTGCATCCTATTTCTGTTTGTTATTATACTTTCTAGAGGGAGTGATATGTGGTGTTGCATCCTATTTCTGTTTGTTATTATACTTTCTAGAGGGAGTGATGTGTGGTGTTGCATCCTATTCAACCATACTGACTATGTCATAGGGTACAGTACGAGGGAAACGTCGTACGTGTAGACTGACGCGCCCCACATGCCTCATGTGGTATATCACAGGCACTTTTCCTCTCTCTCTCCTTACATCTTGCTTCTCTGTGCCTACCTACTTCACTTGTATTACCAGTGGTTGGATCTCACACAGCCCTAACAACTCGAACACTGGGCGAGGGGCTCCTGAAGTGTGCTGTGTAACAATCAACCATACTGACTATTTCAAAGGGTACAGTACGAGGGAAACGTCATAGGTGTAGACTGACGCGCCCCACATGCCTCATGTGGTATATCACAGGCACTTTTCCTATCTCTCTCTCTCTCTTTCTCGCTCTCTCACCCTCTCTCTCTCTCCTCCTCTCTCACTCCCTCTCGTGCTCTCTCTCTCCCTCTCTTGATCTCTCTTTTGCCCTCCCCCTCTCTCGCTCTCACCTCTCCCCCTCTCTCTCTCTCCCTTCTTCTCTCTCTCCCCCTCTCTCCCTCCCTTTCGCTCTCTCTCTCACTCTCTCTCCCTCTCCCCTTACATCTGGCTTCTCTGTGCATACCTTCTTCACGTGCATTGCCAGTGGTTAGATCTTACACAGCCCCAACAACTCGAGCACTGGGCGAGTGGCTCCTGAAGCGCGTTGTATGACAAGCAACCATACTGACTATTTCGTAGGGTACAGTATGCCCCATGTGGTATGTCGCAGGCACTTTTCCTCTCTCTGTCTCTCTGTGTCTATCTCTCTCTCTCTCGCTCTCCTCTCTCTCTTCTTGCATATACTGTGCATATGTCCACATACACTAGCATTTTGTCTGTTGAAGTGTGTCTATGTATGTACGCGTGTTCATGCACACCAGTCCAACCAGACCTTAAATAACACAATCGGGTCTTGGTCAATACTATCTTCAATTTTACATGCCTCCTACCCCGCCCCCTTCTTTCTATGTGCTCACTGAACCTAACATCCAGCACCGTATATAACTACACCCGAGATTTTCGTAGTCATTTACAGATCCGTACGTGAGGTGAGTATGCAGTTTTTTTTCTCTATTAACAGTTTTTCTATTAAACATTTTCTTCAACTAACATTCTTTTCAATTAACATTTTTTTTTCAATTCTCATTTTCTCTTCATTGCTTCTATTTTTCCATGCATTTGTTCCTCTCGTCCTGTCATCACCTTCTAATGTAGTCACAGGAGTTCTCCTTGACTGTATGTTGTGTTTGTGAATGTGTTTGTTTGCTGATGAAGGCTAACCGCCGGAACGTTCTGTATGTGTCGTAACTCTGTTATGTAAAGCTGCACCACTTTGTGTCATTTTATATTGTTTATACTTTCTAGAGGGAGTGATGTGTGGTGTTGCATCCTATTTCTGTTTGTTATTATACTTTCTAGTGGGAGTGATGCTGTGTGGTGTTGCATCCTATTTCTGTTTGTTATTATACTTTCTAGAGCAGTGTTTCCCAACCTTTTTTGTACCATGCCCCACTTAAGCCTTTCTAAAATTCATATTGCCCCCCCCCCCCCCCCCCCCCCCCCCCTCAACATATACATTATTTTTAATATTCAAAAATTGAAATGTTCACTAAAGAAACTTGAATGATAGGCTTTAGGAAGAAATCACTAGGTACTTATTGAGCAAACACAGTAAGTAAATTTTCAAAACATATAATGGAGAACTGAAATTCAAGTACAAAATAATTTTAATGAAAGATTTTTCTATATTATTTTAATTATTAGTAATTATTTATTATTTAAATTTAGTGAGATCCTTGCGCTTAATGCTTGCTGCAAAGAGATCTTATGTCAGGTTCCAATTTAGTTAACTTCAGTCTCAAGTCTCCCTGTTTTGTTATATTCAGCCGATTTCTTCCATTTTCGAATTGCCCCCCTTAACAGTCAAATTGCCCCCCTGTGGGGCATGAGCCCCACATTGGGAAACACTGTTCTAGAGGGAGTGATATGCAGTGTTGCATAACTATTTCTGTTTGTTATTATACTTTCTAGAGGGAGTGATGTTGTGTGGTGTTGCATACCTATTTCAAATGTTTCATAAAATAAAAATTCAGGAAAAATCATGATGCATACTAAAAATAAATTCCACTTGACTATAAAATGTTGGGCTAACTCAAGCATGCATCAGTGTGTATTACACACAAGATTTAATGGCATACATAATGAAGTATTCTGTTATATTAAAAACAATTTTTGTTCAAAAAGACAAATTCACTGAAAATTAATTGAAATGCATTCATTTTTTCAACGCTTGACAAAATATTATTAGGAACTGTAATATACATACATTTGTTTGTTTTATCTAGAAATGTGCCACAAGCAGGTTATAATCTGTGTCATAGTCTGCTCCCAGCAGCCTCTCTGTCAAGGTTATACATGATCTCCAGCTTCGTTGTGATCAAATGTTGTCAATTTGGTTTCTGTAGTTGCTGTCTGGTGTGGTCCAAGTGTAGAGTTATTTCAGTAGGATGTTTGTGACTGAAAGATTGCTTCCTAGGTAAACTGTTATTAGTTTCTCTCATCTCTCATTTCTATCAGAGTATGAATAATACCATAATGGTCTTAATGAATAGATATGTGTACTGCAAATTATTTTATCAATGAAGACAGTGAAAAATACACTAATTAAAATATTTCAAACAAAAGTTGTATTATGAGCCATAAATAAGTAAATTTTGTATATATTTTATTTGTGTAAATTACAGTTCATAATAATAATTTGTCAAGTTTTGCAAAAATTAAAATATTTCAATGACTTTTCTGTAAATTTTTAATTTGACATAATACTTCATTAAACTATTATGTAACTTCAATAACAATATTTTATAGGAAATGTAATTAAATTCTTTACACGATGATACCAAATAGTGCCCAGTTATTGTACAATACAGGGTGTAACTGTAGTTTCAGACACCTACCATCCCATTTGTTTTATTATTGTTTTTCAGTTGAGAGTTAATGTATTAGATAGTTGAGAGCTAATGTCTGAGATAGTTGTGTTCTAATGTCTTAGATAGTTTTCTAATGTCTTAGATAGTTGAGTTCTAATGTCTTAGATAGTTGATTTAATGTCTTAGACAGTTGTGACCTAATGTCTTAGACAGTTGAGAGCTAATGTCTGAGATAGTTGAGTTCTAATGTCTTAGATAGTTGATTTAATGTCTTAGATAGTTGAGTTAATGTCTTGTGTCTATACCAGCGTAAAACAGAAGATCAGTATGGGAACATTCAGAGCACCAAAGCAAACCCCAGAGCATGTCCCAAACGACTGCCTTGAATTTGCCAGACAGAGAGAGGAAATCTGGCCCACAGGAGCGACCCTTCAAGACAAACTCTAAGGGACCAGTTAAGACCTCAAGCAAACTGCCCTGTTGATGATCCAAGCCAGAACGGATGTCAGAACAGATCGCTGTAGAAGAATAAGTATGGAAACGTCCCGACTTTATCATGACCAAAACCAGACCAGTACTGTCTTTCTCTTTTCATCCCATTGCCTCCTTCAGTATACATAAGCGTGTGTTTTCTAAGGAAAACAAACATAATAAACATAACAAGCAAATATAACAATAATTTAAAACATCGTCTTCCATACTGTATAACACATTCTATGTACAGATATTCACTTTAATCATTATTTACAACACAGATTTCAATGATGAAACAACATATGTATATTTTATCTTTCAAAGTTTACCCAATGACAACATGACCAGTAATGTATAAATATAAACAGTGTCACAACTGCACTGTGCACATCACCCATCTACTGGAGCAGCAACTGTGCACATCACCCATCTATTGCAACAACAACTGTGCACATCACCCATCTATTGCAACAACTGTGCACATCACCCATCTACTGTGCACATCACCCATCTACTGGAGCAGCAACTGTGCACATCACCCATCTATTGCAACAACTGTGCACATCACCCATCTACTGGAGCAGCAACTGTGCACATCACCCATCTACTGGAGCAGCAACTGTGCACATCACCCATCTTCTACAACAACAATTGTGCACATTACCAATCTACTGGAGCAACAACTGTGCAAATTACCAATCTACTGGAGCAACAACTGTGCACATCAGCCATCTACTGGAGCAACAACTGTGCACATCTATCTACTGGAGCAACAACTGTGCACATCTATCTACTGGAGCAACAGCTGTCCATCCACATTACCAATCTACTGGAGCAGCAATTGTCCACATTACCAATCTACTGGAGCAGCAATTGTCCACATTACCAATCTACTGGAGCAGCAATTGTCCACATTACCAATCTACTGGAGCAGCAATTGTTCACATTACCAATCTACTGGAGCAGCAATTGTCCACATCTATCTACTGGAGCAGCAACTGTCCACATTACCAATCTACTGGAGCAGCAATTGTCCACATCTATCTACTGGAGCAGCAACTGTCCACATTATCAATCTACTGGAGCAGCAACTGTCCACATTACCAATCTACTGGAGCAGCAATTGTTCACATTACCAATCTACTGGAGCAGCAATTGTCCACATTACCAATCTACTGGAGCAGCAATTGTCCACATCTATCTACTGCAGCAGCAATTGTCCACATCTATCTACTGGAGCAGCAATTGTCCACATTACCAATCTACTGGAACAACAACTGTCCACATTTCTAGTCCAATAAAGTTCGAGATGAGGACAAACTATTCAATTCCTCAGAGAAGTCACAGATACAATCTATGTCAACTGTTTTCTATAGAAATAAATATACAAGTATATATAGTGCAGCTTTATGATGTCAAGGTGAAATAATTCAAGTCAAACATAGCCATGATCATTTGCCATATTATTGCATACAGCCTCCAATTACTTCAGAACATCTTCCCTTGTTTAACAAGAGCCCAGTTCAACATGCAAACAATAAAAAAAAAAAAAAAACACACACACACAAAAGACTTAAAAGATGAATATAGAACATGATTAAACCCTACCAACCAGTGGTTGCTTGTTGCTTATAATAATGTTCAACTCTGTCAGACAGGTGCAAAATAGAAATGTGAAAAATGGAATTCAAAAGACACAAATTCTATGATCCCTTCCACTGAAAGAGCATAAATGAAATTTTATCATGTCTTGATTTCAGCATAGGCAACTATGATTAGGGACAAAGCATGCCATGAGATTCAATGAACAGATATAATTTAGAAGATTTGTATGAGACAACCGCAGAACAGAAGCAATAATCATCACTGTTGTAGAAGACCTGAGAAACCTAAACATGTTAACAAGAATATCTTAGCTGTTGTAGCCCGTACAAACAGGCATTTCTGCAGTAGAGTTCCAAAGGTTACATTTCTGGTGACAAATGAACTGTGCTTGTAACAAAGTAGCAATGTCAACAGATAAAAATTTGCACAGCAAATAAACGCTGACCTCCTCAGATGCCAATTATAGAGTGTTTATACCTCCAAGTGTTGCTGATATAATCTGTATAGAAAGGCATGCATGGTGTCTTGGCCAGATAGAGACTAATAATAAAATAAGATTGACAATAAATAAATACACAACATATAATTGCCTAACAAAAGTTAAGTTCATCAATTATATACAGAAATATTTCTTCTAGAATGCATTCATTGTGGTCGCACTAGAAATAATAATCACTTGCATAAGCGTAGATATAATTCAGCGATATTTTAGTAATCTGGCACAAGGCAACATAATATGGTCAGTATTTTCATAGAGCCATTGTCTAAGTAACAACAAACCAAAACTTTACAGATAAAACTGATTTGTCTTTAAAAGTCTTTTTAATTGCTGATGGAAGACAAGACAACTGTTGAACTTTTATGAAAACAGTTTTGTAGAGAATTTGATAGTCAGATTAAAAAAAAAAAAATTAAGATATAAAAAAATTGCATGGTAGAAAAGTCAGACACTGACACAACTGGCCATTACAGTCCATAGACAGCTGACTATGACAGAACCATGGTCCTTGAAGAGACCAAGGATGTGAAAATAAAAAGAAATTACGTCAGATGATATTCACTGAAACCTCACTCAGGACAAAGTGGCAAGTTGAATGTACGCGATGGATTCATCATCTCCATGTTAAAGACTAGTGCACTGAGTTATGTCATCACTGAAAACCTTTGACCAAGCAAGCAAGGGAGATGACTTGTTCTCCATTATACAGTAACATAACACAAACACAAGCAAGGCCATTTAACTTAGGAAAAACATTAACTTAAAATCATGATTTAAACAGCTTTACAGAGCCTGAAAGACATGTATAAATATATTTTATTTTTAGCCAATTACAAAAACAAAAATCTTTCATTTTAAATTGTATATTTAATAGTTCTATTTATGAACAGAATCGTTATAAAAATACATGTACGAGAACAACACTGAACGATATCAGCTGGCTTGCATACCTTGGTTGACACATTCTTGCAGATGAGCATTTATCTACCGACACAATTTCTCACTGTCTATGAATAAAAATAAAGAAAGATGATTCTGTACAAGGAATTGGGAGGAGCCCGACAGCAGATGTGAGCAGGTTTATGGGACGAGAAATATTCACACATTGTCGGTACAAACTGGTGCACATATTCCAACATCAGTCAAACAATGAGGTACAATATAGTATTCTCAGTAAACCTGACAAACTAAACATGATTTGTAAATAAGTGCTGGTTTTGTGATTAAAAAACTGCATCCTAAAATGATACACAGAATTATAGTCTATCACAGCTATTAAATCTATCACCAATGACATTAAGAACAAGGATACCCAGCCCAGCCAGTGTCCATAGACAATCAGTGGCTGCTTAAAAATGCTTCATAGTTGCAAAATCAAACCACTTCACATGCTGCGATATGAACAACTAAAACCAGTCGTTTCCAAGTTATGCAAGTAACATCTCATATGGAACAGTAACTTTGATATCTGGACAACAACAATGAAATGAGCAAAATATACTTCTGTCATAAATACAAAGAAAACTGCAAGTCAGCCCAAAGACAAAATGTGAAAACAGTTGTGACACTTCAACATCATGTGTTGTTATGTAGTTTAGCAGTCAGCTGACATGGTGCCAGTGACAAATAGTCTCTAGTTGAATGGTTGAAAACCAGGATCATATTGCCAGGTTAGCAGTCAGCTTGGTGCTGGTGAGTGAATGAACCATGTATCACTAGTTCAGCTGGTAAATATGTAGATCTTATATCACTAGGAAATAACATAGCTGTGTGCTGGTAAATATATAGATCATATATCATTAGGTAATAACAGAGCTGTGTGCTGGTATATAGATCATATATCACTAGGTAATAACAGAACTGTGTGCTGGTAAATATATAGATCATACATCACTAGGTAATAACAGAGCTGTGTGCTGGTAAATGTATAGATCATATATCACTAGGTAATAACAGAGCTGTGTGCTGGTAAATATATAGATCATACATCACTAGGTAATAACATAGCTGTGAGCTGGTAAATGTATAGATCATATATCACTAGGTAATAACAGAGCTGTGTGCTGGTAAATGTATAGATCATATATCACTAGGTAATAACGTAGCTGTGTGCTGGTAAATATATAGATCATACATCACTAGGTAATAACAGAGCTGTGTGCTGGTAAATATATAGATCATACATCACTAGGTAATAACATAGCTGTGAGCTGGTAAATCTATAGATCATATATCACTAGGTAATAACATAGCTGAGTGCTGGTAAATGTATAGATCATATATCACTAGGTAATAACATAGCTGTGTGCTGGTAAATGTATAGATCATATATCACTAGGTAATAACTTAGCTGTGTGCTGGTAAATGTATAGATCATATATCACTAGGTAATAACTTAGCTGTGTGCTGGTAAATATATAGATCATATATCATTAGGTAATAACAGAGCTGTGTGCTGGTAAATGTATAGATCATATATCACTAGGTAATAACAGAACTGTGTGCTGGTAAATATATAGATCATACATCACTAGGTAATAACAGAGCTGTGTGCTGGTAAATATATAGATCATACATCACTAGGTAATAACAGAGCTGTGTGCTGGTAAATATATAGATCATACATCACTAGGTAATAACATAGCTGTGAGCTGGTAAATGTATAGATCATATATCACTAGGTAATAACAGAGCTGTGTGCTGGTAAATGTATAGATCATATATCACTAGGTAATAACTTAGCTGTGTGCTGGTAAATGTATAGATCATATATCACTAGGTAATAACTTAGCTGTGTGCTGGTAAATGTATAGATCATATATCACTAGGTAATAACATAGCTGTGTGCTGGTAAATGTATAGATCATATATCACTAGGTAATAACTTAGCTGTGTGCTGGTAAATGTATAGATCATATATCACTAGGTAATAACTTAGCTGTGTGCTGGTAAATGTATAGATCATATATCACTAGGTAATAACTTAGCTGTGTGCTGGTAAATGTATAGATCATATATCACTAGGTAATAACATAGCGGTGTGCTGGTAAATATATAGATCATACATCACTAGGTAATAATTTAGCTGTGTGCTGGTAAATGTATAGATCATATATCACTAGGTAATAACATAGCTGTGTGCTGGTAAATATATAGATCTTATATCACTAGGAAATAACATAGCTGTGTGCTGGTAAATGTATAGATCTTATATCACTAGGTAATAACTTAGCTGTGTGCTGGTAAATATATAGATCATATATCACTAAGTAAACAGAACACAGCTGTCTTGATACATATATAGATCACATATCACTAAGTTAGCACAGAGCATGCACAGATCATATATCACTAGGTAAGCACAGAGCTGTGCACTAGTAAGTGTACAGATCATATATCACTAGGTAAGCACAGAGCTGTGCACTAGTAAGTGTACAGATCATATATCACTAGGTAGGCTGTTAACACACAGCTTTGAGCTAGTAAATGTATAGATCATATATCACTAGGTAGGCTGAGGTTAGCACACAACTTTGTGCCAGTAAATGGATAGATCATTATTACTGGTAAGAATGAGGCTAGCACAGAGCAGTGTGCTGGTGAGTGTACGGTCCATGACCATTAGCAGTTGCAGACGTAAATCGGTTGTGACTTCCACAGCTGGAGCTACTCTCCTTGCTTCCTTCACTACTACTGTGAATGCTGTTGGGATTGGAATTGCTACTGCTGCTGCTGCTGTCACTCAGCTTAGTCTGGCTACTGATGGCACTTGATTTATTTGATGGGTTATTGTTTTGGAATAGCCAGAGTGGTTTGTTGTAGTCACTTTCGTGTCCTGTCATGTTCACAGCTGTTGATGGCTTGGGGTTCAAGCCGCGACTGTTTCCAATTCCCTCCATGTCTACGTGCAAGATCGGTGATGTTGACGGAGCTACTGCAGGTAAGACATGGGGAAGGGAACATGGAGATGGGTTGGCTACAGCAGCTGATGGTACTGACAGATGAGACGACACAGGAGCTGTTGAAGGGAACTCATCACAGACTTGAGGTGATACAGCACCAGCAGGAATCATTGATGGGTAATCACAGCCTCCCAGCTTGACTGAACATTGTGATGGTTTTACAGGCAGCAATAGTTCTAATTTAGGTCGAGAACTATCGGGTGAGTCTGATAAAAGCTTTAATCTTTCTGATGATGATGATCTGGCATCTTTAGATGACCTAATGTATTTTTTATCTTTCCTGGTGAAGTCACTGTCAGAATCATTGTCATCATCATCATCATCATTGAATAAATGGCCAGATCCGTGCATTCTCCCAGCTGAGACAGAAGGTGGGTATAACAATGGTTCTTGCACATTCTGCTCTTGTAGCATCAAAGGCAAATGTTCCTTCTTGCTGTTGTATGAGCCACACTGATGCGGCAGACTATCCAGTCTTTCAGTACAATCTCTGTCTTCATTACTTCCCATTGCATTATCCCCATCGTCATCATTATGCAGGCTGTCAATAGAAAGACAGGACAAAATTACATTATATTTCAGACCACACAAGTAATAAATTAGCAAATAAACTTACAAAAAAATGACCCTGGGTGACTGGTGATATCAGGACATTGATTGTGTACTATTGCATGGCTGTATCGTCTGGTACAATAAACCCTTACAATAACAGCTGCAACAAGCACACAGAAGACAATAGTGTAGTGTACCATGTTTGAAACCCTGGTCATCGCCATCATCAAGTGCTTTGCTAACTTACGTGGGCAATCATGCTTATTCACAGATCTCGTTCTCTTACGTGCTGATATATGTACATCCATGATGAATCAGCTCATATGCTAATATATGTTTGTGTCATGATGAATCAACTGTTGTGTTAAGACAGACAGAGAAAGCGATAGACAGACAGAGAGAGAGAGAGGGAGACAGAGAGAGGGACAGAGAAAGAGGCAAGAGAGAGAGAGAGAGAGGGGGCAAAGAGAGATAGGAACAGAGAGAGACGGGGACAGAGAGACAGGGACAGAGAGAGAGAGAGAGATGGGGACAGACAGACAAGACACACACAAATATATATATATTTTACAGTCATCATGAATCAACTAATGTATTGATATATATGTAGAGCCATGATGAATCAACTCATGTGATGATATACACACAACCAAGGTGAATCAACTCATGTGATGATATACACACAGCCATGATGAATCAACTCATGTGATGATATACACACAGCCATGATGAATCAACTCATGTGATGATATACACACAGCCATGGTGAATCAACTCGTGTGATGATATACACACAGCCATGGTGAATCAACTCATGTGATGATATACACACAGCCATGATGAATCAACTCATGTGATGATATACACACAGCCATGATGAATCACCTCATGTGATGATATACACACAGCCATGATGAATCAACTCATGTGATGATATACACACAGCCATGATGAATCAACTCATGTGATGATATACACACAGCCTGATGAATCAATTCATTCATGTGATGATATACACACAGCCAAGGTGAATCAACTCATGTGATGATATACACACAGCCATGGTGAATCAACTCATGTGATGATATACACAGCCATGGTGAATCAACTCATGTGATGATATACACACAGCCATGGTGAATCAACTCATGTGATGATACACACACAGCCATTTGAATCAACTCATGTGATGATATACACACAGCCATGGTGAATCAACTCATGTGATGATATACACACAGCCATGGTGAATCAACTCATGTGATGATATACACACAGCCATTTGAATCAACTCATGTGATGATATACACACATCCATGGTGAATCAACTCATGTGATGATATACACACAGCCATGGTGAATCAACTCATGTGATGATATACACACAGCCATGGTGAATCAACTCATGTGATGATATACACACAGCCATGGTGAATCAATTCATTCATGTGATGATATACACACAGCCAAGGTGAATCAACTCATGTGATGATATACACACAGCCATGGTGAATCAACTCATGTGATGATATACACACAGCCATGGTGAATCAACCCATGTGATGATATACACACAGCCATTTGAATCAACTCATGTGATGATATACACACAGTCATTTGAATCAACTCATGTGATGATATACACACAGTCATGGTGAATCAACTCATGTGATGATATACACACAGCCATGGTGAATCAACTTATGTGATGATATACACACAGCCATGGTGAATCAACTCATGTGATGATATACACACAGCCATGATGAATCAACTCATGTGATGATATACACACAGCCATGGTGAATCAACTCATGTGATGATATACACACAGCCATTTGAATCAACTCATGTGATGAAATACACAGACACAATGAATCAACTCATGTGATGATATACACACAGCCATGGTGAATCAACTCATGCATTGAGATATATCTTCTCTCGCTGCCTTCCTCTGATCTCAATTCAATTAACTGCACCAGTTGTTACAATGTTTTCTGACTTTCCCCTTCCATAATGTGGTTAAAATGTTGACTACCTCTTCCTGGTGTTTGCCATATGCTGTCTGTGTGTCTGAGCCACTTTCACAACATTTTAACTACTCATGTTGCCAGCCCATATTACAGTTTTCAGATGTAAAAACATATAAGTTATAAGCTTATAACAAATATCGTTTGCAAACTGAGTTACATATAAATGATCCCATTTACCATAATGCAAAAGATATCTTTCTTGTAACTGAAAATAAGCGATTCAAAGGAAATCATGGCTTTCTATTATTATGTTAGTTATTTCCAAGCGACCAATAGACCTGAAAAACGGGTAGGTGACTCAGCACTGAGATTAATAGTTTCATAATCTGGAGTCGACTCTAATCTCCAGCAAGACAAGGGTTTTATATGTATCAAAGATAAACTATGTCTGGGTATCTATCTGTTTTTATCTGCCTTCCAACATATTCCAGCAGACACTAGCAAATGTAAAAAGATGATTGCCTTTATATTATAGGACAAAATATATTTCCTCCAACTATCTGATCTAGTTAATCAACTATCTATTCTAGTTAACCAACTATCTGATCTAGTTAACCAACTATCTATTCTAGTTAACCAACTATCTAATCTATTAAGCCAACTATCTAATCTAGTTAACCAACTATCTAATCTAGTTAACCAACTATCTGATCTAGTTAACCAACAATCTAATCTAGTTAACCAACTGTCTAATCTAGTAAACCAACTATCTAATCTAGTTAACCAACTATCTAATCTAGTTAACCAATTGTCTAATTTATTAAACCAACTATCTAATCTAGTAAACCAACTATCTAATCTAGTAAACCACCTGTCTAAACTAGTTAACCAACTATCTAATCTAGTTAACCAACTATCCAATCTAGTTAACCAACTATCCAATCTAGTTAACCAACTATCCAATCTAGTAAACCAACTATCTAATCTAGTAAACCGACTGCCTAATCTAGTAAACCAACTATCTAATCTAGTAAACCAACTATCTAATCTAGTAAACCAACTATCTAATCTAGTAAACCGACTGTCTAATCTAGTAAACCGACTGTCTAATCTAGTAAACCAACTATCTAATCTAGTAAACCAACTATCCAATCTAGTAAACCAACTATCCAATCTAGTTAACCAACTATCCAATCTAGTAAACCAACTATCTAATCTAGTAAACCGACTATCTAATCTAGTTAACCAACTATCTAATCTAGTTAACCAACTATCTAATCTAGTAAACCAACTATCTAATCTAGTAAACCAACTGTCTAATCTAGTAAACCGACTGTCTAATCTAGTAAACCAACTATCTAATCTAGTAAACCAACTATCTAATTTAGTTAATCAACTATCTAATCTAGTTAACCAACTATCTAATCTAGTAAACCAACTATCTAATCTAGTAAACCAACTGTCTAAACTAGTTAACCAACTATCCAATCTAGTTAACCAACTATCCAATCTAGTTAACCAACTATCTAATCTAGTAAACCGACCGTCTAATCTAGTAAACCAACTATCTAATCTAGTTAACCAACTGTCTAAACTAGTTAACCAACTATCCAATCTAGTTAACCAACTGTCTAATCTAGTTAACCAACTGTCTAATCTAGTTAACCAACTATCTAATCTAGTTAACCAACTATCCAATCTAGTTAACCAACTATCCAATCTAGTTAACCAACTATCCAATCTAGTTAACCAACTATCCAATCTAGTTAACCAACTATCTAATCTAGTCACTCAAACATCTAATCATGTCACCACACCCAATCCAGCTAGCCAACAATCTAATCTAGTTAACCAACAATCTGATCTAGTTAACCAACAATCTAATCTAGTTAACCAACAATCTGATCTAGTTAACCAACTATCTAATCTAGTTAACCAACTATGTAATCTAGTTAACCAACAATCCAATCTAGTCAACCAACTATCTAATCTAGTTAACCAACTATGTAATCTAGTTAACCAACAATCTAATCTAGTTAACCAACAATCTAATCTAGTTAACCAACTATCTAATCTAGTTAACCAACAATCTAATCTAGTTAACCAACTGTCTAATCTAGTTAACCAACTATCTAATCTAATTAACCAACTATCTAATCTAGTTAACCAACAATCCAATCTAGTTAACCAACTATCTAATCTAGTTAACCAACTATCCAATCTAGTAAACCAACTATCTAATCTAGTAAACCAACTATCTAATCTAGTAAACCGACTGTCTAATCTAGTAAACCAACTATCTAATCTAGTAAACCAACTATCTAATCTAGTAAACCGACTGTCTAATCTAGTCAGTCAAACATCTAATCATGTCACCACACCCAATCCAGCTAGCCAACTATCTAATCTAGTAAACCAACTGTCTAATCTAGTAAACCAACTATCTAATCTAGTAAACCAACTATCTAATGTAGTAAACCAACTATCTAATCTAGTAAACCAACTATCCAATCTAGTTAACCAACTGTCTAATCTAGTTAACCAACTATCTAATCTAGTTAACCAACTATCCAATCTAGTTAACCAACTGTCTAAACTAGTTAACCAACTATCTGATCTAGTTAACCAACTATCTGATCTAGTTAACCAACTATCCAATCTAGTTAACCAACTATCTAATCTAGTTAACCAACTATCTAATCTAGTTAACCAACTATCCAATCTAGTTAACCAACTATCCAATCTAGTAAACCAACTATCTAATCTAGTAAACCGACTGCCTAATCTAGTAAACCAACTATCTAATCTAGTAAACCAACTATCTAATCTAGTAAACCACCTGTCTAAACTAGTTAACCAACTATCTAATCTAGTTAACCAACTATCCAATCTAGTTAACCAACTATCCAATCTAGTTAACCAACTATCCAATCTAGTAAACCAACTATCTAATCCAGTAAACCGACTGCCTAATCTAGTAAACCAACTATCTAATCTAGTAAACCAACTATCTAATCTAGTTAACCAACTATCTAATCTAGTAAACCAACTATCTAATCTAGTAAACCGACTGTCTAATCTAGTAAACCGACTGTCTAATCTAGTAAACCAACTATCTAATCTAGTAAACCAACTATCCAATCTAGTTAACCAACTATCCAATCTAGTTAACCAACTATCCAATCTAGTAAACCAACTATCTAATCTAGTAAACCGACTATCTAATCTAGTTAACCAACTATCTAATCTAGTTAACCAACTATCTAATCTAGTAAACCAACTATCTAATCTAGTAAACCGACTGTCTAATCTAGTAAACCGACTGTCTAATCTAGTAAACCAACTATCTAATCTAGTAAACCAACTATCTAATTTAGTTAATCAACTATCTAATCTAGTTAACCAACTATCTAATCTAGTAAACCAACTATCTAATCTAGTAAACCAACTGTCTAAACTAGTTAACCAACTATCCAATCTAGTTAACCAACTATCCAATCTAGTTAACCAACTATCTAATCTAGTAAACCGACCGTCTAATCTAGTAAACCAACTATCTAATCTAGTTAACCAACTGTCTAAACTAGTTAACCAACTATCCAATCTAGTTAACCAACTGTCTAATCTAGTTAACCAACTGTCTAATCTAGTTAACCAACTATCCAATCTAGTTAACCAACTATCCAATCTAGTTAACCAACTATCCAATCTAGTTAACCAACTATCCAATCTAGTTAACCAACTATCTAATCTAGTCACTCAAACATCTAATCATGTCACCACACCCAATCCAGCTAGCCAACAATCTAATCCAGCTAGCCAACAATCTAATCTAGTTAACCAACAATCTAATCTAGTTAACCAACAATCTGATCTAGTTAACCAACTATCTAATCTAGTTAACCAACTATCTAATCTAGTTAACCAACAATCCAATCTAGTCAACCAACTATCTAATCTAGTTAACCAACTATGTAATCTAGTTAACCAACTATGTAATCTAGTTAACCAACAATCTAATCTAGTTAACCAACTATCTAATCTAGTTAACCAACAATCTAATCTAGTTAACCAACTGTCTAATCTAGTTAACCAACTATCTAATCTAATTAACCAACTATCTAATCTAGTTAACCAACAATCCAATCTAGTTAACCAACTATCTAATCTAGTTAACCAACTATCCAATCTAGTAAACCAACTATCTAATCTAGTAAACCAACTATCTAATCTAGTAAACCGACTGTCTAATCTAGTAAACCAACTATCTAATCTAGTAAACCAACTATCTAATCTAGTAAACCGACTGTCTAATCTAGTCAGTCAAACATCTAATCATGTCACCACACCCAATCCAGCTAGCCAACTATCTAATCTAGTAAACCAACTGTCTAATCTAGTAAACCAACTATCTAATCTAGTAAACCAACTATCTAATCTAGTAAACCAACTATCTAATGTAGTAAACCAACTATCTAATCTAGTAAACCAACTATCCAATCTAGTTAACCAACTGTCTAATCTAGTTAACCAACTATCTAATCTAGTTAACCAACTATCCAATCTAGTTAACCAACTGTCTAAACTAGTTAACCAACTATCTGATCTAGTTAACCAACTATCTGATCTAGTTAACCAACTATCCAATCTAGTTAACCAACTATCTAATCTAGTTAACCAACTATCTAATCTAGTTAACCAACTATCCAATCTAGTTAACCGACTATCCAATCTAGTTAACCGACTATCCAATCTAGTTAACCGACTGTCTAATCTAGTTAACCAACTATCCAATCTAGTTAACCAACTATCCAATCTAGTTAACCAACTATCCAATCTAGTTAACCAACTATCTAATCTAGTTAACCGACTGTCTAATCTAGTTAACCAACTATCCAATCTAGTTAACCAACTATCCAATCTAGTTAACCAACTATCCAATCTAGTTAACCAACTATCCAATCTAGTTAACCAACTATCCAATCTAGTTAACCAACTATGTAATCTAGTTAACCAACTATGTAATCTAGTTAACCGACTGTCTAATCTAGTCACTCAAACATCTAATCATGTCACCACACCCAATCCAGCTAGCCAACAATCTAATCCAGTCACGCAGCCATATAATCGAGTGAGCCAACCATTTAATCCAGCCATCCTGGCTTCTAACCCACGATCACCCAACTATCAAAATAAGTTAGCTAACCACCAAATCCAACCACTGAACCAGATAGGGATGATATAGTCAATGCAGTACATACTTGGCTGTAGACGATGTCATATTCAAAGTCAAGAGAAGACATCAGAACATAACCAACTTCTAATGGGGACAGTGAACAGAACTACTATGGGATGACTGCTACATTTGAAGCCTGATCACGCTTGGGAATGCCCAAAGTGCAGTGACATCATTTGATATTACATAACACTGAACAATCTAATACAACCGGCCAATAACCTACCTTCATGAGATTTTAAAGCCAGAGAGCTGCTAACATTTCCAGAATATATGTTTTTCTCTAACAAATTACAGACTGCATAAGAAGATGAATTACTGCATATTCTAAAGTCAGTCAATGTATCTGTGAACTAAACAACAGCTGTCAAATTATGTTTGACTAAGGATATAACTTACTGCTGACTTTCTCCAACCATTACACAGTCTTCTCCATCAAATTCTCTGTCTCTTCCACTTGCTTCATCCACATCAAATCTTTGAAGTTCTATTCCGACTGCCTCCAGATCTCCCTCATATGTGCTTTCTGCTTTTCCATCTTCTTTGTTACTTTTGGCAACTTCATTGTAGTAGTAAGAGACCCCACGGAAATGATCACTGTGGTATGGTGCCAGAATCTCTAAGATGGATCTGAATGTTGGCCGATGCTTGGGGTTGTATGCCCAACACTTCTGCATCAAAGCATACCTGGGGGAAGGAAAACATTCAACTGCAATGTGTGCCACCTGAATAATTACATTTTTTATTTGGTGTCATTTAAATTCTTAATTTTGAATCCAATCCTACAAAATTGAAACCTGATATCAAATATTCCACACACTCACTGAAAATGATGGAAGACTTGAGATGTTAGACATGGCCTAACAAATATTCCACACACTCACTGAAAATGATGGAAGACTTGAGATGTTATACAAGGCCTATTAGTCTGCAGTAACCAGTTCTTAGGTTAACTTTTGCCTTTGGAGTTACTGGATTGAGTCATATCTGTTGTCCACATTTATATTTGTCTCCACTGACAGGATACTGGCTGAGAAGGATGATTTTCATTGGCTTCTCAGTATGACAGTGGGCAGCCTAACTGCGTCATTGTGGTGCCAGTTTTAGACAAGGCATGAGCCTCGCTCAGTATGACAGTGAGCAGCCTAACTGCATCATTGTGCTGCCAGTTTTAACAAGGCATGAGCCTCTCTCAGTATGACTGTGGGCAGCCTAATTGCATCATTGTGCTGCCAGTTTTAACAAGGCATGAGCCTCTCTCAGTATGACAGTGGGCAGCCTAATTGCATCATTGTGCTGCCAGTTTTAACAAGGCATGAGCCTCTCTCAGTATGACAGTCATCATCATCATCATCAAGTGCCGTGCCAGCTGGCGTAGGCGTTCATGGCTCTCCACAGATCTCGGTCTTTGGTGTAGTATGACAGTGGGCAGCCTAATTGCATCATTGTGGTGCCAATTTTAGACAAGGCATGGGCCTCTCTCAGTCCAGTCAGAAAATTTCACAATGGAAAAGTGGCCAGTGGTGGGTAACAGTTGAGTTCTGATCTCACTTCACACAAAAGATGTCCATGTCTAGTCATCTTCACTGCCTCCAGGTGAGATTGCCTGGGAAGAACAATATCTTGCTGGCTGGTTTCTGGTCTAATGTTGTACAGATCATCAATACATGCAGAAGTGCAATACTCTGCTCTGAAACTGGATGATGATTTCTCAGTTAAAACAGTCTTCCAGATGATTTCTCAGTTAAAACAGTCTTCCAGATGATTTCTCAGTTAAAACAGTCTTCCAGATGATTTCATCTTTCTGGTATTATATGAAGATGCCATTTCTTCCATTCCTGCTTGTGCCCCCACTGTTGATCATTGAAGTAAACATGCACCAATTCTTCTTCTTCTTCTGTGTTTCATTTAGCAATGGAGCACAGTCTCTGGACACGTGACATACCTGCTGATCAACACTTCATAATTAATGTGTCTGCTACTCAACACTATTTATGTGACATATATGCTACTCAACACTATTTATGTGACATATATGCTACTCAACATTATATATGTGATATATCTGCTACTCAACACTACATGTATGAGATTTCTGCTACTCAACATTATGTATGTGACATATCTGCTACTCAACATTATGTATGTGACATATATGCTACTAAACATTATATATGTGATATATCTGCTACTCAACACTACATGTATGAGATTTCTGCTACTATATCTGCTACTCAACATTATATATGTGATATATCTGCTACTTAACACTGCTTATGTGATGTATCTGCTTCTCAATATTATGTATGGGAGATATCTGCTGACTGACTGGCACCTTGCCATCTTGACAGATGATAGTTTGTAAAATGGAGTTACACCTCTCTATAACACAAAGCATGGGCTGAATTTGGAGACCATTTGTTGCTCTTGCAACATGATCTCTCTCTCGGCCTGTCTAGTTTAATTCAAGAGGAAAGGTAACACCAACACGCTGGAATATGACAAGCTGCAGAAGGTGCCGGATCAGCAAAGTGATGCTCTAACTGTCCGCCTGTTGGATCTTCCATCCTAGACCAGTTGTCGACCAAGGCTTAGGGTCTGGTCTGCCCTGCTATGACATTTAGTCTTTATGTTGCATTTTCTCGTACTAGCATAAGGCTTGTACCCTCCCAATTGCACTCCTCTGCCTGAAGCCGTTGGTACAATGTCGTGTGTCAGGTTTGGTGAGCGCCGCCCAACATTCGGCGCTAACAGAAAACAGGTAGTACCGTCTACTGTCATACAGTAGCTCAGTCATATCTGACTAAGACCTGACACATATCTGCTACTCAACATTATATATATATGACATATCTGCTACTCAAAACTATATATGTGACATATCTGCTACTCAACATTATATATGTGACATATCTGCTACTCAGCATGATGTATGTGACATATCTGCTACTCAACATTATATATATGTGACATATCTGCTACTAAACATTATATATGTGACATATCTGCTACTAAACATTATATATGTGACATATCTACTACTCAACATGATGTATGTGACATATCTGCTACTCAACATTATATATGTGACATATCTGCTACTCAACATTATATATGTGACATATCTGCTACTCAACATTATATATGTAACATATCTGCTACTCAACATTATATATGTGACATATCTGCTACTCAACATTATATATGTGACATATCTGCTACTCAACATGATGTATGTGACATATCTGCTACTCAACATTATATATATGTGACATATCTGCTACTCAACATTATATATATGTGACATATCTGCTACTCAACATTATATATGTGACATATCTGCTACTCAACATGATGTATGTGACATATCTGCTACTCAACATTATATATATATATGTGACATATCTGCTACTCAACATTATATATGTGACATATCTGCTACTCAACATTATATATGTGACATATCTGCTACTCAACATGATGTATGTGACATATCTGCTACTCAACATGATGTATGTGACATATCTGCTACTCAACATGATGTATGTGACATATCTGCTACTCAACATGATATATATGTGACATATCTGCTACTCAACATTATGTATATGACATATCTGCTACTCAAAACTATATATGTGACATATCTGCTACTCAACATGATGTATGTGACATATCTGCTACTCAACATTATATATATGTGACATATCTGCTACTCAACATGATGTATGTGACATATCTGCTACTCAACATGATGTATGTGACATATATGCTACTCAACATTATATATATGTGACATATCTGCTACTCAACATGATGTATGTGACATATCTGCTACTCAACATGATGTATGTGACATATATGCCACTCAACATTATATATATGTGACATATCTGCTACTCAAAACTATATATATGTGACATATCTGCTACTCAATATTATATATATGTGACATATCTGCTACTCAAAACTATATATACGTGACATATCTGCTACTCAACATGATGTATGTGACATATATGCCACTCAACATTATATATATGTGACATATCTGCTACTCAAAACTATATATGTGACATATCTGCTACTCAACATTATATATGTGACATATCTGCTACTCAACATGATGTATGTGACATATCTGCTACTCAACATGATGTATGTGACATATCTGCTACTCAAAACTATATATATGTGACATATCTGCTACTCAATATTATATATATGTGACATATCTGCTACTCAATATTATATATATGTGACATATCTGCTACTCAAAACTACATATGTGACATATCTGCTACTCAACATGATGTATGTGACATATCTGCTACTCAACATGATGTATGTGACATATCTGCTACTCAACATGATGTATGTGACATATATGCTACTGAACACTAGATGTGACATATCTGCTACTCAACATGATGTATGTGACATATCTGCTACTCAACATGATGTATGTGACATATCTGCTACTCAACATGATGTATGTGGCATATATGCTACTGAACACTAGATGTGACATATCTGCTACTCAACATGATGTATGTGACATATCTGCTACTCAACATGATGTATGTGACATATCTGCTACTCAACATGATGTATGTGGCATATATGCTACTGAACACTAGATGTGACATATCTGCTACTCAACATGATGTATGTGACATATCTGCTACTCAACATGATGTATGTGGCATATATGCTACTGAACACTAGATGTGACATATCTGCTACTCAACATGATGTATGTGACATATCTGCTACTCAACATGATGTATGTGACATATCTGCTACTCAACATGATGTATGTGACATATATGCTACTGAACACTAGATGTGACATATCTAATACTCAATAGAACATACTTAAAGTATATGTTACTCAGCACAACAAACTTAACATACAGAACTTCCCACCAACACAATCATACTGGACTGAACTAGTCAGCACTGCAAGCAAGCAGGAGATACCGGGCTTCTCAATTCTTATATAAATTAGAACTCAACCTGAACAGCTCAATTAGTTCTCAATTTTTATGACATTCCTGATGTCAATATCTGTTTTTATGGAAATACATGGAAAATCAAGCCTTCATTCTACACCGTTTAGATCCTGTAACACCAAATGTCACTTACAGATCTTCTGGGCAGCTGATTGGTCGACTCATGACATGACCATCTGTCACAAACCGCAGAACTTCATCATTGCCAAGGCCTTGATATGGCTGCTCAGCCAAGGTGACCATTTCCCATAAGACTATGCCAAAAGACCTGTAAATAACATCGGGAGTAGGTTGAATAGGGAATATGATCACTGACGCATGAAAATATACTTGTCATGCAGCGACTGAAACTGCTATAAATGAGTGAAATGACAGACCTTCATATATGCCTTTGTGGTGACCAGTTACCTTGTAAGAGAAACCTCTTCCACAAGGCGGTGCAGACCTCAAGGTCTACACCACCACATCCTCACAGCACAATTAACAGGTCATGTGGAATTTCTGTTGCATTTGCATCTACATGTGTTCTCAGCGTATAGTAAATTATGGGTTTCAGGTTCCCATGTGTGACCAAGGGGCCTCCATGATGTAGTGTTCTCAGTGTATAGTAAACTATGGGTTTCAGGTCTCCATGTGTGACCAAGGGGCCTCCATGATGTAGTGTTATCAGTGTATAGTAAATTATGGGTTTCAGGTCTCCATGTGTGATGAAGGGGCCTCCATGATGTACTGTTCTCAGTGTATAGTAAATTATGGGTTTCAGGTCTCCATGTGTGAACAGGGGGCCTCCATGATGAAGTGGTTAAGTGTCTGCCTCACGCTCTGAAGGTTGTGGAGTCGATTCTGCACCTCGTCATTCGGTTCATGAGTGCTGTTTTATTGAAGACTTCTATTGGTCATCACTGAAGCTTCGGAGTTCATGCTTTATGCAATGCTTCTGGCAGGTCGCCCTTGGAAAGAGACTGGCCATATGGAGTAAAATCCAGCACATGGAAAACAATCCACTCGCAGTAGAGGATGCCACGTGTTTAACCAGCTGAAGCTCATACTAACGAGCACAAAATCGTCAGAATGGTCTCAGGTTGACAATAGTTGTCCCACCCTAAAAAAAAATCACGAGGGATAGATGACATAACATGGGCCTTCTTCTAACAGAATTCTTCTCAAAATTATGACCTGCAGTTGAAAACATAGGATAGTATCACTGATCTAAAAAGAAGCAGTACTTATCCCAACATGATAAATGGACCTCTCTGATCAGGGGTGAAGAAAATCTTACACAATAAATACCTGTCATTGGCGTTTAGAAACATAATTCTTCCATGTAACATAGAACCAATTTATATGTTTGGCTGTAAATCCAAGACAATTAGCAAACAAGCAAGACCCATCTGTGACCATCTTACCATATGTCTGACATTGTTGTGAACATACTCTCAATGACCATCTTACCATATATCTGACATTGTTGTGAACATACTCTCAATGACAACCTTACCATATATCCGACATTGTTGTGAACATACTCTCAATGACCATCTTACCATATGTCTGACATTGTTGTGAATATACTCTCAATGATCATCTTACCATATATCTGACATTGTTGTGAACATACTCTCAATGACAACCTTACCATATATCCGACATTGTTGTGAACATACTCTCAATGACCATCTTACCATATATCTGACATTGTTGTGAACATACTCTCAATGACAACCTTACCATATATCTGACATTGTTGTGAACATACTCTCAATGACCATCTTACCATATATCTGACATTGTTGTGAACATACTCTCAATGACCATCTTACCATATATCTGACATTGTTGTGAACATACTCTCAATGACCATCTTACCATATATCTGATATTGTTGTGAACATACTCTCAATGACAACCTTACCATATATCTGACATTGCTGTGAACATACTTTCAATGATCATCTTACCATATATCTGACATTGTTGTGAACATGCTCTCAATGACAACCTTACCATATATCCGACATTGTTGTGAACATACTCTCAATGACCATCTTACCATATATCCGACATTGTTGTGAACATACTCTCAATGACAACCTTACCATATATCCGACATTGCTGTGAACATACTCTCAATGACAATCTTACCATATATCCGACATTGTTGTGAACATTCAATGACAATCTTACCATATATCTGACATTGTTGTGAACATACTCTCAATGACAACATTACCATATATCCGACATTGCTGTGAACATACTCTCAATGACAATCTTACCATATATCCGACATTGCTGTGAACATACTCTCAATGACCATCTTACCATATATCCGACATTGCTGTGAACATACTCTCAATGACAATCATACCATATATCCGACATTGTTGTGAACATACTCTCAATGACCATCTTACCATATATCTGACATTGTTGTGAACATACTCTCAATGATCTTCATAACACATATCTGACATTGCTGCGAACATACTCTCAATGACCATCTAACCATGTATCTGACATTGTTGTGAACATACTCTCAATGACCATCTTACCATATATCTGACATTGTTGTGAACATACTCTCAATGATCATCATAACATATGTCTGACATTGTTGTGAACATACTCTCAATTACCATCTTACCATATATCTGACATTGTTGTGAACATACTCTCAATGACAACCTTACCATATATCCGACATTGCTGTGAACATACTTTCAATGATCATCTTACCATATGTCTGACATTGTTGTGAACATACTCTCAATGAATATCTTACCATATATCTGACATTGTTGTGAACATACTCTCAATGACAACCTTACCATATATCCGACATTGCTGTGAACATACTTTCAATGACCATCTTACCATGTATCCGACATTGTTGTGAACATACTCTCAATGACCATCTTACCATATATCTGACATTGTTGTGAACATACTCTCAATGACAACCTTACCATATATCCGACATTGTTGTGAACATACTCTCAATGACAACCTTACCATATATCCGACATTGTTGTGAATATTCCATCCCTCAGTGACTCTGGTGCCATCCATCTCACTGGCAGAAGTGCTTTCTGATCCTTGCGGTAGTATTCAGTCATATACACATCTCTGGCCATTCCAAAATCTTCAGAGACAGAATTGTCATGAATCATTTACTCAGGGATACAATACTCCTCTCAATGTACTCTCCTTTAGTGAATATCTATATAACACACACACAAACTGAAACATATTTATAGTGTCCTAATCCATGAAATCCCAGTCTCCATGGTGACGGGCTTATGGAGGCGGTTCGTAATCCCATATACTGCGCACGATTTGGCAGCAGACTGTGTTGTGTTGGTTTTGCATTGGCATCGCTGCTGGTCGTTCAGAAAGCAATGGCAAACTACTGAATGTAAACTTGCCAAGAGATCACAGCGGCAGACATGCTGGCGTTGACTGTGATGTCCTGTAAAATAGGATATGCAAAAAAAAATAAAAAAAATAAAAACAAACAAACAAACAAAAAATCCATGAAATGAGATGCAGTAAAACATGTTGGAATTGTATCTTAATCCAAGAAATTAAATTGTGCCATGAAATATGCACTGTTTTCAGTTTTACCAAGTAAATAGATTCAAATGTTTATGTGGTTGTTTCGGGATTTGAAATTTAAATATTGAGCACAACCCACTACTGGCAACGCCGATCGCATTCCGGTATGAACCCAAGGCCTATCCACGTCAATATGGAAGCACTATACTCGAGTTTCGCCCTCATTTGAGCTCGTCAGTAGTGCATATCCCTGACCGGATCCGGAAACAGTCCCGGATCACGCGTGTGAAGCGGGTGTGTAACCACGCGGCACACACTGGACACACCAAATTATCACAACAGAACATCACAACGCTACCCATCGTAGGCTATGCTCAAGATTGCCCAATCGCCGCGACCGACGTCCGTCAATCGATGGGACCCGAACGATCAGGACTTCTCACTGGCAAGGAACACCAGGCCTCCTAAATCCAGTGAGCAATAATCAATTGATTATGTGGTTGTTTCGGGATTTGAAATTTAAATATTGAGCACAACCCACTACTGGCAACGCCGATCGCATTCCGGTATGAACCCAAGGCCTATCCACGTCAATATGGAAGCACTATACTCGAGTTTTGCCCTCATTTGAGCTCGTCAGTAGTGCATATCCCTGACCGGATCCGGAAACAGTCCCGGATCACGCGTGTGAAGCGGGTGTGTAACCACGCGGCACACACTGGACACACCAAATTATCACAACAGAACATCACAACGCTACCCATCGTAGGCTATGCTCAAGATTGCCCAATCGCCGCGACCGACGTCCGTCAATCGATGGGACCCGAACGATCAGGACTTCTCACTGGCGATGAGAGCCTACGAGAGCCTACGATGGGTAGCGTTGTGATGTTCTGTTGTGATAATTTGGTGTGTCCAGTGTGTGCCGCGTGGTTACACACCCGCTTCACACGCGTGATCCGGGACTGTTTCCGGATCCGGTCAGGGATATGCACTACTGACGAGCTCAAATGAGGGCGAAACTCGAGTATAGTGCTTCCATATTGACGTGGATAGGCTTGGGTTCATACCGGAATGCGATCGGCGTTGCCAGTAGTGGGTTGTGCTCAATATTTAAATTTCAAATCCCGAAACAACCACATAATCAATTGATTATTGCTCACTGGATTTAGGAGGCCTGGTGTTCCTTGCCAGTGAGAAGTCCTGATCGTTCGGGTCCCATCGATTGACGGACGTCGGTCGCGGCGATTGGGCAATCTTGAGCATAGCCTACGATGGGTAGCGTTGTGATGTTCTGTTGTGATAATTTAGTGTGTCCAGTGTGTGCCGCGTGGTTACACACCCGCTTCACACGCGTGATCCGGGACTGTTTCCGGATCCGGTCAGGGATATGCACTACTGACGAGCTCAAATGAGGGCGAAACTCGAGTATAGTGCTTCCATATTGACGTGGATAGGCCTTGGGTTCATACCGGAATGCGATCGGCGTTGCCAGTAGTGGGTTGTGCTCAATATTTAAATTTCAAATCCCGAAACAACCACATAATCAATTGATTATTGCTCACTGGATTTAGAAGGCCTGGTGTTCCTTGCCAGTGAGAAGTCCTGATCGTTCGGGTCCCATCGATTGACGGACGTCGGTCGCGGCGATTGGGCAATCTTGAGCATAGCCTACGATGGGTAGCGTTGTGATGTTCTGTTGTGATAATTTGGTGTGTCCAGTGTGTGCCGCGTGGTTACACACCCGCTTCACATGCGTGATCCGGGACTGTTTCCGGATCCGGTCAGGGATATGCACTACTGACGAGCTCAAATGAGGGCGAAACTCGAGTATAGTGCTTCCATATTGACGTGGATAGGCCTTGGGTTCATACCGGAATGCGATCGGCGTTGCCAGTAGTGGGTTGTGCTCAATATTTAGATTTAAATGTGATGGGGAACAGCTGAATTAATTAAAATAACATTGTAAATAAATGTACAGGTGCTCATGGAAGGCAGGAAAGAAAGTGGACATTAGAGGAGACATAAGATAACTGAAAACCTGGCAAGGTTAACCCGGTCAACAAACACTCGCAGAAGTCAGATGTATTGGCCTAAAGGTGCAGTATCGCAGCTCTGCTGTAAACAGGCACAACACAATTATGTCCGAAAAAAGACTCAAGATGAATGCAGAAGAAGATAACTGAAAACTAAGCCCACACCAGGATTCAAATCTAGTCTCCAAATGTAGTCATCTACACAGAAAGATCTGTTGTTCAACATGTCAGGAGCTCATAGGCTTTTATGGGTCAGGTCAGAGGTAGAACTATGAAGGAAGAATGCCATGTCTTCACTTTGCAAGTAGCCAGACTATGTAGGTCATGGCAGTAACTAAAGTCATAGCTTGGATGGAGATACTTTCACAAGGCCATCTTTTCTCAATGAGTATGCTCACGGAGACTGAGATGGACTGGGCTTGAGGGCAGTCTCACTGAAGGTCAGGGCTGGCAAAAGTCAGCTTCATTTGTGTGCCTGACATGGGTGTAAGAGGAAATGAACTTCTGATAGACTTGTGGGTGGGACTACTGTGGAAAGTGAGTGAGTGGGCTGATATACTGAATGCCACCAGAAAGGCAGGATGATTAAACAAATAAAGTGATGACTGTAAATCTGCATTCCTGACCACATTGCGTGAGTATCAAATCAAAAGGGGTGAAGCCAGACAAAAAACATCTAGCAAGTGGCAAAAGAAGAATAGAAAAACAGAACTGTTGCTACACAGTGAGGAAGATTTTAAGGAGCGGATCCAAGCACTTATAGACTGTCCAGTGAAGATAATCTGCTAGCCAATCAACCAACCAGCCAACCAACCAACCAGCCAACCGTACTCTGCAGATAGACACAGATTACCAGGACTAAGCTAACTTCATACACATAAATATCTACTAAAAGTACAATGGTCATAAACTAATTAGTCACACAGAAATATATACAAAAAGTATAATGGTCATAAACTAATTAGTCACACAGAAATATATACAAAAAGTATAATGGTCATAAACTAATTAGTCACACAGAAATATATACAAAAAGTATAATGGTCATAAACTAATTAGTCACACAGAAATATATACAAAAAGTATAATGGTCATAAACTAATTAGTCACACAGAAATATATACAAAAAGTATAATGGTCATAAACTAATTAGTCACACAGAAATATATACAAAAAGTATAATGGTCATAAACTAATTAGTCACACAGAAATATATACAAAAAGTATAATGGTCATAAACTAATTAGTCACACAGAAATATATACAAAAAGTACAATGGTCATAAACTAATTAGTCACACAGAAATATATACAAAAAGTATAATGGTCATAAACTAATTAGTCACACAGAAATATATACAAAAAGTATAATGGTCATAAACTAATTAGTCACACAGAAATATATACAAAAAGTATAATGGTCATAAACTAATTAGTCACACAGAAATATATCATCATCATTGGCACCTTGCCGTCTTGACAGACGATAGTTTGTGCTTTAAAAAGGCATAATAACTTTTAACTATGGCGGTAGCGAATGTGACTGATAAGGCCAATTTGCGCTGTAAATGTCCGTTCACAGTGGGTGCATGTGAACACGTGGTCATTTCCACCATCATGCACCATCTTACGTCTCAAACGCTTGGTGTGTGACTTTTCTGCAATAATTTTCTCCTTTGACTTTATTCCATTTCTGATATTTGCCCTCCATGCAACACGTTCAGCGGCGACTTGCTCCCAATGTGCATTATCAATGCCTGCATTCCTGACCACATTGCGTGAGTATCAAATCAAAAGGGGTGAAGCCAGAAATATATACAAAAAGTATAATGGTCATAAACTAATTAGTTACACAGAAATATATACAAAAAGTACAATGGTCATAAACTAATTAGTCACACAGAAATATATACAAAAAGTATAATGGCCATAAACTAATTAGTCACACAGAAATATATACAAAAAGTATAATGGTCATAAACTAATTAGTCACACAGAAATATATAAAAAAAGTATAATGGTCATAAACTAATTAGTCACACAGAAATATATACAAAAAGTATAATGGTCATAAACTAATTAGTCACACAGAAATATATACAAAAAGTATAATGGTCATAAACTAATTAGTCACACAGAAATATATACAAAAAGTACAATGGTCATAAACTAATTAGTCACACAGAAATATATACAAAAAGTATAATGGTCATAAACTAATTAGTCACACATAAATATCTACTAAAAGTATAATGGTTATAAACTAATTAGTCACACAGAAATATATACAAAAAGTATAATGGTCATAAACTAATTAGTCACACAGAAATATATACAAAAAGTATAATGGTCATAAACTAATTAGTCACACAGAAATATATACAAAAAGTATAATGGTCATAAACTAATTAGTCACACAGATATATATACAAAAAGTACAATGGTCATAAACTAATTAGTCACACAGAAATATATACAAAAAGTATAATGGTCATAAACTAATTAGTCACACATAAATATCTACTAAAAGTATAATGGTTATAAACTAATTAGTCACACAGAAATATATACAAAAAGTATAATTGTCATAAACTAATTCCATCCATCCATCATGTGCAATGCCAGTAAGCATGGGTGGTCATGTTCTGCCATCTCACTCGATCACCAGAGTCGTGGATCAGCTCCGTGTTTCTGTCTCGACCATGCCACAAGGCCAAGCCATCCAGGTACTTGCTTCTAGGTCTTCCCCTTGGTCTGTTCCCCTCGATCTTGCCAGTTGTCACCAAGTTCTCCAAATCATTTCTTCTCATAACATGCCCAAAAAATTGTGACTACGTCTAATGTCTCTAATCAGTTTATGATCTTCATCTTCATCATCGTCCCCCAATGTTGATTCCTTCCATATCTTCAATATTTCTGAAAATACTTTCACCGTACAGGGAAAACAGATCTGGAGACATTACACATCCCTGTCTCACACCTCTCTTAATAGGCTGATATTGGCTTACTTCATTATCAACTCTTATGTCAGCTTGTTGTTTCCAATATATGTTTTTTACAAGTCTAAGGTCTTTTCCATCAATTTGTAGATCTTCAAGCATCCTTATCATGTTGACATGTCTCACTTTATCGAAAGCTTTTTGTGTAGTCAATAAAGCAAAGGTTTACTTCTATAGAACGTTCGATTACGGTTCTCAGTATATACACAGCATTTACTGTACCCTTGCTTTCTACAAACCCACATTGTTCTTCTCCTATTTCAGGTTGTATTGTCCTCCTAACTCTTTGCATAATAATTCTTAGCAAAATCTTCATGATGTGACTCATTATACTAATTGTTCGATGTTGATCACATTCCAAGGCTTCTGATTTCTTTAGGATTGCAATAAATACAGAATTACATAACTCCTGAGGTATATTTCCAGTATCATATATTGTATTAAGCAGACTGGTAACTTTATCTATTCCATATTCTTCTAAAGCATTAATCATTTCTGTTGTGACGCTGTCTGAACCGGGGGTCTTGCCAGATTTCATATGGTTAAGAGCATTCTGAACCTCCATCTTCAAAATTGCTGGTCCTTCATTATTATTTTGAACATCATACTGTTCGTCTCTGTTATCGTCATAAAAGTTTTTCACATAATCTGACCATACATGTAAGATCTGATCTCTTTCTATTATGACTCTTCCATATTTTGTCTTTAGGCAGCCTGCTGATGTACGTGTTCTTTGATTAGTAAGCTCCTGAATTCTTTTGTGCATTAGTTTCACATCTTTACTGTTGTGTTGTTTTTCAATTTCTCTGCAATTTTTCTCAAGCCATGTTTCTTTTGCCTCCTTACATAAGTTTCTGACTTTTCTGTGAATTTCTTCATATTTGGCAGGATTATTTTTGTTCTGTCTTCTTGTTTCCATTCATCATCATCAAGTGCCGTGCCTGCTGGCGTAGGCGTTCATGGCTCTCCATAGATCTCGGTCTTTGGTTTTCTGGATCAACTCTGCTGCTGATATTCCTCCATGCCACCGTCTCAATCCATCCAGCATCACTTCTCTTGGTCTACCTCTGCCTCTCTTCCCCTCGATCTTTCCAGTTGTTACGATGTTCTCCAATGCCTCTCTTCTCATCACATGACCGAAGAAAGCTGTTTGTCTCTGTCTTATTGTTGTATATAATGTTCTAGTTTCATTAACCTGTTTCAGGCAGTCGTCGTTAGTTACTCTGGCAGTCCAAGGAATTCGCAACATTCGTCTCAGGAACCACATCTCTGTTGCTTCTAATTTCTTCTTAATTTGTTCATTTACATTCCAAGATTCACTGCCATACAGCAAAACTGATTCTACATAGCATTTCAGCATTCTCTTTCTTACATTCACTGATAGTGACTTATTGCATAAGATACTCTTCATTTTTTTTTTATTGTTACTGTTTCCATTAGTTGTAAAATTCCTTCAGTCATCCATGTCTTACGGCCCACTTTTTTTACTTATGGAATAGTTATTTCTGCTGCACAACTGATTGAATTCTTCAGCATTTCCCATTGATCATCTACATCTTGAAATAGGATCTCTAGATCAGACAATAAATCAAATTTGTTCTTTACTTCTATGTTAAAATTATCTTGTATTTCTTTGTCAGATTTCAATCTGCATAAGTCATACTAAGGGTTTCCTGCTGTATACTTGACTTTCTTTAACTTTACCCTCAATGTGCCTGTAATTAATCTGTGATCACTGTAACATTCTGCATTTGGAACTGTTTTTACGACTGTTAACGCATTTCGAAACCTTTTGCTAATCAGGATGTAATCTATCTGGTTTTTAATCCTGCTGTCTGGACTCCTCCATGTCCATAATCTTCTAGGATGTTGTTTAAACCAGGTGTTTCCTACAACCATTTCTTTTTCTTTTGCCCATTCTACAAGTCTGTATCCTCTTTCATTTCTCTCTCCCAAACCATGCATGCCTACACTGCATCCATCACTTTGCTTTCCTATTTTTGCATTGAAATCACCCATTATGATATTTATTTCTGATTTTTTACAGTTCTAATTTAAACTAATTAGTCACACAGAAATATCTACTAAAAGTATAATGGTCATAAACTAGTCACACAGGTACCCAGGACAGAAACAAAGGAAATGTTGCAACTACAAAATGTTACATTATTTACCTGCAATTTTTACCGTTCCATCATGTGATACTAAACAGTTTCTTGCTGCCAAATCTCTATGAACAATCTTTTTATCTGCCAAATAGATCATACCATCAGCAATCTCTCCAGCCATCTGATGTATCTGTATAACCGTGGGTGGCCGGAAATCTGGATAGTTCTGCAAGTGCCCAAGTATTCAATAAGTACCACTATAAAAATGTCATTCAATTTTAAAACATTACCAAAATGGAAATAAACCAAAGTTGCAAATACATGGTAAAAATCTGGTTACAAGTGATTTTAATGCAGTGGTTCTCAACCTTTTCTGGCCCATGCACCCCTTCACCATATGTTCAGAATGTCATCCCCCCCCCCCCCCTTTTCGTATTTCCTCCCTATAAATCTCCCCCTCCCCACATTATACCTAAAAATGGAAGCTAAATTTAATAACACAAACTAGAACAAGTCTCGACATCCACATAAAACATGATTTGCATGTCTACTTATGTTATAAAACGAAATTCAGAAGAGCGAGAAGTACAGAACTGAAAAGTATGGAGGGAAAACCAATACCAAGTAATAGATTCTTAAATCAACGCAATCTTGAAATCATCTTAAGTTTAAATGTTTCTCTTGGTGTGAGTAAGTTGTCCAGGTTTCACTGCCATAAAGAAGAGTACTAAGGACACAGGCTTGATAGACAAGGACTTTTGTTTTTGCAGTAAGCTTCCTGTTTTCCCACTCTTTTTCTTAACCTGTTCATTGTTGTTGCTGTCTTACCGATCCGGATGTTGATTTCCTGATCTAGGGATAATTTGCTATTTACCACTGATCCTAGATATGTAAAATGGTCTACCATCTCTAGTTTGGCGTCATCAATAAAGATTGATGGTACCCCATGTGCACCTTGTGACATAATCTGTGTCTTCTTTTTGCTAATTGTTAAACCAAATTCAGCACAAGCATTGGAGAATGCAGATAGTAGACATTTCAATTCTTCCTCAGAGTGGGTTGTAACTGCAGCATCCTCTGCAAAAAGCAACTCTCTGATCAATACCCTCCTAATTTTGGTCTTGGCCTTCAATCTCTGAGCATTGTAAAGGCCGCCATCTGAGCATGAGTGAATGTATATACCACCATCCTGATCACGAAAGGCATATTTCAGTAGAAGTGAAAAGTATATTCCAAAGAGGGTGGGAGCTAGTACACAACCTTGCTTAACTCCACTCTTTCATGATGCATGCTGGGAGAGAGAAAAAATACATACTGAAGAGGGGAACAATGCATGCTGGGAGAGAGGAACAATGCATAATGGGAGAGGGAAACAATACATAATGGGAGAGGGAAACAATACATAATGGGAGAGAGGAACAATGCATGCTTGGAGAGGGAAACAATACATAATGGGAGAGGGAAACAATACATAATGGGAGAGGGAAACAATACATAATGGGAGAGGGAGCAATACATAATAGGAGAGAGGAACAATGCATGCTTGTATAGAAGAACAATACTTGTTGGGAGAGAGAACAATACGGCCTGCGAAAGGAGAACAATACACACAAGTACAACAATACCTACTGAGAGAGAAGGGCATAATACAAGCTGAAAGGAAGTGTTAAATAAATGCATTAACCCTTTTAAAGCATAAATAACAGTAATGCTTACGTCTTCATCTGGTCGACATTTCCTCAAATAATTTCGGAGATCTCCAAGAGCCATCAGCTCCATGATGACAAGAGCAGGCTGCCCTTTGGAGACCACACCCAAAAGCTTCACCACATGATGACATTCAAAGACTCTGTGGAGAATTAAAGTAAGTGTCAGTACTGAATCCAAGGTTGGCTATGTCTGCTGGAAACTTCATTATTTCTGCTGGAATTTTCACAATTTCTGCTGGAATATTAACTATTTCTGCTGAAAGCTTCACTATTTCTGCTGGAAACGTCGCTATTTCTGTTGGAAAGTTCACTATTTCTGCTGGAAACTTCATTACTTCTGTTAGCAACATCTCAAGTTTACTGTCATGGTGTCTAGGAACAATGAATATAAAAACCACTAATCCACGATGGCAAGGGCAGGGTGTTAACTCCTAATGGCCAAATAGATAAGAGTGTTCGCTCTTAAACATCCGGTATGCTGATGTCGAGGTAGTGGGTTGAATCCCTACACTGGTCAGTTGGGACAAAAATGTTGACTTCTCGTCCTTGACTTGGGGAACGTAAATAACAAGTACATCAGAAGTCAGATTGGTATTAGGGAAAGCTAAGTCACACGCAACAGTCAGTCCAGTGCACCAGAAGTAGTAGCATGTGAATGAACTACACTTGAGTTCAAAGCAAGCAAACGCAAAAAAAAAAAAAAAAACCATAAATAGCGAACAACATGATGACATTCAAAAACCATAAAATTAAGGTAATTGTGAATATATGAATTCCAGGCTAACTATTTCTGTTGCAAGCTTTCCTATTTCTGTTGCAAGCTTCTCTATTTCTGTTGCAAGCTTCTCTATTTCTGTTGCAAGCTTCTCTATTTCTGTTGTAAGCTTCTCTATTTCTGTTACAAACTTCTCTATTTCAGTTGTAAGCTTCTCTATTTCTGTTACAAACTTCTCTATTTCAGTTGTAAGCTTCTCTATTTCTGTTGTAAGCTTCTCTATTTCTGCTGCAAGCTTCTCTATTTCTGCTGTAAGCTTCCCTATTTCTGTTGCAAGCTTCCCAAAATTGCTGGCATGATTCACAGGAACAACGAACTTACAATAAATTTATTAGCACATGATGAGGGCAGGATGCCTCACCACAAGGAGGACGTGTGGGATTGAAAACCGGTATTGAATACCAGTGTGGATATTGCTCTTACAAGCTTCTGAAACACCTCTGTGACTCAAATGGACATACATATCAAATACTAAAGCAACACACAGCAGCAGATCTTTACAACTGTTGTCACAGCCTGGTCAACAATGCTTTCCTGTGTCATTGTTTATTTTATTGTTCTCTTCCTCAAACATATGTCATAATACTGAATTAACCATATCTCTGTGGGCCATTAACTCCCTAATCTCTCTGTGAGCCATTAACTCCCCAATCTCTTTGTGAGCCATTAACTCTCCGATCTCTCTGTGAGCCATCAACTCTTTAATCTCTCTGTGAGCCATCAACTCTTTAATCTCTCTGTGAGCCATTAACTCTCCAATCTCTCTGTGGGCCATTAAATATCAAAACATCATAAGCCACAAAAGCGCCAAACCTTCAGCACATAATATAACTAAAAATAAGCTGAACCCTGTTACCCCAAGGCATCAGATACTAGTTAATCAGTGTGTGTAACACCCCATGTCCCAACACAATGGTTTGTGCGCATAGTTACCTACTACAGACTGATTGGGTTGCGATTAATAATAAGTTAATGAAATACAAGTTGTTTGTGGGCAAGTAAATGAAATGGTGGAGTCGATGAATTGAGACTATTTTGAAATCTGTTTATTTTGTTTTCACGATAAAAAAAAAAAACATGCTGAAAGTCCCATAAATTAACCCATCTAAGATGTTGACAATGTAGTGAGCTGTTAAACTAGGGTTCAATAATTTAGATAATAATGAACTGGATTTAGATTATTTTGATGACATCAAAATTGAATCTGATGACTATTTGAATGACGAAACACGATTACGATCACACTAGCAAGTGTCATGCTAACATCTTTTGAACAGTTCACATTGTTATTACTTATGGAGCCAAGATATACACATTTTGTGATATTTCAATTTCTTCACTGTTAATTTTAAGTTTTAGCTGACATGTAGTTTTCACTGAAGACATTGTAGTTTCTTAAATGTTCAGACAATGTCATTGGACAAACAGGATTAATTGTTAGATTCTTTTTACACTTTTTGAGAGGAGAACTTTATCATCTGCATACATAAGTACTGCAATAGGGTTTCCACCAGTTATTAATAGATAAAAATTGTCATAAGTTTCAACAATCTTGTCGCTCTCTGTCAGTCACTCTCTCTCTCTCTCTGTCAGTCAGTCTCTCTCTTACTCATACCAAAAACTAGCTATTAGTCTGTTGAGATTAATATTCAGGTTTTCACTAAATTCAAGAAGAGGAAAGCCGATACACCAACCTCACTGCAATCGATGTAAGCCATTTTCAGTACTTAAATGACCTGGATGTTGTGCATTTCCACTTTTAAAAAGAGTTAACACTCAGTCTTGCAAAGGATTTTCAAGCAGCAGACTAAGCCACCATTCTGTGAGAATAAATCCCTCACCACAGACCTGACACTGCATCAGTGTGTCAATTAGTCCATCACCATTTCCAGATTGTTGTCAGGTCTTAGTCAGATATGACTGAGCTACCTTATGACAGTCTGTTAGCACCAAATGTTGGGCGGCACTCACCAAACCCGACACCCCACATTGTGCCAACGGCTTCGGGCAGAGGAGCGTAATCTGGAGGGTAAAAACTTTACCCTAGTGCAAGGAAATGCAACCTAAAGACTAAATGTCATGGCAGGGCAGACCAGGCCCTAAGTCTTGGTCTGCAACTGGTCTGAGATGGAAGCTCCTACAGGTGGACACAGCATTGCTTTGCTGATCTGGCAGCATCTGCAGCTTGTCTTGTTCCAGACGTATTGGTGTTACCTTTCCTCTGGAGTAAACTAGACAGGCCGAAGAGGGATCATGCTGTATGGGCAACACATGGTCTCTAAATTCAGCCGAGGCAGTGTTTCATGGAGAGGTTTAACTCCATTTTACAAACTATCATCTGTTAAGACGGCAAGGTGCCAGTCAGCCATTTCCAGATTAGAGCAGCAGCCATTGTTATGTGACCCTTGTTGCCGACACCTGGAATAAAACATTTCCTGGAATCTGTATCATCCAACAACACCATGAATCTGAGAGACTTACTTCATTGTTGTTGCCTCCTTCAAAATTTTCAGTCTTTCGTGGAAGTCTGCTTTATCATTAACAGTCTGGAAACAAAAATCAGCCGCAGTTAAAACCCATTTTCTGGTTTGTCATATAAATACTATATGCACCTGCCACCGACACATATCCTCTTGGGGTGCCCTGCCTGGAGCAGGTCTCTATGACTCATGACTCTCCAGTCCTCTCTGACATCTGATATCCTGATCAAATGGATGTGGTTGATATTATTTCTTGTTACCCAGCAGTTTAAGCTGCCCACATACATCTTTCTCTGCCTCTCTGTTTCTCTTGCCCAGTATTGCCCCCCACATAAGGCTAATTTCTCTATTCCACCACTTCTGTTGATATTTCCATAATTTCCATTTGTCTGATCCTGATGGGTTTGATGAGTGATCTAGCAGCAACTGCAGCTGTTTAATATCTCATGATTTGTTTTCTTCTCTGTCCATAATGTTGTGAGACGACTGTCAACAGTTTGCCATCAACAGGAGGTATGGGCACAGAAGTACTCACAAGCAGAATGGAGATAATCATAAAACAAAAATCAGCGCCTTAAACAAGGATAACAAAACAGAAAGCCTGCTACAGAAATAAGGAACCAGAATCTAAGTATGCAGAATCACAATGTTAAAGTTCAGATTACAGGAAGGAGAAAAGAGAAGACTATCTAAAATGTGAATGGTTTAAGTAAATTAAGTAAAAATTATAGGAAATCTAAACTACAACAGGAGAGATGAAATACAGAGAGGGAATGAAATCTTCTTTGAGCCTCAGAAAAGAAATGGATAAGAAAATGCCTTGATGTTTAAATTACCTTTGTCGAAAACAATGTCATGACATCTTCATCATGAACATGTAAAAACAATCAACAATCACACTCACACAACTTTCCTGTAAAAATAATCAATGAACACACACTCACACAACTTTCCTGTAAAAATAATAGATGAACACACACTCACACAACTTTCCTTTCCTGATGCATTGTATCACTAAGTAGCCACGCCAAGTTCATCTATGCAAAAATGTACTTTAATGTAATATCTTCATATGTTGGAGTGACTAGACATTTTAAATAGCAAGCCAAACAAAACTATATAAAATAAACAAGAGCACTATAAACACACGAAGCAAGTTAATATAACCTTGATGGCTACAGGATTAGATGTTTTTGTTTCAGGATCCTCCATAAGTCCCTCAAACACAGTTCCAAATGAGCCCTGGCCAAGCTCTTTAATCAAGCGAATGCTGTCCCTAGGGACTTCCCACTCATCAGGTGCATACACTGTTGGAAGAGAAATGCAGAAGATAGAATAAAGCAGTGATGCAGGGAGAGGCAGAGAGAGGGAGAGGCAAGATACAGAGAGAAAGAGGAAGGAAGAGAGGAAATGGAAAGAGACAGAGAAAGAAAAAGAGAGGGAGATAGAGAGAGTAAAAGAGGGAGTGAGACAAAGAAAGAGAAAAAGAAGGAAAGGAGGAGACAGAAAGGAGAGACAAAGAGAGAGAGAGAGAGAGTAAAAGAGAGAGACAGACAAAGAGAGAGACATGGAGACAGAGTAAAAGAGGGGAGATATAGAAAGAGAGAGAGAGAGAGAGAGGGAGACAGAGAGAGAGGGGGGGGGAGAGAGAGAGTGGGAGAGAGAGAGGGGAGAGAGAGAGAGGAGAGAGAGAGAGAGAGAGAGACAGAGAGAGAGAGACAGAGATTAAAAGAGAGGAGAGACAAAAAAAGAGAGCGAGAGAAAAAAAAATGCCATATATAAAACAAAACTACACAATTAACAATCCACCAGACAGGCCCAGCATGTGACAAACTGAGAGGTGTCAACTGTAAAAGTCAGGTGACACAATGAAACTCCATATAATCAACAACAACCCCTGCTTCGTGTACAGCAATCCCAATACTGTAGGCCAGGAGGTGGTGTTGGTTGAGAGTTACTTGGGCATCGCTGAACCCAGAGTCTGGCGGCGAAACACAATGGGCACACAAACATCTGTGGCAGGAAGCTGCTGTGACTAGTGATGTGTTAGAACCCAGAGTCTGGCGGGGAAACACAATGGGCACACAAACATCTGTTTTGCAGCAGTTATGCTCACAGACAGAGAACAGAGAACATCATTGACATGCAGTTTATGAAAGTGTCCCATGAGTAAATCTACAACTGACAATCCCAACCAACCAACCACTGACCCATCCACCCATACACACAAACTACTCACACTGGTCAGTTGGTATGTAATGTGGGTTCTGAGACACAATCACATCGGCCTTGATATACCTGATTAGAAAAAGACTTACAGATATAAACAATGCAACAAGGAACAAACCTACGGTAAACAATAATCTTTTGATATGTATCCATGGACACTTTAACCATCAACGAAAGATCCGCCACTTCAATAAGCATGTAATATAAATGAAGATTCAGTGACATCTGCAGAGCTTTGTTCTCATATAATATATGTATATACTTATACCTAAAGACTAACATTTGCACAACTTTGTTCTCAGGTTATATAGATATATATACACACACACACACACATATATATATATATATATATATAACCTGAGAACAAAGGTTTGTAAATGTTAGTCTTCAGGTACAAGTAATACATATGTTACATAAGAATAAAGCTCTGCAAATGTCACTGAGTATGTATATATATATATATATATATCTCACACCTAGTTATGCACCTCAGAGATTTATGTTTGACTTTGGCATACGTTTGTGTTAAGTGTACTTCCTCCAGACAGATTCCATTCAAGCTAATGGACTGCCCGTGGGAAGCTCTTCAATTTCCTAACCATTTTGCCAGGACAGTTGCCTTATGGCCTACTCAGCAATTCCCAACAGCCATGAGATGTTTAACATGTGCGAACAGGACCTCCTCTTTTTCGCTCTTATCCGAGTAGGTTAGGCATCTAATTTCATTACCCAAGAGATCAGGGAGACGTGTGATATGAGTTACCATGGTTCTTGGACACATGACCAGCTCTATGCAAGGATAAAACCCAAGATGGGTACCTTGTGAGCCTGAGATGGACACTGTAACCTCTCAGCAACGGCTACCCCAGTGTTTTGTTAAGGTCTGTGTCAAGTATTGTGCCCTGTCCTCAAGTACTGTTCATCTGATTGTAATAAACACTTCAAATGAGGATCACAAATGGTCACCATTAACTCTTAAAAATTAATCAATGTTTGTGGGTTATTAGCACAGTTTTAAGTGTTTTTTTAATCATGTAACAGGCCAATGCAGCAGTGACTCACAATGTTTCCTATCTACCTAGCAATCACAGAAGAGTTAACTCTGCGACACACCTATTCCTGTAGACAATGTAGATGACGACACCAAACACAATGTTTCCTATCTACCTAGTAATCTCAGAAGAGTTAACTCTGTGACTCACCTATTCCTGTAGACAATGTAGATGACGACACCAAACACAATGTTTCCTATCTACCTAGCAATCTCAGAAGAGTTAACTCTGCGAAACACCTATTCCTGTAGACAATGTAGATGACGACACCAAACACAATGTTTCCTATCTACCTAGCAATCACAAAAGAGTTAACTCTGTGACTCACCTATTCCTGTAGACAATGTAGATGACGACACCAAACACAATGTTTCCTATCTACCTAGCAATCACAGAAGAGTTAACTCTGTGACTCACCTATTCCTGTAGACAATGTAGAAGACGACACCAAACACAATGTTTCCTATCTACCTAGCAATCACAGAAGAGTTAACTCTGTGACTCACCTATTCCTGTAGACAATGTAGATGACGACACCAAACACAATGTTTCCTATCTACCTAGCAATCACAGAAGAGTTAACTCTGTGACTCACCTATTCCTGTAGACAATGTAGAAGACGACGCCAAACACAATGTTTCCTATCTACCTAGCAATCACAGAAGATTTAACTCTGTGACTCACCTATTCCTGTAGACAATGTAGATGACGACACCAAACACAATGTTTCCTATCTACCTAGCAATCACAGAAGAGTTAACTCTGCGACTCACCTATTCCTGTAGACAATGTAGATGACGACACCAAACACAATGTTTCCTATCTACCTAGCAATCACAGAAGAGTTAACTCTGAGACTCACCTATTCCTGTAGACAATGTAGATGACGACACCAAACACAATGTTTCCTATCTACCTAGCAATCACAGAAGAGTTAACTCTGAGACTCACCTGTTCCTGTAGACAATGTAGATGACGACACCAAACACAATGAGAAAGGCTATAACCAGGCCAGCGCTGACGCCAATTATTCTGACATTGCTCTCCACCTCACTACCTGGGTAAACAAAACAATTGCAGAGAGAATCAGTATTTCATTTAATAATCAGCAAAAAGAAAGACATCTATAATGAACAACAGATAAACACCATCTGTTTGATCTTGAAGGCTAGGCTTGTTGTCATTTGTAAGTAAATAAAGAATATTCATAGTTCAGTTAAAGAATCATTTGCAACAATATCATAGGATTAGAAAATGACAATAGCAAACAGAGAGCTCTAGCATTCAGACAGCACAGAATAGAGTCAGAGGTCATCAACATCATGATTATGTGTGCTGCCAACTAGTGCAAGTGTTCGTGTATCTCCACAAATCTCGGTCTCTGGTGTTCTCGATGAGCTCTGTCCATGGTAAATGTCCATGCCACCATTTCAGTCCATCCAGCATTATTTCTCTCAGTATGTCTCTGGTGTTCTGGATGTCCATGGTAAATGTCCATGCCACCATTTCAGTCCACCCAGCATTATTTCTCTCAGTATGTCTCTGGTGTTCTGGATGTCCATGGTAAATGTCCATGCCACCATTTCAGTCCATCCAGCATTATTTCTCTCAGTATGTCTCTGGTGTTCTGGATGTCCATGGTAAATGTCCATGCCACCATGTCAGTCCATCCAGCATTATTTCTCTCAGTATGTCTCTGGTGTTCTGGATGTCCCTGGTAAATGTCCATGCCACCATGTCAGTCCACCCAGCATTATTTCTCTCAGTATGTCTCTGGTGTTCTGGATGTCTTCTGTCCATGGTAAATGTCCATGCCACCATTTCAGTCCATCCAGCATTATTTCTCTCAGTATGTCTCTGGTGTTCTGGATGTCCATGGTAAATGTCTATGCCACTATTTCAGTCCATCCAGCATTATTTCTCTCAGTATGTCTCTGGTGTTCTGGATGTCCTCTGTCCATGGTAAATGTCCATGCCACCATTTCAGTCCATCCAGCATTATTTCTCTCAGTATGTTTCTGGTGTTCTGGATGTCCATGGTAAATGTCCATGCCACCATTTCAGTCCATCCAGCATTATTTCTCTCAGTATGTCTCTGGTGTTCTGGATGTCCTCTGTCCATGGTAAATGTCTATGCCACCATGTCAGGCCATCCAGCATTATTTCTCTCAGTATGTCTCTGGTGTTCTGGATGTCCATGGTAAATGTCCATGCCACCATGTCAGTCCATCCAGCATTATTTCTCTCAGTATGTCTCTGGTGTTCTGGATGTCCATGGTAAATGTCCATGCCACCATGTCAGTCCATCCAGCATTATTTCTCTCAGTATGTCTCTGGTGTTCTGGATGTCCATGGTAAATGTCCATGCCACCATTTCAGGCCATCTAGCATTATTTCTCTCAGTATGTCTCTGGTGTTCTGGATGTCCATGGTAAATGTCCATGCCACCATGTCAGTCCATCCAGCATTATTTCTCTCAGTATGTCTCTGGTGTTCTGGATGTCCATGGTAAATGTCCATGCCACCATTTCAGTCCACCCAGCATTATTTCTCTCAGTATGTCTCTGGTGTTCTGGATGTCCTCTGTCCATGGTAAATGTCCATGCCACCATTTCAGTCCATCCAGCATTATTTCTCTCAGTATGTCTCTGGTGTTCTGGATGTCCATGGTAAATGTCCATGCCACCATTTCAGTCCGTCCAGCAATATTTCTCTCAGTATGTCTCTGGTGTTCTGGATGTCTATGGTAAATGTCCATGCCACAATGTCAGTCCGTCCAGCATTATTTCTCTCAGTATGTCTCTGGTGTTCTGGATGTCCATGGCAAATGTCCATGCCACCATTTCAGTCCACCCAGCATTATTTCTCTCAGTATGTCTCTGGTGTTCTGGATGTCCTCTGTCCATGGTAAATGTCCATGCCACCATGTCAGTCCATCCAGCATTATTTCTCTCAGTATGTCTCTGGTGTTCTGGATGTCCATGGTAAATGTCCATGCCACAATTTCAGTCCATCCAGCATTATTTCTCTCAGTATGTCTCTGGTGTTCTGGATGTCCAAGGTAAATGTCCATGCCACCATGTCAGTCTGTCCAGCATTATTTCTCTCAGTATGTCTCTGGTGTTCTGGATGTACATGGCAAATGTCCATGCCACCATGTCAGTCCATCCAGCATCATTTCTCTCAGTATGTCTCTGGTGTTCTGGATGTCCATGGTAAATGTCTATGCCACCATGTCAGTCCGTCCAGCATTATTTCTCTCAGTATGTCTCTCGTGTTCTGGATGAACTCTGTCCATGGTAAATGTCCATGCCACCATGTCAGTCCATCCAGCATTATTTCTCTCAGTATGTCTCTGGTGTTCTGGATGTCCATGGTAAATGTCCATGCCACCATGTCAGTCCATCCAGCATTATTTCTCTCAGTATGTCTCTGGTGTTCTGGATGTCCATGCCACCATTTCAGTCCACCCAGCATTATTTCTCTCAGTATGTCTCTGGTGTTCTTGATGTCCATGGAAAATGTCCATGCCACCATTTCAGTCCACCCAGCATTATTTCTCTCAGTATGTCTCTGGTGTTCTGGATGTCCATGGTAAATGTCCATGCCACCATTTCAGTCCATCCAGCATTATTTCTCTCAGTATGTCTCAGGTGTTCTGGATGTCCATGGTAAATGTCCATGCCACCATTTCAGTCCACCCAGCATTATTTCTCCCAGTATGTCTCTGGTGTTCTGGATGTCCATGGTAAATGTCCATGCCACCATTTCAGTCCATCCAGCATTATTTCTCTCAGTATGTCTCTGGTGTTCTGGATGTCCATGGTAAATGTCCATGCCACCATTTCAGTCCATCCAGCATTATTTCTCTCAGTATGTCTCTGGTGTTCTGGATGTCCATGGTAAATGTCTATGCCACCATGTCAGGCCATCCAGCATTATTTCTCTCAGTATGTCTCTGGTGTTCTGGATGTCCTCTGTCCATGGTAAATGTCCATGCCACCATGTCAGTCCGTCCAGCATTATTTCTCTCAGTATGTCTCTGCCTCTTCTACCATTGGATCTTCCAGCCATCACTGTTTTCCAATGCCTCTCTTCTCTTTATATGACCAACAAATGCTGTTTCTCTCTTCTTATAGTTGTGTATACTGTTCTAATTTCATTAGCCTCTTCCAGGCAATCCTTTGTTACTCTGGTAGTCCAGAGTATTCCCAACATTTGAAACCACACCTCTGTTGCCTCTAAGCTCTTCCTAATTTGTTCATTCATGTTCCTCGACTCACTACTAAATAGCAAACCAGATTCTATGTAACATTTCAGTTTTCTCTTTCTGACATTGACTGATAGTGACTTATTGCATAAGATACTTTTCATTTTCTGAAATGCAGTTTTTGCTTGACCTATTCTGCTTTTAATCTGTCATTCATCTTCCATCTGATGGTATGAATGCCCCAAAGTATTTTTATTTATTAACTACTATTGTTACATTACATTTTGGTGTTATCTTTTTCGTTGACATAACCATTATTTAGTATGAGGTCATCTTCTGCAAATGTTGGACTGATCAGTGATTGAAACACCAACATGTACAATATGCACATCAAAGATCATTTAAAACATTTCTTCTTAATCTGACATACAAAAGTAAAACAGGATGGACAAAAAAATGAAAAAGAAGTCATTGGGTCACTGTTTTCTTCCAACATTACATGTAAATATTTTAAGGTCCAAATTGTATTTTAAGGTTGATAAAAGTAACAAAAATATCTTCTTTGCTGTTGTTAATATGTGGCAATTGAAAAATGAACAAATGTTAATGTGAATTAATTTTGTATACCAAATATAAATGTGAAGAAAAATTCACAAAGTGAAGCAGTCCTCAACCTCTTTTATTACACACAAAATATGGATGTGAAATAATAATACAAATAGAAAATGCAAAGAATACGATGGACAGACATAAACATAAATGAGGTAGTCATCAAAGAAACAGGTGAAGACAGTAAACAGATTCGAGAAATTAGGCATAGACAGTCTAGGTTTTTGGACAAGTTATGAGGAAAAATAAACTTGAAACTTAGTGACAACTGCTAGTCGTGATGGGAACAGAGCAAAGGGAAGACAAAGTGATAAATACCTGGATGGAATGACCACATGGCACAATCGGGACAAAAATACAGACTTGATCTGAAACCTGTGACTGTGTGTGGGATGGCGAACTATGGTCTCTCATGCCTATTAGCTTGGCACTCAACCCTCGGACACATGTGGCTCCAGATTGAAAACTTCAAACCCACACGACAGTAGGTGCAGACCACAAGATATTGTCCATATGAGAATGGACAACAGACAGACAGCTGCTAACAATGAAAAGAGGATAACCTAATGATTCAGATAACAAACAAGTAGTGGCACTCAGCCAGACTACAGTGTTTAGCACATGGAAGTACAGGGTAAAAAAAAACATCACCTGACTCAAATCAGTGTCAAAATGTTGCAGGACATCACAGTAACAGATGAAAAATAAGTCAATGTAGAGCTTCTAGAACTTGAGTCAAGCTTGACAGTTGCAAGGGAGTATACGAAGGCTCAGTATTGTTATCATCTTCCACACATACTCTTCAATGTGTGTCATGGAAGAAGGTGCATCAATGACTTTCCACAGAGGGCTGGTATGTGGAGTCTAAGTAATGCTACATAGAAATAAGAAAATGTACAATAAACAGATCAATCTCAATAGGAGATGCCAGAGTTATATTGGTGCTCGTGAAGTTTTGACAAGCACAAACAATTGTGCTATCAAAGATGATAACGGACATGACGATATAGCAGTTATGCTCTGCAAATGAACACCTTCAATTCAAGCTACCTCCATCAATGCCTCATCTCCCAGAGGTTCTCATCACACTGCATAAATTCTGTAGCACAGAGGAGGATGGACATTTGTGTATACCAGATTACAGACACTACAACTATTCTTTTGTGGGTAGGGATAGGGGAATAACGTAGCCTGGTGCCTCATTTTGAGTCCGTCTCACACTGCAAGGTAGTAAAGACCGTCTGTAACTGAACTGTTGGTCACTGCATTTATATGATAGAAGCCATGGCTGAAGCCTATCCTAGTGACATGGCAGTTTAAGGATATAAAGGTGTTAATTTTATTACTGAGATTAGCAGTAAACACTTGCCAAGACAAGAATGAAGAGATGATACATGCAAGAAGAATTCACTTGGCCTCTTACTTTCAGGAAATTCAACGGAAAAGAACTTCTCTGGAGTGTCTGTCCCATTGCCTGCTATGGAATGTGCACTGATCTGGAAGGAGTAGTTGCCAGGTTCCCTCAAATGCAGCAGGTAGCTATTACTGTTATTGTGGAACTGTCTGGCACTCACACACATAGTGTCCTGGCAGAAAGAAACGAAACAGAGAACTAAGCATAACACTTTAACAAGTCCTCAACTCAATAACACAAGAAATATCTCTTACGCTACTTTGTTTCCCTGTTCACAAGGATACATAAGCACATTGCTGTCATGACAGATGATAGTTTGTAACATTGTGCTTCAAAAAGCCATAACAACTATAACTCATGCTGGTAGTGAATGTGACAGATCAGACCAATTCGCGCTGTAAATGTTCGTCCACAATGGCTGCAAGTGAACGTATGGTCATTTCCACCATCTTCCACACACCATCTTATGTCTCACATGCTCAGTGTGTGACCTATCTGAAATCATTTTCTCTTTTGTCTTGATTCCATTTCTGATCTTCCACGCAACACGTTCAGCGGCGACTTGCTCCGAATGTGTATTATTAATGCCTGTATCAATCACATCTTTGTATTGTAGTAGAGGCCGACCCTGAGATCTCTTACCCGTCTGTAATTCACCAAAAAAGATGTCCTTTGGTATTCGACCATCCTCCATCCTCCTAATGTGTCCTATCCATTTAATTGAGAATGGAACAAACTGTCAAACAACCTGATCTTTCCAATATTTCAGTATTTGTGATTTATCCCAAGGCAGCAACAACCTGCACTCACTGCCAATGGAGACGTGAGCACCCTGGAATGATTAGCCCCAAATCTGTCTGTGTATTGCAAAACAATGCTATTGCTTTTTGTTGTTGTTGTTGTTGGTTGTTTAAAAGTTGTGCTGAGATGAGTCAAGAACCAATATCACAACACTCGGGACATTCCCACATGTGCTCCATCCTCATCTGCAACAGTTAGCGAAGAGCCCCAATAATAATGGTACCAGGATTAGTCTGATTATATGTCTGTCTGGCCTTTCCTCAGAGTTTTAAGTGTCGGCCAGATCTTCAGGTCATGGATTAGTCTGATTATATGTTCATCTGGCCTTTCCTCAGAGTTTTAAGTGTCGGCCAGATCTTCAGGTCATGGATTAGTCTGATTATATGTATGTCTGGCCTTTCCTCAGAGTTTTAAGTGTCGGCCAGATCTTCAGGTCATGGATTAGTCTGATTATATGTCTGTCTGGCCTTTCCTCAGAGTTTTAAGTGTCGGCCAGATCTTCAGGTCATGGATTAGTCTGATTATATGTCTGTCTGGCCTTTCCTCAGAGTTTTAAGTGTCGGCCAGATCTTCAGGTCATGGATTAGTCTGATTATATGTCTGTCTGGCCTTTCCTCAGAGTTTTAAGTGTCGGCCAGATCTTCAGGTCATGGATTAGTCTGATTATATGTATGTCTGGCCTTTCCTCAGAGTTTTAAGTGTCGGCCAGATCTTCAGGTCATGGATTAGTCTGATTATATGTCCGTCTGGCCTTTCCTCAGAGTTTTAAGTGTCGGCCAGATCTTCAGGTCATGGATTAGTCTGATTATATATCCGTCTGGCCTTTCCTCAGAGTTTTAAGTGTCGGCCAGATCTTCAGGTCATGGATTAGTCTGATTATATGTCCGTCTGGCCTTTCCTCAAGAGTTTTAAGTGTCGGCCAGATCTTCAGGTCATGGATTAGTCTGATTATATGTCTGTCTGGCCTTTCCTCAGAGTTTTAAGTGTCGGCCAGATCTTCAGGTCATGGATTAGTCTGATTATATGTCTGTCTGGCCTTTCCTCAGAGTTTTAAGTGTCGGCCAGATCTTCAGGTCATGGATTAGTCTGATTATATGTCCATCTGGCCTTTCCTCAGAGTTTTAAGTGTCGGCCAGATCTTCAGGTCATGGATTAGTCTGATTATATGCCTGTCTGGCCTTTCCTCAGAGTTTTAAGTGTCGGCCAGATCTTCAGGTCATGGATTAGTCTGATTATATGTCTGTCTGGCCTTTCCTCAGAGTTTTAAGTGTCGGCCAGATCTTCAGGTCATGGATTAGTCTGATTATATGTCTGTCTGGCCTTTCCTCAGAGTTTTAAGTGTCGGCCAGATCTTCAGGTCAGTCCTTGCCACACCATTCCAACCAGAGAATATTTAAAACATGATAAATATAAAAACCAGCATTCAGCCAATGCACAACTATGACACACTGTCTTGTGTCAAAACAAGAATTAAAATGAAACAATGTCAACAATGAAAGAACTGAAGATAGTTAACAAAACTTGAAACCTTGCTTTCCACAAGTATAGTTGTGGTTATATTTTACCATTACAAAAAACAAACAAACAAACAAACAAACCAGAAGGAATTTGTTCATAACTCTCACCCCTCAACTAAATTTACATCTCAGGTTTCCACTATGCCAGTTAATTTCCTGAATATCATCCTCATCTTTGCTTACATAGAATTTACCAGAAGAGAATTAATAACTTGAGATGGCCCATGAAATATTAAGGTTTTCCCTGCAGATGTACATAGTTGGGAAAACATTTTATTTGCAGCATTTCACTGTGTGTCACGACACATGTGTCTGCAACTAGAATAATCAGCTTTCTGAAAAACCAAATCTTGTAACATTTCATCTATATTTTATGACCATTAAACATATTTTGTTCCATCACCTGGGTTTTGTTAAATCTGATTGTGTCAATCAATCAATCAATCAATCATGTGCCATGCCGGAAAGCGTGGGCGGTCATGACTCGCCATTTCACTCGATCACCAGTGTCGTGGATCAGCTCAGTGTTCCTGTCTCGTCCATGCCATGTGGCCAAGCCATCCAGGTATTTTCCTCTCGGTCTTCCTCTTGGTCTGTTCCCCTCGAACTTGCCAGTTGTCACTAAGTTCTCCAATCCATTTCTTCTCATAATATGTCAAAAAAATTTTGACTGTCTACGTCTAATTTCTCTAATCAGTTTACGATGTTCATTTGTCTCCTGTAGTACTTGGTCATTGGTTTTTCTGTCTGTCCATGGTATTCTTTGCATTTTCCTCAGAAACCACATTTCTGCAGCCATCAGATGCTTTTCAGCTTGACTGCTCATTGTCCAAGTTTCACATCCATACAAAAGAACAGGCTCTATGTATCCCCTCAACACTCTTTTTCTCGTTTCAATTGACATCTTTTTATTGGTCAGAATGTTTTTCATCTTGCTAAAGGCTGATTGTGTCACTTGAAAGATATTTCAGGAAGTCATGGTGCATCTAGTGTCACAACAAGAATTTCATCTTCCTCTGATTGTCTCCATGTTAGATACATTGTAATGTCTGTGGGTTAGGGAACAGTGAAACACACAGTACCATCATTCCCCTACATCACGAGTGGAGGCCTGAAGACCACTTTGCATTGATTTTAATGGTATGAGGAGACGGAAATTCACAAAGCAATGGCAAATTAATAAACTAAAATTGCCATGTAAATCACAAACAATCAATAAATGCTGGGGTTGATTGCAAAGTCCTGTAAAGTAAATGCAGCTGACCAACTCTAATGTCACTGGACAATGTTTCTTATGTGTAAGATCATTATCTATACACAGCTGGTCAATTTCCCCAAGAATACCTTAAACACATTAAGTTTCATCTCACAATTCAATGTGTGCAAGTATATTTCAACAGGTGTGACAATAAGTACACTGAACAGACTGGCACATGTTTATCAGACAGGTTTAGGATATGTTGTTCCAATGATAAAGACTTCGATAACACATTCACTGTATCTCTAATTTTGTTTTCTTCCACCCATCAAGCTTCTCAGCCATGTTTTGTTTTTAACTGGGCTCCAAAGCTCGGCAGCAGCAAACCCCAGTTAACGATACCAGGATTAGGACATATGTGAGGAACATCTCACAGCATACTGATAAGCCTGTATATACTAATTGCAATTCTCTGTATCACAAGTGTGAATAATGTGTGTGTGTCACTGCCATGAAGCCATATTACTCACATAGTTGCTGTGGCCCATAAATATTACAACTATGGACTGTAATAATACAGCAGGAATCAATACTGACACATTATTTTCATACATTTCTGCTGTGATATTTCTTGCCCATTTTATTTTATGCCGGTCTCTCTGGCCAAGGGGTTAAACCACTTTCTCCGTAATCCCGTTTATCACGCAGAGTCTCGTAGCGGGCGAGAACTGGGAGCGGTTCATCCCCCGCTGGAGACTTGCGGGATAACTGAGCCGGCCACTCAGAAAGCAATGGCAAACTACTGAGCGTAATCTTGCCAAGAAATCAACAGACAGCTGAAAGATGCTGCTGTTAACAGCGATGTCCTGTAAAAAGGATATGCGAATTTAAAAAAAATAAATAAATTTTATTTTATGCATTTTTTTTCTGTCTTCTTTAATGATCTCTATATTTAGTTCTACTTTCCCATGTTTTAATCTACATATTTTCACCCGAATTGTTGGACTACCCAGAAAGCACACTACAAGCAGAGGTTGTGAACCCATTCTTTACCACTACTGGATTTAATTGTTATCACTGTTCCTAGTGGTGTATAGTGTATATATAAATATATAAAACTCTATTTATGTACAAGTTGTGTTAGTGTTAATGTGATTTCTGTTCATCTGGCCTGCCATCTTGGTCAGGTACAGGTCAAAAGTGTGTGCTTGGTTCCCCGCAGGATCTGAACATACTTTATACATTTAAGTTTGTGTTGACACGTCTTGCTGCAGCTATTACAGTTGCTATGTATAAGAAACAATTTGGCTTCTGTAAATGAAAGACAACATAATAAATCTGTGATAACTGAAGGTTTTGGACTTTAAAGTTATGGGTTTGTGCTTGAGACATCTTCATTCCAAAGGACACAATAGGTCTGTAATTTGTTATAACTGCTGGACACATGGCTTGGTCAATTTTCAGTTTGGTACTGGGAAAGATTACTATGTTTAAATGATTATGTGAGGTTCAAAGAGATGTATTAATCACTAGTTACATGTTTGAATGTTGAAGGCCTTATTTCCTAGTTTCGAGGACAAGCTTTCACTGTGACTGGGTCACATTCTACGTTCTTTGCCTTCATCACACCCCACTTCCATCAGTTCTAGGTTGTTTCAGCACCAACCCACATTTCAACAGTTGGACAAGGTTCAATAGTTAATCCATTGTATCCTCACTGAAGCTTGTCACTGCGCATGGCCTAATTCCTCTCACGTTTGGAAACAGGCTTGTAATATATTATATAACATATGTAACATAATTTTGTTTAAAAACCAGAATAATCATGAAAGTTGCTGATGTATGCCAAAAAAACAGAGGTCGCTGGGCTAGGTAGACATCATGCAGTGAACTGAAAAAAAGAGGTCACTTGCCTTGACAGACATGAAACTGAGTACTGGCAAGTTTAAAAAAAATGTATCCTCTGTATTTTACTGGGGACTAGAATCCGTCTTTCCAGATATCAGAGGCTGCTACTGTAACTGTTGCTCAATATTTTATACAGGTACACGCACAGTAATACTATTTACAAGGAATGAAGGCATGTTGGGGATATGATATTAGATCCATTTATTCACCAACGGAGTGGTAATATAGTCAGAGTGGTCATCGTTATTTCCCTAGAGACATTTCTGGTGTCCATTTTCAAAGACCAGTCAGCGTAATATTGACCACATCACCCACCAACTACTGGCTGTCTATACAAATTGCGGGTCTCGTATTGTATGCCCTAAGCACATTCATGTGTGCTTTACTAACTGTACTTATTATTGTATGAGGTTGGGTTGACCCCAGAGTTCAGGACTGCAGTGCTAGTAGGCAAATACACTAACAGCCACTGTTCCTGTTGTACAAGTTTGACAAAACCACTATTACTGCTCACAGATAAGTACTTACAACTCTGTCCACATCCACTTTCTTGTACTTGATACTGTATTTTAGAATAAGCCCATTGGGCATAAGTGGTGGCTGCCACTTAAGTAGTACAGCAAGGCTTTTGTTGTTGCTGACCACAGGCTCGTGTACCACCAGCGAACTGTTTAGATCGTTGGCATGTACTGAAAAACAGAAAACCCTGGATGTTCGAATGACAAGTCTGCAAAACTAACCATTTTATTTTACAAGAGATATGTTTTACTAGCACCATGATTACTAACAAGACATGGTGAGTGGGAGTGTGTGTTTGAGAAAGAGAGAGAGAAAGAGAGGGAGGGAGGGAGGGAGGGAGAGAGAGAGGGAGAGGAGAGAGAGAGAGAGAGAGAGAGAGAGAGAGAGAGAGAGAGAGAGAGAGAGAGAGAGAGAGAGAGAGAGAGAGAGAGAGAGAGAGAGAGAGAGAGAGAGAGAGAGAGAGAGAGAGATATGACTGAAAGTAAATAAAAAAGAAAGACCAACTGGGAGTATTTGTGCATGTTTGTCTCTGTAAAAATTTAATTCATCCATCATGTGATGTGCCGATAAGCGTGGGCGGTCATATCACTCGATCACCAGCCATGGATCAGCTCAGTGTACTTGTCTCAACTATACCACGTGGCCAAGCCATCCAGGTATTTACTTCTCTGCCTTCCCCTTGTTCTCTTCCCCTCTATCATGCCAGTTGTTACCAAGTTCTCCAATTAATTTCTTTTCATAACGTGACCAAAAAATGTTGACTGTCCATGTCTAATTTCAGGGGCTGCATGGTCTCGAGGTATGGTGTCTGCCTCGAGTGCTGGAGGTCCCAGGTTCAAGCCCCTGTGGTGACCGGGATTTTTTCTCGTGGACTTCCAGTAATAAAATTTCCCCTGGTCTCTGGGTAGTGAGATCAGACGCCTGTGTGTTTGTTGTGCACGTAAAATATCCCTTGGCAGTTGGAAATAGAAAAAGAGTAGCCTAACGGCGCTGCCCGGGCAAAATTTCAAGTTAAAAATCTACCCAAAGTATTTCAGGATCCTTGCCGGTGCTACAGAGTTCGTGCACTGAGCTGAATTTCTCCAGACTCAGGTTTGAGTTAGGAGGAGAACGGAGCACTTATGGGTTGCACCCATGTGCAGTGATGTTGCTCCATCGACTAAACTAAACTAAACTAAACTGTCTAATTTCTCTAATCATTGTACGATTTTCATTTGTTTCTTGTAGGACTTGGTCAATGGTTTTTCTGTCTGTCCATGGTATTTTTTGCATTTTCCTCAGAAACGACATTTCCACAGCCATCAGAAATTTTTCAGCTTGTCTGTTCATTGTCCACGCTTCACATCCATACAAAAGTACAGGTTCTATGTAGCACTTCAACACTCTTTTTCTCATTGCAAATGACGTCTTTTTATTGGTCAGTATGTTTTCCATCTTGCAAAAGGCTACCTTTGCCATGGCAATTCTTGTTCTAAACTCTTCAAAGCTTCTTCCATCAGATGTTGTGACACAAGTTTAATACAAGCACATAAGTGAATGTGTGTCCAGGCTTGCATTTGTCTGCACATTTCAACAAAAAATAGGAAGTACTTGTACAATGACTATGCAGGAAGAACAAACTTACGGTCTGCAGCGGTCTGCCCGGTGATGATGGCGCTGCTGCCACAGAGCTTGATTCCCGTGACTGAATCTGTTTCATGGCAAGCCACCACCTGCCAGGAGAACATGACAACAAGATCAGCTAACAAAAACAATGGAGTTTGAACACAAAAACCACAAATATGTTACATAATTTATTGCTAATTTTGCTGCATACTGTACAGTTATATATCATATGAAGTGAATAAGTGAAATATGTCAGGCAATAAATCGTGCAATCTATTATTTGTATGTTTCTTACATGTACACAAGTTCATGAAGGGAATACTGTTGTGAGCAGTGGAGCCGAGATTTGTTTTCCATGGTCTAGCAAACGAATCAAACAAGTTCACGCTGGAGGCACACTATATGCTGCCAGCTCCATATTTGCAGGTGGGAAATCTATGGATGATCAGGTCATTATCACACGACTCTCTTGACTTTTCAGGGAAACTCCTGGCACTCATTTTAGGCAGGGTGGACATGGAAGCCCAAGACATTGAAACAACAATGCCTGCCTCAAAGGGGATTCAAACACAAGGCCACCGAATGCACTGCCAGTATGCTAGCCACTGCACTACCCCAGCTCCATGTTTCACTTGCCTTCATCTTTGACCTTTTATACCCTTAACAAACTGACACAAAAACTTCATATCTTTGGCCACCTCCTGCAGCTCTTTGCATATTATTCATCTGTCTCTAATGCTCTTCTCTGTGTATTTGAGGTGTCCAGCTATTTCTCTGGTCCAGTCTCAATCTGAGTCACATCCAGCATGAGAATCTGTTCTTCACCTCTGAATTTCCTGGAAATTAGTTCTCTCCATAAGCTCTGCAATTCTGTTCGTAGCTGTTGGGAGTTTTGCAGGTCCCACGGGATAGGGCAGCCAGTCTCATGCCACAGGACATGCACTGTCCCCAAGGCAACACATGGGTGGTTTCCCATTCAGCCAGTGCTAATGTCTGTCTACAGGGGTAAGTTACAACGGTTCTGGGTGTGTCTGCATTTGTATGTCGATGCTCACTCACTCACTCTGTGCGTGTGTGTGTTCAACCCCTGCCACCTTTTCCTCTCTTACACATGTACATATGCACACACCAATGTAAATTAATGATCAGACATGAGCTGCATAATATTCACCATTCGGTCAGTTTACTTTATTGAAGGTTGTCAACAGTTCACGGAAAGTCAGAAATGCTTCTCTTGTTGTGCTTATTTTGTGTTTATTACTACCTAATATGAGTCCTATAGTTCTGGAGGAAGTGATAATCACAGAAGAATTATGGTTTGGGATAGAAGATGTGGAGAGCATTAGTACAGATGAATGTGTTAATGTATGATATGGATCGTTTGTGTGCTATGCAAGGTCATTTAGTCTGAAGATTGGCTCCCTTTTCCAGATTTCTCATAAATATATGCTTCAGAAGAAATGTGGCAATTTTCCCCCTGTCTTCCAATCGACATAAATGATTTGCAACCTCCGCCTTTGACAGCATTTTCAGACCGTCAGGACAACTGAGTGACCTGCTATGCTCAGGAGTAGAATTCTCCACTTATTCTGGAGGCTACTTGGTTCCCTGAACAGCATTTGCTACACTCTTGTGTGTTGCCCATCCTCTACTACTATAAGGTGGAGTTGAGTTTCCCTTTATCAAAATGTTCATGATATCATTTCTCCAGAACTCTATACAAGTGTAGCGTGAGCAAAACTTATTAGTATGATGTCTGGGAATGCATTTATTTGGATAGAAGTCCTGAAGTTGAAGAGCAATAGTCAGCCAGTTTGGATCTTGGTCAGTAATGTGTGAACTATTTCAAGATATTTGTTAATGACAACTTGTGAACACAAGCAAAATCACATCACATGGGATACATCATAAGAGCTTCATCTTCCCTCAACGTATACTGAAGTGTATGGGTGCAATTAAACCCATTGCACTTGGTTGAACACAGTTAACATGTCCCTGCAATCAACACATAGCACTCAGTTCAGTTTGGATTGTTTGTTCCCTTAATCTGCAGACTGTTGCCCTCAGGTATGCCATATAATTAGAAATAGACTTTTATTACTCACATGTGCTATTACCAATTATCAATTGAAAAATTACCACATAATAGTCTCTCTCTTATATATATATATATATATATATATATATATATATATATATATATATATATATATATATATATATATATATATATATATATATATATGAGCTAGGAAAGTTGACCAATGTTCTAAGAGAGATGGATAGCATGAAAATGAATATACTAGGCGTTAGTGAGATGAGATGGAAGGGATCAGGCAAAATTATAGCTGACAATCACACAATAATTTATTCTGGAGGGAAAACACATGAAAAAGGTGTAGGAATAATATTAGACGAAAAAACAGCCAAGTCAATTAATGGATACTGGTGTATTTCAGATAGAGTTATTATGGTAAAAATCAAAGGCAAACCAATAGACATAAATATTATACAAGTATATGCACCAACAGCAAGCAGTAGTGATGAAGAAATACAACACTTTTACGACGAAATAGAAATGGCGATGGCTCAAATTGGATCACAAGAAATAAAAATAATACTTGGTGATTTTAATGCAAAAGTAGGAAAGGGAAAAATGGAGGATGTAGTGGGGAATTATGGTTTAGGTACAAGAAATGAAAGAGGGGAAATGCTAATAGAATGGGCAAATATCAATGAGATGATAATTGGAAACACATGGTTTAAACACCATAAAAGACGACTGTACACATGGATAAGCCCTGATAAGAAAATACGCAACCAAATTGACTACATACTAATTAATAAAAGATTTAGAAATGCTTTAATTAATGTAAAGACAATGCCTGGTGCTGACTGTAATAGTGATCATGTACCACTATGTGGACAAATAAAAGTAAGATTAAAGAGAGGGAAAAAAATGGTTAAGAACATGAGACTTAATAAAGAGGTTCTGAAAATAGATAAAGAAATACAAGAACAATACAGAGTGACTGTGAAAAATAGGTACAATGCAATAACTAAAATACAGAGTATAGATGAACAATGGGAAATGTTAAGGGACTCCATTCATCAAACTAGCAAAGAAGTATTACCGGAGAGAGGCAAAATAGCTAAGAAAAAATGGATGAATGAAGATATCTTAAAACTGATGGACAAAAGAAAACAGAGTAAAAATGACAAACAAGAATACGCTAAGATAAATAAAGAAATAAAAGATAAATGTGGGAAGGCTAAAGAAAGTTGGTTAAACGAGCAGTGCAAAAAAATTGAATTAAATTCCATTAAAGATACAAAAAATATGCACAGACAAATCAGTGAGCTTACAGGAAGAAAAATAAGAATAAATACAGGGTGTTTGAAATCAAAAACAGGAAAGATAATATTAGAGGAAGATGCTATAATGAAGAGGTGGAATGAGTATATAAGAGAATTATATGAAGGAGAAAGGGGAGAATTAACAGAAGATAGTAACTTAGAAGGTCCACCTATTCTGAAAGAAGAAGTCGCTGACGCTATGAAACGTATGAAGAAAGGAAAAACAGCTGGGCCAGATGAAATCACAATAGAAGAATTAGAAGTATTGGGAGAATTTGGAGTAGATATATTAACCAAAATGTTGAATGATATTTACAGCAGTGGATATTTACCCAGTGATATGCTGAAATCTTTATTTATAGCTATACCAAAAAGACCAGGAGCAATTGATTGTGAAGATTTTCGTACAATTAACCTTATAAACCATATCACTAAGCTTCTACTCAGAATCATAATGAGAAGAATCAAAAAGAAAATAAAAATGGAAATTAGTGAAGAACAGTATGGATTTGTGGAAGGAAAGGGCACAAACAATGCAATTTATACATTACGGACACTAATAGAAAGGTCAATAGAGAAACAGAGAGACATATATTTGTGCTTCATAGATTATACTAAGGCATTTGATAAAGTAAAACATGATGAACTGATTAAAATGTTGGAAGATATCAACATTGATGGAAAAGATTTAAGAATAATAAAGAATGTTTACTGGAACCAAGTAGCAGCAATTAAAATGGGAAATAAAGAGGGTAGTTACGAACGGATAAAGCTAGGAGTACGACAAGGGTGTGTCTTGTCACCAGATCTTTTCTCCCTGTATAGCGAAGTAATAATGAGAGAGATCAAAGAGATGCCAGGAATACTAGTTGGAGGTTATAATATAAATAATATACGCTATGCAGATGACACAGTATTGGTGGCGGATAATTCAACAGACCTACAACAATTATTAGACGTTGTAGTAACAGAGAGTGCAAGGAAAGGACTCTCCTTGAATATCAAGAAAACAGTAACAATGGTAATATCAAAGAAAATGGTGACACCAAAATGTGACATAGAAATAGAAGGGAAAATCCTTAACCAAGTTGATAATTTTAGATACCTAGGGGCATTTATAACATCAGATGGAAGATGTACAACAGAGATTAGGAGTAGAATAGGGCAGGCAAAAGCCGCTTTTCAGAAAATGAAGAGTATCTTATGCAATAAGTCACTATCACTGAATGTAAGAAAGAGAATGCTGAAATGCTATGTAGAACCAGTTTTGCTGTATGGCAGTGAATCTTGGAACGTAAATGAACAAATTAAGAAGAAATTAGAAGCAACAGAGATGTGGTTCCTGAGACGAATGTTGCGAATTCCTTGGACTGCCAGAGTAACTAACGACGACTGCCTGAAACAGGCTAATGAAACTAGAACATTATATACAACAATAAGACAGAGACAAACATCTTTCTTCGGTCACGTGATGAGAAGAGAGGCATTGGAGAACATCGTAACAACTGGAAAGATCGAGGGGAAGAGAGACAGAGGTAGACCAAGAGAAGTGATGCTGGATGGATTGAGACGGTGGCATGGAGGAATATCAGCACCAGAGTTGATCCAGAAAACCAAAGACCGAGATCTATGGAGAGCCATCCGGCACGGCACTTGATGATGATGATATATATATATATATATATATATATATATATATATATATATATATATATATATATATATATATATATATATAATATATATATATATATATATATATATATATATATATATATATATATATATATATATATATATATATATATATATATATAATATATATATATATATATATATATATATAAGCAAAAATGAAAACCTACTGACAAATAAATACCTGTCAATTGCAATGAGAAAGAGTGCTGAAGTGCTACATAGAACCTACACTGTTATATGTATGTGAAACACGGACAATAAGCAGACAAGCTGAAAAACATGTAATGGCAATGGAAATGTGGTTTCTGAGGAAAATGTAAAGAATACCATGGATTGATATAAAAAAAATAATGAAAAGTCCTACCCCAAAAAAATGAAAATTGTAAACTGATTAGATAAATACAGTCAAGAATTTTTGGGCACTATCATGACTAGGGGTATGAACCATAGTCACAACAGGACGCGTGGATCGCCTAAAGCGAGAAGCATGCTTTGGACTGAGTCCAGGAGAGACGGGTCTCTAGCTGAGACCGTGGTAGCAAACAGACAGCTCAGGCTCGTAGTAGGCGAAGGCCAATGTGTAGAGTGGCGCCACTTGTTGCTAGTTTTACTTCTTGAGTATTGTAGAGAAGTATACAAGTGAGAATGTTGTTAAAGATGTGATTGTAATGTCATGTGAGAACAGAGTATCTTAAACGCATAGTGTTCTGCTGAGGTGATCTGAGAATCTGTATATCTTCATGTTGTTCGTGATCCATAAAATGGAGAATGTTAAAGTGATCCCAACTGGAAGAACACAGTTCTCAACTATCTCATGACAACAGTAGTAAAATCTACTCATGATAGGCACATTATGTGGAGAAATAGACTTGAAAACTTAGTGACAACTGGCAAAATAGATTGGAAAGGAGCAAGAGGAAGGCAAAGAGAAAAAATACCTGACTGGCTTGGAGGCATGGCATAATTGGGCCCACACTTATCAGCATGGCACATGATGATCATCAATTTGTTTGTCTGTTATATAGTCTGGTAATACCCACATAACTTGATATATTCTATTATGTGGAAAACCACTTCTGCTTATTGCATTTTGATTCACTGTGCAACAATTGGTGAACACCTGTGCTATCTTTCCCAATTCATACATAGCTCTTACATTCCAGGTGCCAGTTATGGATAGTTTCCTAGGTGAAAGAAAGTCAGTTGGTAGTCCTGACACCTTTCTCTGCACAACACACTTCTATGAGATCCTCTTCCTTTCCCATTAGTTGAGTGAGTTTTTCTGTTTTTCTTATCTTTAGACTTGATCATGGTTGCTTGGATTTTGCACCTAAGGTTTTCTAGAGAATGGGGAGTCAACCCCAAGCTCGAGCCTTCTTGTTTGTCTCTTACAACATAGCATGATAGATTACAGTGTTACTATTCTTTGATTTCCCAGAGGGCCCCAGTACCACACAAGCAAAGTGGGCAATTATGAACAGATTAAGTGAGGAGTAAGGCATGGGTGTGTTTATCACCAGATCTAGTCTCTTTCTATAACATCAAAATAACAAGAGAATTAGATTTTATAATATAAATAATCTACATTATGCAGATAATTCAGCATACACAGATGAGGAAGCAAAAGATCTACAACTGTCAGACAGTATAGTAATAGTGTGTGCAAAAATGACATTCTCTTAATATCAAGAAAACAAAAACAATGGTTATATTAAAGGAATGATAACACCAAAATATTATATTATGATAGAAGGGAAATACTTAACAAAGTCAATTTTTTTGGGGGTGCTCGCTCACTATGAACTCAAGCGTAGTCCATACACACTATTTATAGTAGTGATGGACTGAATTTTGCGTGTGAATTAGCTTTCCCTATTAACAGTGTCCCTCGCCATCAGACGAACCCACTCCGACTTCAGAGGTATTTGTAATTTATGTCCCTAAGTCAAGGACGACAGGTCAACATTTTAGTCCAGCTGTCCGGTGTAGGGGTTGAGCCGCTTACCTTGGCATCAGCACACCGGATGTTTAAGAACATGCATTCTTATCCATTCAGCCATGCGGACCTGCACCAAATCAATAAATATTAAGTATCTAGGGCCAAACATAACAAGAGATGGAAGATGCATAACACAGATAAAAAGCAAAATAGGCTAAGCAATAGCTGAATTTTGGAAGATGAATAGTAAAATAGTATTTTATGTAATAAGTCACTGGTATTAAATGTCAAAGAGCCCCGGGAATGTTAACCCGGTCAACAAATGCCCGCAGAAGTCGGATGTGTCGGCCTAACGGTGCAAGAACGCAGCTCTGCTGTAAACAGGCACAACGCGATCACATCCGGAAAAAAAAAACTCCGGATGAACGCAGAAGAAGAAAAGTCAAAGAGTATTGAAATCTTATATAGAACCAGTTCTGTTGCATGGCAGTAGATCGTGGAAAGTGAACAAGCAAATGAACCTGGAAGCAGAGGAAATGTGGTTTCTGAGACGAATGTTTTGCCAGAGTAACTAACAATAAGCACCTGGAAAAGGTTAATGGAAGTAGAACATTCTATACAACTACAGGGTGTTTGTAAAGTCTCACTACACTTTGTATGTAGAACAATTTTGAAAAATTAAGAAGATGACATCAAAACATGTGCTCCAGTCCATCGCGAAGCAATATGCAGCAAATGGCTGTCGTCTGCTGGAGTCGGTCGATACAAACGGATGGTTGTTCAAAGATTTATAGCAAGATTTCCTGATAAACAACCTCCTCATCGCATTACGGTTAGAAATTTGTTGATTAAGTTATCATGAATACTTCACTTTTACTTTCCAGCTTCCCCAAAACAGCGATAGACCATAGCAGTAACTATTGTAACTAATTTAATGAATGTTTAGCACATTGTTTGATAATATCAAAGTTTTCAAAATTGTTTTACATAAAAAATGTAGTGAGACTTTACACACACACTGTATAAGAAAGAGACAGTGTTCTTTGGTCATACAATAAGAGAAGAGTGATAAGCAGCAGAAAAGGAGACAAAGAGAAATGCTATATGGTCTCAGACAGTGGTATGCAGAAATCACATCAACAGAACTGACCAAGGCAACCAGGGACCGAGATCTGTGGAGATATTATGTCATGTGGCAGGGCATCTGGTTATGATTCTATTGCTGACCTTGTCGTGCTGTAAAGATACAAAAACTACATCCGCGAGTTACCAACAATGATCAATGTTGCTTCTGAGAACCTGTAGAGGCAACAAGTGTCACATGATGCCAGTCACGGGGTTGATTTATGAGGAATATTTAGGTTGCTGAGGCTGAAGTAAAGAAACCTCAAGAAAATTACAAGTATTGGTAGTTGCCTCAATTGTGTGAATTAGAGCATGAAGAGAAACTGGAAGCTGGAATTAACATTGATTTTATACATTGTTTTAATCGTGTCATTGTATCTGAGGAATACAGCATAACAAATTAAACATAATTGTGTATGTCAAAGAGTAATGCTTGACTGACTTACCTCAATGTTGTAGGAGACAAAATGTTCCAAATTTGAAAGTGTCACTGTTGTGTCATAAACAATCACTTCCTGCCTCAAGTTGGAACCAGGTGCTTCAGTCATACTAGAGTTTGTTCCATTTTTATCAGATGAAGCATTTCTGCTAGGATCCACATCATTCTCACGGTAACGAAAAATAATTGGATTATAAAAGTCCTGACCACTCCTGGAATTGTTGATATTACGCCGCCGCCTTTTAATGTTTAGAATCGTGCTTGAAGGGAAACTCATGTTTTTTACACAAGCTAAGCTGTAAAGAAAACATGATACTCAGCTTTGTAAGATTATCACAAACAAGTTTCCATATGCAACAAATATTTTAGGAGGTCCCGTAGTGTCAAGAGCTAGAATTTAAAAGCTAGGTTCTGACACTGCGACTTATATATAGTGCATGTGATACATCCCAGCTTCACCCACAATTACAGTCAGGGTCAAGATGCTGCAGGCTAAATAATGTATCTGAGTGGCTGCAGACATGGAACACCTCCTGCATGAAGCCCTGGCCCCAGTTAAGGGCCACAGGCTGATCAAAGGAAAATCATGGATGGCTCAGACAGAAGACATAATCAGAGAAGTGTGCATGCTTGAGAACATTGGGACAGGAGAGGAGTGGGTCAAAATGCCAGTGTAAAAGTCAGACCTGTGCAGGGCCATAATAATACTGGGGCGGGAATGCAGGGATTGGCCGGCCAGCTGCACTAAATTGGAGGTGCAACAATTGATTCACGACAATTTGAGATTCAAGGTGATGTAATTATCTGCACAGATGATTCTGTGCTAAGAAGTGAAAGAAGTGCTTATGAGATTGGGGTAAAGGTTGGTGGATGGTATTTGTGGTGAGGGTTAGTGCTAGAGAGCCTGGCATATGATACTACAACATCTAGTCTGAGAAAGGAGGTGGAGGAAGTCAAGAGTGGAGTTCTGCTGGCTCAAGGACAAATAGCACACGCATGTCTAACTTCAATGGAGTCACAAAAGAAAGGTGAAAACAAGCATGGTTCGGGCAGAATGACAGCATTCAATTCAACAATAAAAAACAGTATCTGCTGGATTTTATTCCCATAACATTATGGGAATAAAATCCAGCAGATACTCTCAATTTTTTATTGCACCATTGTTGGTGCATTTTATTCGCATCTTCCGGTTTCAAGATGGCGACGGACGGTTGTGTTGTATTTGTGATCGTTAACTATTTCACTTAGGAGATGAATTTATTCATCTCTTGCGTGTAGTTTGTGTGCCAGGATGTAAAACCAGGAGTTTCTACTCAAGATCTGCACGGATGCTACGGAGTTCGTGCATCGAGCGAAGAAATCCTTGAGTGAATTTTTCGCAGCGTGTGTGGTTTCTGTGGTGTTCGGGTTTTTCAACATGGCGGAAAGTGTGTTCTCCGAGCGGTTTGCAGTCAATCTAACAAGACGGCGTGGGCGCCAAGCAGGCTGCAAGCGACAAGGTAAGCGTGGTGGTTTAAGACGTTTTAGACTCAAGTGTGACCGTCTGGGCCTCAGGATTATCCGTATTCTGTATTGGAACTGCGCCAGCGTAAATCAACGGGGTCCTATTTTAGAAAATCTGGTTTACAGGAATGACATTGTAGTGCTCCAGGAGACAAGACTGGGTGATCAGCTACTCCGAATTGCTGGCTTCAAATGTTTTTACAACAGACGACATCTGGGAATGGTGATTCTCATTCACGACAGCATGGTGGCATCAGAGCTAGACATGTCCAGTTCGGACAGTGACAATATACAAATACAGGCGTTGAGAGTTCAATCCAGTCTACCATTCGTGCTGGTTAATGTTTATGCCCGCAACGCGAGTATGGATTCCCAGAAGTGGCAGTGCTTAAGTGACATATTAGGTCAAGAGAGAAATTTTATTTTCTGTGGTGATTTCAACGCTAAAGACAGATCATGGAGAAACATTTCCTCCAACACACAAGGGGAGGAGCTCGAGACTGCACTTGAAACCATTGACCTGGTTTGTATCAACAGTGGCTGTGTCACCAGGACAGCAAGCCGTCCAGGGGATAAGGACAGTGCTATTGATGTGGCGCTGGTTTCTCCTTCACTCACTACAGAGTGTAGATGAAGTGTCCTAGGACACCACGGCAGCGACCACCACCCTTGCAGCATATTGGTGGAGAAAGGCAGAACCAGGCAGCACAAGTTAACGGTCAAGACTTTCCAGTATGACAGTACAGGGCAATATGTGGTGAGTAAAATAAGACGTGACAAGCGCAGAAAGCTTCAGGGCAGGGGAAAAAACTGGGAGCAGCCACCGTGGTGGAACCTTGAGGTGGAGAAGGCGTGATTGGAGAAACGTGGTGCTGTAAGGAGATGGCAAAATACCAAGAAGAACAGAGCTGGCCATCCCAGTCCCTGCATGCACTTAGAGAGAGAGATGCACACAAAAGTAAGCTATTTAAAAAAACTGGTCAAGGTGGTTAAAAGTGAAAAATGGGCAGAGGTGTGTCAAAGAGTAAGCACAGACAAGTCACTGAAATTGTTCTGGCGACTACATAAAAGCATGAGCGGGGTATGTCAAGAATAAGAGCATTTCTGACTTCCAAGGTGCTGACCTCATCTGGCAGAGGACTGACAAGGACAAGGAACGCTATCTAGAGCAGAGCAACCAGACAGACATGGGAGGCCGAAATCTGGCCAAAGAGGTCATGTCAGACAGGTGCAAGGCCCAGAAAACTTCGGATGAAGACACAGTGACAGTGAAAGAAATCAAGGCTGTGCTTCGACGATAAAAAAACAACGCTCCAGGGCCAGATGGCATAAGATACGACATCAATAGGTGTACCAACAACGAGCTAGAGGAACTAGCAGACATGTACAACAACAGTATAGGGAGTGCTAGCATCAAGGAGGAGTGGTTACACAGCTATCTGTTTCCCTTGCCGAAGCCTGACAAAGACCACAAAAAATTCAGGTATATCGAGTTATAACCATGCAGAATACAATAAGCAAGCTGCTGGAGAAGTTAATTGCCAGGAAAATATCAAGCCAGCTAGAGAGGCAAGGTGTTTTCCCACCTACCCTGGGTGGGTACCGTCCAAAAAGAGAAACCTGGACCAATGCAGCAGTTTTTGCCCATGATGTCTATGAAGGTTTCCACTTAGGCATTGATTCATTTGCTGCAGCGATTGATATTGAGGACGCGTACAACAGAGTACCATTAGATTTTTTAATGCTTCAGCTTCTCGAACTCAAAATAAGTCCATTCCTCCTTAGTTGGATCACTGCAGCCCTCTTCCAAAGGAAAGCAGTTTTTAGATGTGGCAGTTGGACGTCGGAACCAACAACAATATATCCTGGCCTACCACAGGGATCACCATTATCTCCAGTACTGTTCAATGTAAGACACTGTAAGAATCACCAGTGAGCAGATCACTGGACCTGGTAGGACATTGTCATATGCTGATGATGTTTTAGTGTATCATCAGGGTAAGGATAGAGATCAGGTTGCTTTGGAACTACAAACCGAACTCAATTGCATAAGTACTTGGTGTGTTGAGGCTGGGGCAATGGTCAACCCAACAAAGGCAACAGTGACTTGGTTCTCGTTGAATAATCATATTGTCAACACTCCAACACCAACTGTAAATCTGTGTTCAGAGATGGTGGAAAGAACGCAGGCAATGAATTACCCGGGGATACGGTTTGATCGAAGCCTTGCTTATAATGAGCACACAGACCAGTTGATAACAATGGCCAAGCGGGGGTTGGCTGCGATGCGGGTGATGGCAGTAGCAAACTGTGAGCAGTGCCATCTATATTTTCTATACGAAGGGCTGGTCATGTCTTGTTTTTGAGTGTGCGATGGCATTCCTGACTCTCAGCCGGAAGCAGATAAAAAGGATGGAAAGGATACAGAATGAAGCTATGCGCATTATTCTTGGATGTACAAGAGATACAGCATGCAGGACTGTGAACCTTCTTGATTTTCCAACCATTGAAAACAGAATACAAGTCTGCAGAGCTCGCGCCTACCTCAGAGTTAACGCAAACACACAACATCCACTGCATAGTGAAATTATGAAGGTGAAGGGCAGCAGGTTAAAAAGAGGACGGTCGTGGATGGGTCAAGTAGAAGACATTCTTCAACAGGTGTGTTCACTTGAGGACTTAGAACCTGGCAAGGAGTGGGTACAAGTGCCAACAGATTTCTGCACATCCTTATCAGTTTGCATTCAACTAGACAGAAAATGCAGACAAGAAAACCCGGCAGCTGTGGAGGCGGAAGTACAAGCATTGATTTTCGAGAATTCGCTAGACGGTGATGCTGTCATTTACACAGATGGGTCGGTCGTCCGACATGTGAGAATCTCATGGGCCTTAACGGCTCAGGCCAGAGGGAGAATTGTGAAGGAGGACTGGTGCTTTTGCTGAGACCACAAGTAGCCTGACTATAGAAGTCATGGCAGCAAGTAAAGCAATAACATGGCTCGAGACACAGACATTTACTAGGGCATGTTTCTTAAGAGGATAGAGATGGGGGGGGGGGGGGGGGAGATCCGAAGAGAATAGTTGCTGTCTCTGGGGCGGTCTCGGCTGGCAAAGATTAGTTTCATCTTCATGCCAGGGCATGCGGAAGTACAAGGGAATGAGCAGGCTGACAAGCTCGCAGGTAACGCTACTGTGGAGGGCGGACGCGCCATGGACCAGGCTGACATTCTGAATGCTCTACGAGAAGTAAGACTTTTGCGAGAACCAAGTGATGACTGTGAATCTACAACCATGGCCAGGCTGCGAGAACAGCAAATTAAAAGGGTGGCCAAACAAGTACTACAGGAGACAAATGAAAATCATAGACTGATTAGAGAAATTAGACGAAGACAGTCAACATTTTTTGGACATGTTATGAGAAGAAATGGATTGGAGAACTTATTGACAACTGGCAAGATCGAGGGGAACAGACCAAGAGGAAGACTGAGAGGAAAATACCTGGATGGCTTGGCCACGTGGCTTGGACGAGACAGGAACACTGAGCTGATCCACAACTCTGGTGATCGAGTGAAATGGCGAGTCATGACCGCCCACGCTTTCCGGCATGGCACATGATTGATTGATTGGCCAAACAAGAACACTACGCAGGAAGCCAAAGAAGACTGATAAACCAACACAGAACTGGTGTCGTTAGCCGCTACACGCTGCGGAATTTGCTGAGGAGGGGATCCGAGCACTTATGGACTGAATGGTTCAATGTGCAATGAGGATGATCTTTCGACTAACTAACTAACTAACAGACTGACTGACTGACTGACTAACTGACTGACTAACTAGCATGCTGGTGCAGTTGAAAATGAGCAGGTGGACAGATTGGCTGGGTCTGCACCAATGGGCGAGGTACTGGTGCATGATAAGGCAGACGTGGTCGTGGCCCTTTGAGATCTGTATATAGTGCAGAAGAACAGATAGATCATCATAGCCTGGAGAGAATGGTGGTGCAGGGAGTGACAAGAGGCTCTGGTCGACATTCAGGACTCAAGAGGAAAGGCTTGATGGACACATAATAATACTACTACAGATACCATTAGTACTGGGGTTCTTTGCTGGCTGATGAAGATGAGGACCAAGCATGTATGGGAATGTCCTGAGTGCTAAGCTTTTGGTTCTTGACTCAGCTCAAGGAAGGCAAAACAGATCAACATCATCTAGCAACATATCAATAACAGGCACACCAGATGCAGCAGTAATACATACACCTGACAACACATCCAAAATAGAGACACATGACGACAAATCCAGAATAGAGACACATGATGACAAATCCAGAATAGATACACCAGACAGCACATCAATAACAAATACACAGATGAAGTTACATTATAATAGACACTCCTACCAAATACACCTGACAACACATACATAATAAACTACTACGACTACTACCACCACTACCATTACTACTACTGGCACCTTGCTGTCTTGACAGACGATATTATGATACATTGTGCTTCAAAAAAGGCATTATAACTACAACCCATGGTGAGAACCAGGGATGAATTATACCTCCCCATAACACAAAGCTTGGCTTGAATTGTAGAGACCATGTGTTGCTCATGCATGATCCCTCTCTTTCTCTCGACCTGTCTAGGTTACTCCAGAGGAAAGGTAACGCTAATACATCTAAAACAAGAAAAGGTGTAGAAGCTCCCGGATCAGCAAAGCAATGCTCATACTGTTCGCTTGTCGGAGCCTCGATCCTAGACCAGTTGCCGACCAAGGCTTAGGGCCTGGTTTGCCCTGCCATGACATTTAGTCATTAGGTTACATTTCCTCGCACCAGGATAAGGCTCGTACCCTCCCAATTGTGCTCCTCCACCCAAAGCCGTTGACACAGTGTTGGGTGTTGCATTTGTTTATGCTACCCCACATTCAGTGCTAACAGAAAGCAGGTAGTACCGTCTACTGTTAAACAGTAGCTCAGTCATATCTGACAAGTCCTGACAGAAACATAACAACATATCGTATTTTACGGACTATAAGACGCTACGGACTATAAGACGCACCTTAATTTTTAAGAAATAAAAAAAAAAAATAACATTGAATTAATTTAGAGAATAAGACGCACCTGAATTTTGGAGGCAATTTTTTGAAGAAAAAAGTGCGTCTTATACTCCGTAAAATACGGTAATAGTTTTAGTTTAGTTTAATTTAGTTTGTTAGTTTAGTCAATGGATCAACATCACGGCACATGGGTGTAACCCATAAGTGCTCCGTTCTACTCCTAACTCAAACCTGAGTCTGAAGAAACTCAGCTCAGTGCACGAACTTCGTAGGATCCTGAAATACTTTGGGTAGATTTTTAACTCGAAATTTTGCCCATGCAGCGCTGTTAGGCTACTCTTTTTCGATTTCCAACTGCCAAGGGATTTTTTACGTGCGCAACAATACACGGGCATCCAATCTCACTATCCAGAGACCAGGTGAAATTTTATTACATGAAGTCCACGTGAAATAAATCCCGGTCCTCACCGGGGCGTGAACCCGGGACTTCCAGCACTCGAGGCGGACACCATACCTCGAGACCACACAACCCCCTTAACAAACATAATAAACATACCTAACAATACATATACCTAATACATACACATGAATAATCATAATAGATACACCTGACGACACATATATAACAGATACAATTGATGTCACAAGCATAACAGATACATCTAACAACACACACATAACAGATATACCTGACAACACATACATAACAGATACACATGACAACACATACATGACAACACATACATAACAGATACACCTAACAACACACACATAACAGATACACCTGACAAAACATACATAACAGATACAACTGATGTCACAAGAATAACAGATACACCTAACAACACACACATAACAGATACACCTGACAACACATCAATAATGGGTTCTCCGTCATGTCAAAAGCTACCATGTTGACAGTTAAGATGCCAACAGCTACCATGTTGAGTGCAAAGATGCCAACAGCTATCATGTTGACAGTTAAGATGCCAACAGCTACCATGTTGACAGTTAAGATGCCAACAGCTACCATATTGAGTGCTAAGCTGCCAAAGCTACCATGTTGACTGCTAAGTTGCCAACAGCTACCATGTTGACTGTTAAGTTGCGAAAGCTACCATGTTGACTGTTAAGTTGCCAAAGCTACCATGTTGACTGTTAAGTTGCCAAAGCTACCATGTTGACTGTTAAGTTGCCAAAGCTACCATGTTGACTGCTAAGTTGCCAACAGCTACCATGTTGACTGCTAAGTTGCCAACAGCTACCATGTTGACTGCTAAGTTGCCAAGAGCTACCATCTGCTAGCATGAATCGCATCTGCTTTGTTCCTCTTTCCACAGTGCGGGGCACCTAGTTATAAGCCCTATAGGTCAGTGGGTCCGACTTTGGCATGCATTTGTGTCAGGTCTGCTCCCTCTAGTCAGATTCATCCAAGCTAATGGGCTATTCCTACCCTTGGGTAGGTTTTCTTTCTTAAATTTGCCAGGGCAGTAGCCTACACTTCGTGATTTCCAACTGCCATGGGATTTATAACATGCACGCAGGACCTCATGTTTCTGTCCTCATCCAAGAAGTCTGGGTAGCCAATCTCACTACCCAAAAGATGCGGGAAACATGTGACATCATTAGATACCAGTGATTCTCAGAAAAATCCCCAGCAAAATGTTTTAGACTGAACCCAGTACCTTCTAAGACTGAAGCAGACATCACAACCTCTCAGCCACAGCTCTCTTCCACATGACACATGTTACAATTTTTTTTTTTTGGATGCTCGCTTGCTTTGAACTCAAGCGTAGCCCATACACACTATTTACAATATGTCAACAGCTACCATGTCAAGTACTAACATGTCAACAGCTACCATGTCAAGTACTAACATGTCAACAGCTACCATGTCAAGTACTAATATGTCAACAGCTACCATGTCAAGTACTAACATGTCAACAGCTACCATGTCAAGTACTAACATGTCAACAGCTACCATGTCAAGTACTAACATGTCAACAGCTACCATGTCAAGTACTAATATGTCAACAACTACCATGTCAAGTGATAACATATCAACAGCTACCATGTCAAGTACTAACATGCAAACAGCTATTATGTCAAGTATAAACATGTCAAGTGTTAACATGTCAACAGCTACCATATCAAGTGCTACCATGTCAACAACTACCATGTCAATAACTATCATGTCAAGTACTAATATGTCACCAACTACCATGTCAAGTACTAATATGTCAACAGCTACCATGTCAAGTACTAATATATCAACAACTATCATGTCAAGTACTAATATGTCAACAACTATCATGTCAAGTACTAATATGTCAACAGCTACCATGTCAAGTACTAATATGTCAACAGCTACCATGTCAACAACTACCATGTCAAGTACTAATATGTCAACAGCTACCATGTCAACAGCTACCATGTCAACAGCTACCATGTCAACAGCTACCATGTCAAGTACTAATATGTCAACAGCTACCATGTCAAGTACTAATATGTCAACAGCTACCATGTCAAGTACTAATATGTCAACAGCTACCATGTCAACAACTACCATGTCAAGTACTAATATGTCAACAGCTACCATGTCAACAGCTACCATGTCAACAGCTACCATGTCAAGTACTAATATGTCAACAGCTACCATGTCAACAACTATCATGTCAACAACTATCATGTCAAGTACTAATATGTCAACAATTATCATGTCAAGTACTAATATGTCAACAACTACCATGTCAAGTACTAATATGTCAACAGCTACCATGTCAACAGCTACCATGTCAAGTACTAATATGTCAACAACTACCATGTCAACAGCTACCATGTCAAGTACTAACATGCAAACAGCTATCATGTCAAGTATAAACATGTCAACAGCTACCATATCAAGTGCTACCATGTCAACAACTATCATGTTAAGTACTAATATGTCAACAACTATCATGTCAAGTACTAATATGTCAACAACTATCATGTCAAGTACTAATATGTCAACAACTACCATGTCAAGTACTAATATGTCAACAGCTACCATGTCAACAACTACCATGTCAAATACTAATATGTTAACAGCTACCATGTCAACAGCTACCATGTCAAGTACTAATATGTCAACAACTACCATGTCAAGTACTAATATGTCAACAGCTACCATGTCAAGTACTAATATGTCAACAACTACCATGTCAAGTACTAATATGTCAACAGCTACCATGTCAACAACTATCATGTCAAATACTAATATGTCAACAGCTACCATGTCAACAACTATCATGTCAAGTCAACAACTACCATGTCAAGTACTAATATGTCAACAATTAACCATGTCAAGTACTAATATGTCAACAACTATCATGTCAAGTACTAATATGTCAACAACTACCATGTCAAGTACTAATATGTCAACAACTACCATGTCAAGTACTAATATGTCAACAACTACCATGTCAAGTACTAATATGTCAACAACTATCATGCCAAGTACTAATATGTCAACAACTATCATGTCAAGTATTAATATGTCAACAACTATCATGTCAAGTACTAATATGTCAACAACTATCATGTCAAGTACTAATATGTCAACAACTACCATGTCAAGTACTAATATGTCAACAACTATCATGCCAAGTACTAATATGTCAACAACTATCATGTCAAGTACTAATATGTCAACAACTATCATGTCAAGTACTAATATGTCAACAACTACCATGTCAAGTACTAATATGTCAACAACTACCATGTCAAGTACTAATATGTCAACAGCTACCATGTCAACAGCTACCATGTCAAGTACTAACATGCAAACAGCTATCATGTCAAGTATAAACATGTCAACAGCTACCATATCAAGTGCTACCATGTCAACAACTATCATGTCAAGTACTAATATGTCAACAACTATCATGTCAAGTACTAATATGTCAACAACTACCATGTCAAGTACTAATATGTCAAAAGCTACCATGTCAAGTACTAACATGCAAACAGCTACCATGTCAACAACTACCATATCAAGTCTAACATGTCAACATCTACCATATCAACAGCTACCATGTCAACAGTTACCATATCAAATGCTACCATATCAAGTCTAACATGTCAACAGCTGCCATATCAAGTGCTACCATGTCAACAGCTACCATATCAAGTGCTACCATGTCAACAGCTACCATATCAAGTGCTACCATGTCAACAGTTACCATATAAAATGCTACCATGTCAACAGCTACCATATCAAGCGCTACCATGTCAACAGCTACCATATCAAGTGTTACAACAATGTCAACAGTTACCATATCAAGTGCTACCATGTCAACAGCTACCATATCAAGTGTTACAACAATGTCAACAGTTACCATATCAAGTGCTACCATGTCAACAGCTACCATATCAAGTGTTACAACAATGATAAAGTTACCATATCAAGTGCTACCATGCCAACAGTTACCATATCAAATGCTACCATGTCAACAGCTACCATATCAAGTGCTACCATGTCAACAACTACCATAATAAGTCTAACATGTCAACAGCTACAATGTCAACAATTACCATATCAAGTGCTAACATGTCAACAGCTACCATATCAAATGTTACAACAATGACAAAAGTTACCATATCAAGTGCTATCATGACAACAGCTACCATATCAAGTGCTACCATATCAAGTGCTACCATGTCAAATGCTACCATGTCAACAGCTACCATATCAAGTGTTACAACAATGACAACAGTTACCATATCAAGTGCTACCATGTCAACAGCTACCATATCAAGTGCTACCATGTCAACAGTTACCATATCAAGTGCTACCATGTCAACAGCTACCATGTCAACAGTTACCATATCAAATGCTACCATGTCAACAGCTACCATATCAACAGCTACCATATCAAGTGCTACAATGTCAATAGCTACCATATCAAGTGTTACAACAATGACAACAGTTACCATATCAAGTGCTACCATGTCAACAGTTACCATATCAAGTGTTACAACAATGACAACAGTTACCATATCAAGTGCTACCATGTCAACAGTTACTATATCAAGTGCTACAATGTCAACAGCTACCATATCAAGTCTAACATGTCAACAGCTACCATATCAAGTGCTACCATGTCAACAGTTACAATGTCAACAACTACCATATCAAGTGCTACCATGTCAACAGCTACCATGTCAACAGTTACAATTTCAACAACTACCATATCAAGTGCTACCATGTCAACAGTTACAATGTCAACAACTACCATATCAAGTGCTACCATGTCAACAGCTACCATGTCAACAACTACCATATCAAGTGCTACCATGTCAACAGTTACAATGTCAACAGCTACCATGTCAACAGCTACCATATCAAGTGCTACCATGTCAACAGCTACCATATCAAGTGCTACCATGTCAACAGTTACAATGTTAACATCTACCATATCAAGTGCTACCATGTCAACAGCTACCATATCAACAGCTACCATATCAAGTGTTACAACAATGTCAACAGTTACCATATCAAATGCTACCATGTCAACAGCTACCATATCAAGTGCTACCATATCAACAGTTACCATATCAAGTGCTACCATGTCAACAGCTACCATATCAAGTGCTACCATGTCAACAGTTACCATATCAAGTGCTACCATGTCAACAGTTACCATATCAAGTGCTACCATGTCAACAGCTACCATATCAAGTGCTACAATGTCAACAGCTACCATATCAAGTGCTACCAGGTCAACAGCTACCATGTCAACAGCTACCATGTCAACAGCTACCATATCAAGTGCTACCATGTCAACAGCTACCATATCAAGTGTTACAACAATGTCAACAGTTACCATATCAAATGCTACCATATCAAGTGCTACCATGACAACAGCTACCATATCAAGTGCTACCATGTCAACAGTTACCATATCAAGTGCTACCATGTCAACAGCTACCATATCAAGTGCTACCATGTCAACAGCTACCATATTAAGTGCTACCATGTCAACAGCTACCATATCAAGTGCTAACATATCAATAGCTACCATATCAAGTGCTACTGTGTCAACAGTTACCATGTGAAGAGCTAACATGAAAAGTGCTGCTATATGAATTGCTAAGATGTCAAATGCTAACATGTCAATGGCTATCCCATAAACTGCTACCTCTACTCTTGAGAATGTGGCTACTATCACATTTGTGTCAGTCATAATGGTCAGTTTTAACTGAAGCAACTTACTCCCATCTCTTTGTGTATATGCTGTCATGCAGGTCATTCTCAAAGGCAATCTCCAATTCCCTCAATCTTTGTTGTTTCAACAGCTCCTCTTCTGATATGGGGCAGGTGCAGCAGTTAGGACCACGGTCAGGTTCTGCATTTGTTTGTTTCTTTGATGTTTTTCCCTCCCCCAACTGTTTTTCTTTTTCTTTCTGAACATCTTTGATGTTGACAATTGCTGTATTAGGAGGAGAAAAATTTAGATAAAAGTGTCTAAACACGACTCCATTTAAATTATTGAATTAATATATTGAAAACGATTGTGACACCTGACAGGAAGAACACTAAGCTTTGACACATGACAGGAAGAACACCAAGCTTGTGACACATGACAGGAAGAACACAAAATTTACAACACATGACAGGAAGAACACAACGGGTGTGACATATGACAAGAAGAACACAAACTTGTGAGACATGACAGGAAGAACACAACACGTGTGACAGATGACAGAAAGAACAACAAGCACACTAATCATCACCTCTACTCTCTAACATCTGCAGAGAGACAGATGCCATTTGGGTGTGTCTTGAGTGCTATGATGTTTAGTCTACTTCATCACTCAGTCTAGGTTGGTTACCTTTGACAGGTTTTGTCTTTTAAGGATCATATGGAGGCTTTGGTGGTGAAGGCTGGTAGGGGACGTAATGCATTGAGGGCTATGGCAGCAACCTGGGTAGAGCAGAGGATGCTTTAAGGCTCTTTCAGCAGTTAATAATTTCTGTCATTGAGTTTGGTTTGGGGCTGCTGACAGTATCAAAGAGCCAGCTTGAAAGGTTGGAGCGCATACAGAATGCTGCCATGCGGTTAATCCTGGGGTGCACAAAGGACACACCAATTATATGCATGAGGCATATCCTGGCGCTACCAACAATGACGGATAGGCATATGGTACTTCAGGCCAAATGGTGCCTGAGAGTTGCCGCAGACAGGGATCACCCGCTGCATGCAGCAATGGATATGGTCAAGAGTCATAGACTAAGATGAGCTAGGTCTTGGATGGCACAGGCAGAACTTTCTATAAGTCAGGTGTGTGATCTAGAGACCATCAATCATGAAAGAGAGTGGGATGAAGTTCCGGAAGACATGACGGACTGGCACAATGTAATAATAACACTGGGTCTGAGTGCAGAGAATGGGCAGTGGGCTGCACTGAGTTTAAAGTGCAACAGCTGATCCAGAGCAACACACATCAAGGTGACATAGTCATCTACACCGATGGGTCAGTGGTGAGAAACAGACGTAGTGGCTGGGGTTTCATTGCAAAGGCTAATGGACGAATCTTGAAAAAGAGTCTGGCATATGAGACTATGACTTCCAGCATGAGAATGGAAGTGGAGGCAGTAACAGCGGCATTCCGGTGGCTAGAGGAGACTACTGCAACACACGTTTTATTCATTACGGATTCAAAGAGTATGCTTAGTAAGGTGGAGAAAGGAATGTTTCATGTGGAATGGCTCTCGTCGCTTCAGAGGTCACAGATTGTGAAAATTCTGTGGATATTTTGCCCTGGCCATGCGGGGGTACGGGGGAATGAACAGGCTGATAGGCTAGCAGGGAATACACCTCTTGGTGGTAGTTTGCCTATGGACAAAGGGGAGGTGGTCGTGCGCTTGTGGGACCAGGTGGAGAAGACGGAGGAACAGATTGAGAACCCATATGTGGAAAGACTGAGATTGCGGGGGATCGGCAGAGGTTCTGGAAGAATCTCAAAACTGAGAGGGAAGACCAGCAAAACATTTAATCAGATAGCGGTGGGAACGATTAGTAGTATGACTCTTCGCTGGCTGTTGAATGAGGGGACGGAGCACATATGGAAATGTCCTGAATGCAGTGATGTCGGTTCTTAACTCAACTCAGTCTAAAACAATCTTACTGTCATGTGTCATAAATTGTATGTTATTCCTGTCAAATGACACAACCTTGAGTTCTTTCTGCAAATGGTCACAAACTTTGAGTTCTTCCTGTGATGTGTCACAACTGTCAGTTCTTCTTGTGATGTGTGAAAAGCCTTGAGTTCTTGTGATGTGTGAAAAGCCTTGAGTTCTTGTGATGTGTGAAAAGCCTTGAGTTCTTCTTTTTGTGATGTGTGAAAAACCTTGAGTTCTTCTTGTGATATGTGAAAAGCCTTGAAATCTTGTGATATGTGAAAAGCCTTGAGTTCTTCTTGTGATATGTGAAAAGCATTGAGTTCTTGTGATGTGTGAAAAGCCTTGAGTTCTTCTTGTGATATGTGAAAAGCCTTGAGTTCTTCTTGTGATATGTGAAAAGCATTGAGTTCTTGTGATGTGTGAAAAGCCTTGCATTCTTCTTGTGATATGTGAAAAGCATTGAGTTCTTGTGATGTGTGAAAAGTCTTGAGTTCTTCTTGTGATATGTGAAAAACATTGAGTTCTTGTGATGTGTGAAAAGTCTTGAGTTCTTCTTGTGATATGTGAAAAGTCTTGAGTTCCTGTGATATTTGAAAAGCATTGAGTTCTTGTGATGTGTCAAAAGTCTTGAGTTCTTCTTGTGATATGTGAAAAGCCTTGAGTTCTTCTTGTGATATGTGAAAAGCATTGAGTTCTTGTGATATGTGAAAAGCATTGAGTTCTTGTGATGTGTGAAAAGCATTGAGTTCTTGTGATGTGTGAAAAGTGTCGAGTTCTTCTTGTGATGTGTGATAAGCCTTGAGTTCTTCCTGGGATGTTCACAAGCTTTATGGATTTCATATTTAGCAATGTCTTTAGATTATGTACATATGTTCCTGCATGTGCGTATGTGTGCACTTACATGCATATGTGGGTATACGTGAGTGTGTATGTGTGTAACCAACAGATATCATGAGTAAAGCTGGATTATGCAGCAGATAAGGTATCAGAAACAGACAACCCATAATTTTTGTGCATGGCAGACAACTGTGGCGAAGGGATAGTGAACATAATTCACAATCCCGCACAGCTGTAGGTGGTTTGGAAGTAGACTTCTTTGTGTTGAATTTTAACAATGGAATGAGAATCGGTCACTCATACAGCAATGGTAAACTACTGAATGTAAACTTGGCTAGTAGATCACAAGGAGCCAACAAATTCTGGGGTTGATTGCAACATCATGTAAAGGACACGCAACTAACTTTTAATATCAGAATTAGAGGTCAACAAAAAATGTGGTAACATGAAGGCTGGAGGGGAAGCAATATGGAAGATTTGGAGAGAAGATGCTGAACAGACTGACATGGAGAAATATCTGTATAAGAAACTGCTGGCAACAGACGTGAAATAAATACAGGTGTGGACAAACATAATGAACACCATATGGGATGGACTCGACAAATGATGTAGCTTAGCCCTTGGCAGTCCATTGTTCTCATCACAACCACAGAGAGGTTCTCAATCCTTCACCAGTTCTCCTGCCTCTGTATCTGTCATGTGCAGGGTGTCTTTAATGTTCAAGGTCTTGTCGTCAATCCATGCCTCTTCTTCTAGGAACCAAGCCTTCCGTGACTATTCTTTCTGATCTAATGTGATGCTGAATATGGCCAAAGTGTTTCAGTTTCCAAAACAATATGCAGTTTGTGAATCTGTTTTCCTCATGTTCAGATCTTGTAAATTGTGAGAATTTTCCTTCTTCCTGATACATGGATTCCAAGAATTGTTCTGTAACATTTAAGAATGGGATGGACTAACTGTATGACATATATAATCAACATGTGAATTTATCATGTTACTAAACATCATCAATGTTATGAGACACATAACCAAATAAAACAAAAAATATCAAACTGCAATGCAACAAGATTTCTGTCTTACGGTCTTTACAAAAGTCCCTCTGGTCAAACCCATTTATGCTGGATGATTGTGGTTGATAGAATACTTTGTAATGAGTAACATTTCCATTGGGTATTTTGGGTGGGTTCCAACGAACTGTGAGCTCATGGGGATCTGGTGATGAGACTTGAAGATCCATTGGTTCAGTGGGTTCTGGCATAGAAGATATTTATGAGAATAATACTTGGTTTTGCACAAAACGGCACCAGCTATTTTTTAAATTTTTAATTAAGGATATTTCTATTCTTTAATTAAATCTCATAGTTGCATAAATCAAATATCATTCCAACTGTTTCAACTATCCTGTTTTGAACACAAACACGCAATGTAGCATTTTACAGAAGCCGCATGTTCAGAGGCTTGTGGCCGTTATCTACCATTGATTCATCTCATTATATGCCATGCCGATAAGCGTGGGCGGTCGTGTTTCATGGGCGACCATCTCACTCCATTACTAGAGTTGTAGATCAGCTCAGTGTTCTTGTCTTGACCATAACATGTGGTCAAGCCATCCAGGTATTTACTTCTCTGCCTTCCCCTTGTTCTCTTCCCCTCGATCTTGCCAATTGAATGAAAGATGAGTGATTGGAAGGGCCGAATGTAAGACGGGCCTGCATGCCCAATTTGTAACCCTTTTAAAATAAAGTTGAACTGAACTAAACAATTGTCACCAAGTTATCCAATTTATTTCTTCTCATAAAGTGACCAAAAAATTGTGACCATCTATGTCTAATTTCTCTAATCAGTTTACGGTTTTCATTTGTTTCTTGTAGGAGTTGGTCATTGGTCTTTCTATCTGTCCATGGTATTTTCTGCATTTTCCTCAGAAACCACATTTCCACAGCCATCAGATGTTTTTCAGCTTGACTGTTCATTGTCCACACCTCCACTATTACCATACTGTATTTCCTCTTCCTGCACGCACACACACACATACATACAGAGATTTGACCATCTCTCTCTCCCTCACTCACACCACACACTCACAAAACAAACACACACACACACGCACGCACACATCTCTCTCTTAATGCCGGTGTAGGGGTTGAACCCCCTGCCTCACCTTCAGTGAACCGAAGTATAAGAGCCAGCCCTCTTACCCAGTTGGCGATGTCAACTTCTTCCATTTATATCCAGCACTAGGTAAATGATGTCATTGTCCTAATGCACACTTGCTGTCGCGTGCAGGGATGGAGGCAGCCTAAGCTTGCCTTTCACAGCTGAACTGAATCAACAACCAACATCACTGCACTAGGGACATTCCCACAGGTGCTCCATCATCACCATCAACAACCAACATCACTGCACTAGGGACATTCCCACAGGTGCTCCATCATCACCATCAACAACCAACATCACTGCACTAGGGACATTCCCACAGGTGCTCCATCATCACCATCAACAACCAACATCACTGCACTAGGGACATTCCCACAGGTGCTCCATCATCACCATCAACAACCAACATCACTGCACTAGGGACATTCCCACAGGTGCTCCATCATCACCATCAACAACCAACATCACTGCACTAGGGACATTCCCACAGGTGCTCCATCATCACCACCAACAACCAACATCACTGCACTAGGGACATTCCCACAGGTGCTCCATCATCACCACCAACAACCAACATCACTGCACTAGGGACATTCCGACAGGTGCTCCATCAACACCACCAACAACCAACATCACTGCACTAGGGACATTCCCACAGGTGCTCCATCATCACCATCAACAACCAACATCACTGCACTAGGGACATTCCCACAGCTGCTCCATCATCACCATCAACAACCAACATCACTGCACTAGGGACATTCCCACAGGTGCTCCATCATCACCACCAACAACCAACATCACTGCACTAGGGACATTCCCACAGGTGCTCCATCATCACCACCAACAACCAACATCACTGCACTAGGGACATTCCCACAGGTGCTCCATCATCACCACCAACAACCAACATCACTGCACTAGGGACATTCCCACAGGTGCTCCATCATCACCATCAACAACCAACATCACTGCACTAGGGACATTCCCACAGGTGCTCCATCATCACCATCAACAACCAACATCACTGCACTAGGGACATTCCCACAGGTGCTCCATCATCACCATCAACAACCAACATCACTGCACTAGGGACATTCCCACAGGAGCTCCATCATCACCATCAACAACCAACATCACTGCACTAGGGACATTCCCACAGGTGCTCCATCATCACCATCAACAACCAACATCACTGCACTAGGGACATTCCCACAGGTGCTCCATCATCACCATCAACAACCAACATCACTGCACTAGGGACATTCCCACAGGTGCTCCATCATCACCATCAACAACCAACATCACTGCACTAGGGACATTCCCACAGGTGCTCCATCATCACCATCAACAACCAACATCACTGCACTAGGGACATTCCCACAGGTGCTCCATCATCACCATCAACAACCAACATCACTGCACTAGGGACATTCCCACAGGTGCTCCATCATCACCATCAACAACCAACATCACTGCACTAGGGACATTCCCACAGGTGCTCCATCATCACCATCAACAACCAACATCACTGCACTAGGGACATTCCCACAGGTGCTCCATCATCACCATCAACAACCAACATCACTGCACTAGGGACATTCCCACAGGTGCTCCATCATCACCATCAACAACCAACATCACTGCACTAGGGACATTCCCACAGGTGCTCCATCATCACCACCAACAACCAACATCACTGCACTAGGGACATTCCCACAGGTGCTCCATCATCACCACCAACAACCAACATCACTGCACTAGGGACATTCCCACAGGTGCTCCATCATCACCACCAACATCACTGCACTAGGGACATTCCCACAGGTGCTCCATCATCACCACCAACAACCAACATCACTGCACTAGGGACATTCCCACAGGTGCTCCATCATCACCACCAACAACCAACATCACTGCACTAGGGACATTCCCACAGGTGCTCCATCATCACCATCAACAACCAACATCGAGTCCTAATACTAATGTTATCAGTTGCAATCTGATTGTGTCCATCTGGCCTTTCCTCTGAGTGTCGACTACATTGATTTATTTATTTAGGAACTGACATCACAGCATTCAGGGCATTCCCATAAGCACTCCGTCCCCATCCTCAGCAGCCAGCGAAGAGTTCCAACACCAATAGTACCAGTAGCAATCTGATTACATGTTCGTCTTGCCTTTCCTCTGAGCGTCGAGCGTTGGCCAGATCCCCTCGTCACTCCTCGCTGTCTCATTCTTGCCAGACCATGGTGATCCATTTGCTCCTCTGAGGTGTACACGTGCTCCCACAAGGCCGCAACCACGTCTGCCTTGTCATGCATCAATACCCCACCAAGTTTTGCAGAGCCAGCCAATCTGTCTGCCTGTTCATTCCCCAGCACACCGGCATGCCCCGGAGAAAAGATCCAGGCGATGCTTGCCACCCGTGACCTCCGAAGCGAAGCAAGCCACTCTGCCCAAAGCTTGCCTGTCCTCACCTTCCTCAGCATGCTTTCTGAGTCAGTTACAATCACGATGTGTGTGTGTATCGTATTCTCGATCCAGCGGAAAGCTGCACTGACCGCCTCTACCTCCATTCTTAAGCTAGATGTTGTGGTATCATATGCCAGGCTCTCCTGACCAAACATTGACCATTAGCGTTTGCTAAGAACCACCAGGCACTTCTCCTACCTCTCAAAACCGACCTATCTGTGTAGATAATCACATCACCCGAGCGAGCATTATCCTGAATTAGTTGCTGGATTTCCACTTCCGTGGCCCCTGCTGGCCACTCCCTGCACTCCCGGCTCAATGTGATTATAACTCTGCACAAGTCTGACTGCTCCTCTGGCACTCTGACCCACTCCTCTCCTCACCTAAAGTTCTCCAAGGGGTACACCTGTCTGATCGTATCCTCCGCCTGAGCCATCCATGATTTCCCTCTTATCAGTCACTAACCCTTAACTGCGTCCAGTGCCTCATGCAATGGGTGATCTGTGTCTGCGGCTACTCTGAGGTATGCCTTCGCCTGCATCACCTTGTGCCTACCAGCAACAGTAGGCAGACCAAGGATGTAACGCATACACACTACTGGGGTGTCTCTAGTGCATCCCAGAATGACCCGCATAGTTTCGTTCTGTATGCGCTCTAACTTCACCAGCTGACTCACTGAGACATTGAGCAGACCTAATCCATAATCAATTACTGAGAGGATCAAGTGCTGGTACAGTGTGAAAAGCATTCTCTGCTCTATGTCCATTGCAGCCATAGTTTTAAGTGCATTGAGTCCCTTTTGAGACCTTGTCACAACCATCTCCACATGATCCTTGAAGGACAGGCTCCTGTCAGATGTGATTTCCAGATACTTCAGTTTGTTCTCTCTGTCGATGCTTCTACCATCTATCGCGAGGCTTGGGACATCAGCTCTCACAATCCTGTTGTCCAGAGAGCACCACAAAACAGTCGCCTTTTCCGGGTGGATGACAGCACTCATTTCAGTGCATTAATCAATCACTTTGTCTACTGTCGCCTGTAGCTCCTTTGCTGTTTGCTCCCTATCTCTCCCCTGCCCGTATGCAAGGATATCATCTACAAATGTTAGAATCCTTCCAACCCCTGGTGCTTCTAGGTATGCAATCTTGCTCGTACACACGTTAAAGAGCACCGGTGAGATTGCAGATCTCTGTGGCAGTCCCAGGGTTAAAATGTGTGGCTCTGAGGTCTATGCACCCAGACGGAGAGCAATCCGACGAGGATGCAGGACGGCTGCTATCCAGTTCACCAACCAGGGATTGACCTTCTCCATCAGTGCGGTCATCAAATTATCATATTGAACTTTATTGTATGCATCCTCGAAATCAAGCGCTGCCGCCATCATTTCCTGTCTACTCTGGAACTCCTTATAAACATCAAAGGCAAAAGTGGCTGCATTTGACCAGGTATCTTTTCCTGGCCTGTAGCTCCCCAGACCTCTTGGAAGAAGCTTCCCCCTTTCCAAAAACTCTTGCCGACCAGATCGACCAGATCCTCTGGTTACTCCCTGCTACACCATTCCAGCCAGGCAATGATACTGTATCTTTTCCTCCACACTAGACAAATGATTCAAGAGCCATTTGTGTTACCATAGTTGTGTCCCATCCATGTTGTTTAGTATACCCCTGAGGATGTCTATCCATGATTATCTTGGTCTACTACTGGCTCTGAACACATATCTATTTTATTTGTATGTCGTTGTTAGCAGTTTGACAGTTGATATTCTTGTAAAATGCCCAAACCACTTTTTATGTTGTCTCTCAGTGAAAATTTATGCAATGTCTAATTATACTGATTACACTAGTCAACAATCAAAATGTACCAGATATGAAAATATCTGATCTTAAGTAATTTTGGTGTGCTGAAAATGAAAAATGACATTAAGAAATGTTGATTGGCTCTAGTTTTCAAGATGTATGTCATTAGTTTATTTAATTATGGTTGATTTATATATATATATATATATATATATATATATATATATATATATATATATATATATATATATATATATATATATATATATGATGCAACTGTTGTGGGCAATTGCATAATTTTTTTCTTAACGACAAATAAAATTTAACTATAAATAAGATTTAACTATAAGTCGATGATGCAATCTACCTATGATTACATCACTTTTGTGTATAAATATCTTAACTCTGATAACATTTTGCAATAGTGCATTTGTCCTTGTCAAAAGTATTGTAGTTAGAAATTCCTAGGACATGTGTGAACACTACTAATAATTTCTGTTATATATGTGGTGAGGTGACATTTCTATCACAAAATCAAAATATAACTAAAGTGATTAAGAAGGCTTACAGTTTGGCTGCAGAATAGGAGATCAAGATAAGAGATGTGTGCCACACACAAACTGCAATACATGTGTAGCACATCTTAAACTGTGGTTGACTGGCAAAAGGCAAGCTATGTCTTTTGCAGTCCCAATGATTTTACAATGAAATTGTAGAAAATCTCCTTCTGAAGTATAAGAATCTTGGCTGCAACATGTCTTTGAAAATTCATTTTCTGGATTGTTCTCTGGATCTCTTTACGTCAAACTGTGGAGCTGTCAGTGATGACTATGGTGAATGATTTCACTAGGACATTGCTGCTATGGAGACAAGGTATCAAGGCAATTGGAGCCCTTCAATGACTGCTGATTACTGTTGGACTGTTACAAGAGACACCTCATCATTTGACTACAAGAAGCCAGCAAAGACAGCTCAAACAGCAACTGAATAATGACGAAATTGGTTCATATGTGCCTTTTTTTAAAACATTATATGTGAACTTGAAATCATATTTTTGTTTTTTCTATCATTTTATGTTGAAATACCAATTAATTCCGTATGTAACCACAATTTTTATAATGCTAAAGTAGAAAGACACATGAATAGATTTGTTTGCATGTCTACACATGAATGAACCTGTCTACATACCTAAGATATGAATGAGTCTTTCTATATACCTAAAATATGAATGAATCTGTCTATGTACTTAAAAAAGGTCACCCCAGAGAAGCATACATTATTTGTAATTGTATTACTGTAATGCAAATTCATCATGTAAAAAAACCCAGAGCCAATTGGTGAATGTCATTATGATATTTGAAATTAGCATGTCAAAATCAATTTTTTTAAAATGGTGTATATAAATTCTGATACAAATAACTTGAAATTTGTTGACTAGTGCTATTAACAGCAAACATATTTCCTACGGCAACATACGGGCTTGAAACATGGATATTTAACAAATCAGTTGGAAAGCACATATGTACCCTTGTAAATATAAGTGCTAGTGCAGTGATTCTCAACCTTTTTTTGGCCCATGCCCCCCCATCACCATATTTTCAGAACGTCATTCCCCCCCTTTCGTATTTCCTACCTAAAAATTTGGTCCGTGCCCCTCTTCACCATATTTTCAGAACGTCATCCCCCCCCCCCCCCCATTCGTATTTCCTACCTAGAAAATTTTGCCCGTGCCCCCCCCCCCCCCTTTCACCATATTTTCAGAACGTTATTTCCCCCCCCCCCCTATTTCCTACCTAAAAATCCCCCCTTACCCCTTACACAGTATACGTAATAATGGAGCTAAATTTAATAGCACATACTAAAACAAGTCTAGACGTCCACATAAAACATGATTTGTGGGTCTACTTACTTTATAAAATGAATTTTAGAAGGGTGAGACGTACAGAACAGTAATGTATGAACGGAAAAACAATATCAAGTAATCGGTTCTTGTATTAACACGATCTTGAAATAATCTTAATTGAGTCTAACATACTTAACATACGAGGGCGAGTCAATAAGTAAGTCACACAGTTCTGTGGGATGGCGGGTAAATGTAGCTGGTGTTTTCTACAGGTGTCATTATGTGACAGCAACATCGAATTTTATATTCCTGTTCGTCAGGTGGCGCTAGTTGTCTCATGCGCATGCACAGCACATAAACAAATGGCGACTGTACTTACGGAGTGTACAACCAAAGAGCAACGTGCTGTTGTGCGTTTTTTCTTTGTGGGCAAAAGGACTGCCTGCAAAGGACATTCATAAGGAAATGTTTCCTGTTTATGCTGACAAATGTTTGTCCCGTAAAGCAGTGCATAGCTGGGTAGAACAATTTTCTCAAGGACGCTCTAAAATTGTTGATGAAATCCGATCTGGTCGTCCTGCTGAGATTGCAACAGAAGCATCCATGCAGCGGGTGGAGGATAGAGGTGACAGAGAATTCTGGAACATCCACCTTACAGCCCTGACTTAGCCCCTAGTGATTTCCACCCTTTTGGTCCACTGAAAACCCACCTTGGTGGGAGACATTTCGCGAATGACACTGAAGTTGAATGTGAAGTGAAAACATGGTTTAGAAAACAGAGCACGCAGTTCTATGCAGCCGGTTTGGGAGGACTGAAAAAACGATGGGATAAGTGCATCAATGTTGGTGGAAATAATGTTGTGAAATAAAGGGACAATGTATGTATAAAAATAAACTGGTTTCAAGTTGTTATCATATTTAGTTATTTTTCTACAGCCATTTGTGACTTACTTATTGACTTCCCCTAGTATGAATTGATCTGTTTCCACATGTATTATATCAATGAATCTGTATACCTAATACATGAGTGAATCTATATACATATATATTTCATGAATGAATCTACATAACACAATAATTAATCTATCTTTATACCCAACACATGAATGAATCCATATACATACCTAATGCGTAAATAAATCTAACATTCTTAACACATGAATGAATCTATTTGCATGTCTGACACATGAATGAACCTGTCTATATACCTAAGATATGAATGAATCTGTCTATATACTTAAAATATAAATGAATCTGTCTATATACTTAAAACATGAATGAATCCATCTATATACTTAAAACATGAATGAATCTGTCTATTTACCTAAAACATAAATGAATCTGCATGTCTAACAGATGAATGAGTTTCCGTGTCTATCATATGAATACATGAATCTGTCTATATACTTAACAGATGACTGAATCCACATATATATCTCATTTATAAATCCATCCATATACTTAACACATGAATGAATCTGTTTGGGAATGTAACATATGAATAAATCTATCAAAATGTCTAATATATAAATGAAACTGTATACAGATCAAAACCCATAATCTTATTGTTTTCTTTTTCCTGAATTCTTTGGATACAATGTTAAATGTACACATGACAGTAAAGAAGTGAAACTGACATATACAATCTATTGTTAACATGCAGCTGTCTATACTCACTAGAAGAGCTTGTCAGAAAATAGGTGATATTGGTCATGGCTGAAATAGTGGCACTGTGTAATGTTGTGGTCTGCACGTAGATGGCATACTTTGTGAAAAATTTGAGTCCTATTACTAAACTTGTTTCAAAATGAACTGTGTCATTTGGCTTCCAAGATTGCAAATTTGGTTTTACAACTTGTGTTTGCCATTCGTTATCAGAACAAGCATCTCTGCCTTGAAAGATATCCATTACAGGCGTCGAGCTGAATATAAACATGACAATATGCATATTTTAAAGTGTATGTGTACACACATATACACACATGCCAGAATCCACAAGCACACACACACACACACATACATGAATATATACATGGGGCTGACCATAAGTCTTTACCCTAACTGTGGAGGAAATGTCACAAAGAAATGAAATTTTGTTTAGTGGTTATTTCTTTTCAATATAGCCACCACTTGAATTTCCACATGGATGCTATCTCTGGTTTATCTTGGAATGACCATGGGAATAGAACATCCTTTCTTTAAAAATCAAAATAACCCTTTGAGCTTTCTTGTTTTAAAAAAAAGATGTGGGTAAAGAAACAGTTCTGATGGAGCAAAATCTGGAGAATAAAGTAGATGTGGAAGAATCTCATTATTCAATTCTTTGGCTGCACAAGCTGTACTCTGTGAGAGGGCATATAGCCTTCAAGCAAAGGACTATTTTAAGTGCATGCTATCCCCCCTTTTTCTGGTTTTTAGTTTGATAAGGAGAATTGCATGGTACTGTCCATTAACCGTATTGCTGCAAGACAGATAATCTTCCAATAGGAAGATGCACCGTTTGCATCCAAAAACAGTCAGCATCCCTTTTCTTTCAAATTTTTTTTTTGGTGCTCTGGAAATTAACAGATGTTGGGAAGTTCAGAATTTCCACTGCATGCTGGACATTTTGGTAAACTCAAGTCTCATCTACTGTCACCATGGTTGTCAAAATGTTTTCTGACAGGCATTGCCAACAGAAATTCACCTCATTTCTGCTTCTGCTCAAGTGTTGAATGCCATGAGCACACACTTTTTTAAATATTTTGTCTGTTGTGTAAAATTCTATTAACTGTTCTTTCATTCAGTTTTACTGCACTAGCTATCTCCACAACTATCATGTTTTGATACCTGGATCCAATGATTTTCTTCACTCTTGACGAAAGTCTGTAACATTTGCAGCGCCACAATTATACTGCCTGCATGAGTTTTTGTTCACAGAAATATACAAAGGGCACGATGATTCCATTTTCCTATGTAATTCTGTAGATGTTTTTCCTTGTAGCATCAGGAATTTTATCACAGACGTGGCATCTGACTTCTCTATTGTTCTGACAAATAATGTAATTTTTCCCCCCGCATATCCTTTACAGGACAATGCAGTCAACACCGGTATTTTTCAGCTGCTGTTGATGTCTTGGCAAGTTTTACTTTCAGTAGTTTGCCATTGCTTTCTGAATGACTGGCTCACATACCTCCGTAAAAAACCAAAGCGACAAAATCCGCTGCTTCGTACGAGAGTATACGGGATTACGAACAACGTCCTTAACCTTTTTGCCAGGGAGACCAGCAAATAATCTAATAGTTCTGGTTAACAGAGTAGGCTGCACCGTGCACCATCGTGGGAGAACCTCAGAAACAAATGCATACTTCAGGTCCGCATGGCCGAATGGATAAGAACGTGTGTTCTTAAACATCCTGATGCTGAGGTTGGCAGTTCAACCCCTACACCGGACAGCTGGACTAAAATGCTGACCTGTCGTCCTTGACTTGAGGACGTTAATTACAAGTACGGCTGAAGTCGGAGTGAGTTCATCTGATGGCGAGGGATACCATTAATAAGGATAGCTAACCCATACGCAAAATTCAGTCTATCACTAATATAATTAATGTGTATGGACTATGTTTGAGTTCAAAGCGAGCGAGCACCAAAAAACAAATATGCATACTTCGTACGTTCAGTGCAAATATGAGGATATTTGAATGCCCAATTCCAACGTTCTGCTGCTCCTTCATAGACAGGGGAAAGACTTAGTTCACTCTGCAAGTACATGTATGTGTGTGTACTGACACTTACACGCACGCACACACACACAGAGTTCAAATTGCTTAAGGTGATCTCGGAAATGCATTACTATCAGCTTGAACTCTTATAAGAGGAATTTTTTATCAGAAGAACTATTTCTTGGGTACAAAGTGAGTCAGCCTTATCAGTTCTGCTCTCTCTCTCTCTCTGTGTGTGTGTGTGTGTGTGTGTGTGGTTAATATATATATATATATATATATATATATATATATATATATATATATATATATATATATATATATATATATATATATATATATTAACCACACACACACATATATATATATTCTCTTAAAGAGTTCAGGAAAGAATCCTTATGATGATCTACAAACTGCCCCAGATTCTATGGTTGTGGATCAGACATCTAGCTACCTAAAATAAGGTCAAAAAGAACTAGGAGGACCTATGTGGACACTGAGAACATCACAGCCAAAGGGAGTCGCTGTCCAAGCTAAACTTCAATACCAGAGAATCTACCCATAAACACAATGTTGACAGCATGTGTGTTTTTTTTTTTTTTCTTCGCTCACTCGCTTTGAACTCAAGTGTAGTCCACACACAATATTTTTTAATAGTAGTGATGGACTGAATTTTGCGTGTGGGTTAGCTTTCCCTATTAACATTGTCCCTTGCCATAAAGCGAGCACACTCCGACTTCAGAGGTACTTGTAATTTACGTCCCCAAGTCAAGGATGACAGGTCAACATTTTAGTCCCGAGTGTAGGGGGTGAACCGCTAACCTCGGCATCAGCACACCGGATGTTTTAAGAACACTGTTCTTATCCATTCGGCCATGAGCATGTGTGGTTCTGATGTATAGACATTTGAATCCTCCTCGCCTGTGCTACAGATCTATGCAGTGGTTCACCCACCTTATGTAGTCTATGGGGAAGACTGGAGAACTTATGGAGGCATCCATAATCCTGTATAAGGAAAACAATCCTTCAAAACTCAAGCTAAACATAGTCAGTGTGTATGTATACAAAGAAATGACGATGAAATACAAACTAATATGTTGTGGATACTTACACCTCTTTATAGTTGATAACGTAGTTGATGAGATGTCTAGGTTCACTTGATTGGTATTGGTGCCACTTCAGTACAAGAGCTGACCCAATGGAGGCCAGGTTCAACTCCAGTGTAATGCTTTTACCTAGGTATAACAGATGAGATATATAGTACACAAACACTTGACATTAGTAAGTTTTAAAAACATGTTAAGGACCCTTTTAGATACCTTAAGGTGTATTGGGTCAATAGGGTTAGACCAAAATTTTAACAGACAAATCAGCAATTGGTGGGTGATGTGGTCTTTATCAATCTGGTAGCCTTTACTTCCCAAGACATTTTATGGACATTCTTCTTCTTCTGCATTCATCCAGAGTTTTTTTTGGACGTGATTGCGTTGTGCCTGTTTACAGCAGAGCTGCGATAATGCACCTTTAGGCCGACACATTTGACTTCTAAAGGCATTTGTTGACCGGGTTAACCTCCCCTGAATTTTATGAACATTAATAGCTATTAAACAAATTACTTGACTAACAGCATGTCAAGTTCCAAGCCGGTGCATTTGTGTGCTCTTTTCCACTTTTTTTCTTGTGAAACCAGGTTTTTAAATCTTAATGATTACGAGTGGTTTTTTTTTCCTCTAAAAAATAAATATTTTACTATTATTCATTCTTATCCAGAAGAAGATGGGTGGCAGAGTGCTTAGAGAGTATCAGGAAGGTACAGTACCAAACAAAAAACCCAGGAAGGGGGGCTACTTCTGACGATCAGAAGCCTGTTGAGCTTGCTCTGCAGCGGAGTTATCACTTTTAATTATTATTATTCATTCTTATCCAAAAGAAGCTGGGTGGCATAGTTCTTAGTAAGCTTGCCTGCCAAGAGGGGACCAGTTTGAATCCCCAGCTGCATCAAGATTGTCTTTTTCAACTAGTAAAATCTTGGGTCAACCCAGCTTCATAAAGATGGATACCAGGCAATATTCCTCAATATTTTGGGAAGGAAAAGTTATAAGGATGGGAGCTAGCTATCCCATCTTATTATTCTGTGGCTTAGAATATGTGAAGGCCTAACACGACACATCCCAACGGCAGGAGCTGCTACCCATACCCAGGAAGGTTAACCCGGTCAACAAATTCCTGAGGAGGTCAGATGTGTCAGCCGAAAGGCACAAATATCGTAGCTCTTCTGTAACTGGTATGTAAAACTGGAAATGATAAAGTTTCCCTGACTGGCATGTGTCAATGCAAACAAAACAGTAAATGATACGTTTTCTATACCCCTTAAAACATATTGGGTATATAGTCTCATCATCTACGTTTCATCTCCCAATGGACTATAGGCCCTCAGCCAACTCACACCAAGCTTGGGTATATGGTGCTGACCCCATATTTCTATAGACCCATCAGCACTCCATGGGTGATGTAGCCAACATCCTGCTGGCTGACTTTACTTCCACAACATTTTCTGGTACCAATGTTAGGCTGGGTCAATCTAGGAGCCTGGGTAAACTTTTTAAAAATCCCTGCTTCAGGGAGATTCAACCACAACGCTGGCAGGCAAGTGTGCTACACAGTTCCAGACAATGCAAACAGCTGGTTACAAATTAAAAACAACACACACCAAGCAATCAAACTTAGACAATATAAGTGACTTCTGAAAGTGTCACCAACAGATCGCCTCTCTCACTATTAACTTACATGCAATAAGATTCCCATTGCTTGTGTTGCTAACATCAATTCTTTTATTATCCAGCTGCGACGTATTATTTAACTGCTGAATAAAATTTGATATTTTAGAGACGCATAGTTTACGGTTATTGTGAAAACCAATTTTTCCCTTCTGGATGATCATTTGCGTCATCTGATGCTGTGGAAATATCTCCTGTAGATTTGTATTGTCAGCAACAAACAGGCTGTACCTGAAAATGGAAGGAAACTTGTAACAACATGCTCTAGAATTTGAAACATTCATTCTACAAACTGTTCTGATGGAAGAATATCAGCTACCTAAGTAAACAACAAAAACTATCATTAGGCCATTCTATACCACTGCTGGTGTCTGTAAATAGTACTTTTCGCACTGTTCTTCTAAGCTGATCTAGAGGACAACATTCTCCAGAACCAAGCTGGCCTTCCCTCTTTGACCACTACTGTTTCTAGAACCAACACTTGAATTTGGTGGTTGGGTTAGCTTAGGCCTGCCAGTCTGTCTCTTGGTTAGCTGTCTCGCTGGTCAGTGCTATCTCACTGGTCAGTCCTCTCTATCTGGTCAGAAATGGCATTATTATGTGGGACTGCCAACAGTTCTAACATACAAGTAATGATATTGTTATGTGGGACTGCCATCAGTTCTAACACACAAGAAATGGCATTATTATGGGGGATTGCCAACAGTTCTAACATACAAGTTAATGATATTATGTGGGACTGCGATCGATTCTAACACACAAGTAATGACATTATTATGTGGGACTGCCATCAATTCTAACACACAAGTAATGACATTAGTATGTGAAACTGCCAACTGTTCTAACATGCAAGTAATGATATTATTATGTAAGACTGCCAACTGTTCTAACACACAGGTAATGATATTATGTGAGACTGCCAACTGTTCTAACATGCAAGTACAGTGAAACTTCGATTAACTGTCACTCGTTTAACTGTAAGTTTATGTTATCTATCATCTGTAAAAAAAAAAAAAAAAATAATAAAAATGTGTGAGTATCAACAAAAGGATGCTATTTTCAATGCCGACACTGCCTGGGCTGACCTTAGTGTCTAACCTAAAGAATGGGTGGAATAAACTCTTGCCTGAACCTATTGACGAAACTGAAGGAACTGAGACTGTTCGTGTTGACAAAATTTTGCAAGTGTGCAACAGTGTAGGACTAACCATTGAAAACACAGCCAGAAGAAGTAACAGATTGGTCGGAATGTGACAAAATGGATGGAGGCTTTGAAATTTTGAACAATGATGAAAATGTTTCCAGTGTGACTACCATCGAAGAAGAAGAATTGATTATGACGAAGGATCAGTTCTTAACCAAAAACCTACAACAAGCCACTCAGAAGCAGAACAAGCCACTCAGAAGCAGAACAAGCCACTCAGAAGCAGAAACAATGTTATCAAAGTGCATCAACCAGTTTGAAATACAAGAGTACATGCAACACAGATCCTACTTCTGCATAAGATACGGAACATCGCCACCCAGAAAGCTTGAGCCTCAAAGACACAGAATGAGATGACAGATTATTTTAAAGTAATGTAGGTTTATAGTATTACAGTACATTTATGTACACTACCACTCTTATATTGAAGTTTATATTGATCGTTTTGTAAAATTAAATACAATATGCATGTATTCAGTTAAAGGATTTTATTTTCATTTTTGTCCCAATTCCACAGTGAAATCACTTTACTGTTTTTATGTATTAAGAGATTTCTGTTATCCATCTATCTGGTTATCCATCATAGCCCTGGTCTCGACGGTGATGATTAATCGAAGTTGTACTGTCATGATATTATAATGTGGGACTGCCAACAGTTCTAACACACAAGTAATGATATTATTATGTGGGACTGAACTGTTCTAACATACAAGTAACGATATTATAATGTGGGACTGCTAACTGTTCTAACATACAAGTAATGATATTATTATGTGTGAATACTAGATTTTAAGTGATAAAGATGAAAAAGTACACAACATGTCATACCAAAGACCGAGATCTGTGGACAGTCATGAACGCCAACACCAGATGGCATGGCACTTGATGATGATGATGGTGATAATGTCATACAGCATGAGACAAATTAAAAAATATGAAATATTTTACATTAAATCACAAAGGTGAAATAGTACACAATATATCATACAGAATAAGACATTTAAAAAAAATGAAATATTTTACATTAAATCACAAAGATGAAATAGTACACACTATGTCATACAGAATAAGACAAATATTTTAAAAATGAAATATTTTACATTAAATCACAAAGATGAAATAAGTAATGTACAAGGCAAGTCAATAAGTAAGTCACAAATGGCTGTAGAAAAATAACTAAATATGATAACAACTTGAAATCAATTTATTTTTATACATACATTGTCCTTTTATTTCTCAACATAATTTCCACCAACATTGATGCACTTATCCCATCGTTTTATCAGTCCTCCCATACCGGCTGCATATAACTGCGTGCTCCGTTTTCTAAACCACATTTTCACTTCACATTCAACTTCGGGGTCATTTGCGAAATGTCTCCCGCCAAGGTGGGTTTTCAGTGGACCAAAATAGTGGAAATCGCTAGGGGCTAAGTCGGGGCTGTAAGGCGGATGTTCCAGAACTTCCCACCTTAGTTGGTTAATTTTCTCCTGAGTTAATCGAGCCGTATGTGGTCTGGCATTGTCATGAAGAAGCAACAATCCTCTAGTCATCAGTCCTGGAAATTTCAATTGATCATGCATTATGCCGTATGCTGAACCGTGTGAGCACCCTATTGCAGATGCTGTAGAGTCTATTGTTACTCACCTGTCACCTCTAATCATCTCCTCCACCTGCTGCACAGATGCTTCTGTTGCAATCTTAACAGGACAACCAGATCGGATTTCATCAACAATTTTAGAGCGTCCTTGAGAAAATTTTTCTAGCCAGCTATGCACCGCTTTAGGGACAAACATTTGTCAGCATAAACAGTAAACATTTCCTTATGAATGTCCTTTGCAGGCAGTCCTTATGCCCACAAAAAACGCACAACAGCACGTTGCTCTTTGGTAGTACACTCCGTAAGTACAGCTGACATTTTGTTTATGCGCTGCACATGTGCATGAGAACCTAACGCCACCTGATGAACAGGAATATAAAGTTTGATGTTGCTGTCACCTAATGACACCTGTAGAAAACACGAACTACATTTACCTGCCATCCCACAGAACTGTGTGACTTACTTATTGACTCGCCCTCGTACATAAAGGGTCCCTTTTCATGACATGTGGCTTCCTGGTTATATGGTGCTAACCCCGTTTGGACCAACTATACTTGATGGGTGATATGGTCAACATCATACTGACCACCATTACTTTCTAGAATATTTCCTGACTGCCATTGTAGGCTGACCTAGGAACAAAGGTTGGTAAACATGAAATTACCACCTCGATGGGTATTAGCCCACCTGAAAATTGGGCAGGCAAGCATGCTGGCCATTGCACTATCACAAAGATAAAACTGTAGACACTAAAATTTAAAAATTAAATCATAAAGAAGCAGGCAAATAAAACTCGTGAAATAACTTAGAGTAAATCACAAAGATGAAATAGCAGACATTAAATAACAAAGATAAAATGGTAGACATTAAATTACAAAGATAAAATAGTAGACATTAAATCATAAAGATGAAATTACAAACACATTTTACAAAAGATGAAATAGTAGACATTAAATCACAAAGATGAAATAATAGACACATTTTTCAAAAGATGAAATAGTACACATTAAACCACAAAGATAAAACAGTAGACATTAAACCACAAAGATGAAATAGTAGACATTAAACCACAAAGATTAAATAGTAGACATTAAACCACAAAGATGAAATAGTAGACATTAAACCACAAAGATAAAATAGTAGACATTAAACCACAAAGATAAAATAGTAGACATTAAACCACAAAGATAAAATAGTAGACATTAAACCACAAAGATGAAACAGTAGACATTAAACCACAAAGATGAAATAGTAGACATTAAACCACAAAGATGAAATAGTAGACATTAAACCACAAAGATAAAATAGTAGACATTAAACCACAAAGATAAAACAGTAGACATTAAACCACAAAGATAAAACAGTAAGTAGACATTAAACCACAAAGATAAAACAGTAGACATTAAACCACAAAGATAAAATAGTAGATATTAAATCAAAATGATAAAATATCAGACATTAAAATAAAAGGCAAAATCCTAGACAGATGAAACAGCTCAAATCTTACTCCTTGTGAACAAGTTTATCCCCACCAATGATCTGAAGATTTCGAAAGAAATGCAGGGTCAACAGAGGATAAGTTCTCCATATCCGAATGTAGCCGGTGACTTCACGGATAGCTTCCAGATTTTTGGTCAGTACATAATCAATGTCACCTGTGATGTAAACCAGAATGGATGCCACTCACTATCATATACATCAGATACCAACATAACAGTTAACAGAATACATTTGAAACAGAAATGGTTGCAGCTTGTTTTTGTGTTTCTAGTTTCACTTCGATAACAGAGCACAAACAAGAACACTCATGAAGCCATTCTATTTGATCCTGCTGGCATAGTTATGTACAAAAGTGATAACAGTCATTATCAATCAGTCAAGTGCTGTCTCCACAATGAAGTTCGGCTGCAGTGGATCGCCCATGCTTTACACACCAAAAGACAGCTGTTCATCTATCTCTTGAAGTTATCATCTCACCTGTATTGCTGTCTATCATTTGCTCACCTTATTTAAACTCTTCCCTCTGGTACTCTTTTACATAGGTGCAATGTCTTTTAATGTGGTCACAATATTTAACTATCTCTTTTTTATTTCTTTCAGCAAAGTCTTTTCATCTCCTGCCTCTCTAACATCTTTGTATGTGATTCCCCTACCCTCTCTCGTGGAAACAGGATATATTCTTCTGTATATCCACATTTCTGTGGTCTCTATTCAACTTTTAGATGTCTTTTTCATTGCCCAGATTTCTGCACTAAATAGTGTTGAACAGATATAACATTTGACAATTCTTATTTTTAATGTGCTTTTTATCTCTCTAGATATAAATACTTTTCTTATTATGTTGAAAATATCAAGCTTGTTACATGTTCTAAGACATTGCCTTTCAATGTGATGTTCATTGGTGATCTAACATAACAGTTTAGCTGCAAGTAGAATATATTTTAAACAAATATAACAGCTATTTTTTGTTTCATTTTTGTTGTTGTTGTTAGTTTCATAGTGGTAACTAAGGAACAACAAATAAGCATAAATACCAACATCATCACCATATAGTATATGGCATGAACACTTTTGTTGAACATGTTGGTTACACTGAGATATCCAATGGAAGAATGTAAACAGAATTTCATACCCAAAGACTCTTTTACTGGAACTGATAACATAATCAAGAACAGAAATATTGTGACAAGTATAAGGGGCGTTCATTTGAAATCCGCTCGTGCCGCACTGCGCGTAATTGCGTACGTTGAACATGATCATATTATAGTCATATGATAAGTACTGACCAATGAATAAAAGAGCACGTGCTTATCGTCCCATGATGCATAGGTTCTGTTTCTGACCGTTAAGAAAATGGTCGGGTTGATCCAAAATCCGTCCAAAGAAGCTAAAAGAGAGGTGCTTCAGTTTCTTTCATTTGAAGGATGTCGACCAGGGGACATTCATCGAAGAATGCTGGCAGCGTATGGAAACAAATGTGTGTCGAAGACAACAGTGACAGACTGGGCACGAATGTTTCAGAAAGGACGTCAGTTCATGACAGATCTTCGAAGGCCGGGTCAAGCGCATATTGTTGCAACAGAAAAAAACCAATGCCAAAATTGATGCAGCAGTACAGATGAACCGTTGTCGAAGCATACATTTGCTAGCGAAAGAATTTGATGTGTCAATTGGGACAATTCAAAAGGTCATTCGTAAGAAACTGCAATATCGGAAGGTGTGTTTACAGTGGGTACCACGGATGTTGGCCGACCACCAAAAAGAAGAACGCATGGGATGGTGTTTGAACCACTTGCTGCATTACAGAGTGGAGGGTGATGCATTTCTCTTCCGCATCGTGGCAGGCGATGAATCACGGTGTCACCACTTTGAGCAGAGCAGCAAAAGAGAGAGCATGCAATGGAAGCATGCGGGATCACCAAAAGCCAAAAAATTCAAGTTACAGGTTTCCTCTGGTAAGGTTATGCTGAGCGCATTTTTTTACCATGAAGGGCTATTGTTGGCCGACTTTAAAGAACCTGGTGTCACCATCAACTCTACCCACTACTTGCAAACACTAGACAAGCTGCAAAAAGCCATCAAGAATATACCACCCGGCATGCTTTCTCGCGGTGTGATTTTGTTGCACGATAATGGTCCGCATGTCGCAAAAATTGTGCAGGAAGCATTAGCAAGGAAGAAGTGGGAAATTCTGCAACATCCAGCCTATAGTCCTGATTTGTCACCATGTGATCTTCATTTGTTCGGACCTCTAAAAAAAGCTCTCAAGGGGCAACGATTTCACACAGATGCAGACATAATGAACACAGTAAACACTTTGTTCAGTGAGCAACCACGATCCTTTTTTGCGCACGGCCTTCACCGCCTACCTAAGCAATGAGATGCTTGCCTGAATGTCTATGGCGACTTCTTCTGACCAACCCTTGGTGCATAATTCATTCAAAATGAATGCTTTGTTTAATTCTACCATACCTGTTAAATGTTTCTTTCATGCTTTTGTAATAAAGCCAATGGAACGGGTTTCAAATGATCATCCCTAATAGAACAGTGTGAACAATGGAAAGTTATGTGTAACCTGTTCTTCTATGTGGAGGCAGATGCTGTACATTAAGTAAGTAAGATGTGGTTTGAAGATGAACGTTGAGCAAGGTGAATTAACACCGATTGGAAGACTCAAGAGAAAGAGAATATTGACAAAAAGATCCAGGGAAAGAACACCGGCAGGGAGAACTAGATATAGATGTTTCTTTCAACAAGCAGCCTCAATGACTTTTTTTTTTGCATATCCCTTACAGGACATTGCAGTCAACACCAGCATTTTTCAGCTGCTGTTGATGTACTAGGCAAGTTTTACAGTCACTAGTTTGCCATTGCTTTCTTAACGACCGGCTCACATACCCCCATAAGTTACCAGTGCGGCACGAACCACTGCCAATTCTTGCAGCTGCTGTCTTCCTCACATGGATATACAGGATTACGAACAATGTCGTTAACCCCTTGGCCAGGGGGACCGGTCTCATTGACTAACCAACCCATAATCCAGTTGAATTATAAAAAGAGTTACATTGTACTATTTCATCAAGCCTGGAGCTGGGTACATCCGACTTTGTCAGGCATTTCTTTCAGGTTTGAGTTCCTCAGCTTTTGACTGTATATCTATAAGGCAGCAGGCTTTTGTGTCCTGTCACATTAGATCTGGTTCCTACCCATCGACCTTTCCGACATTGGAGACTCTGCCAGTAGTTACGCTATCTTTTGGTCACTGGGTCAGGTAAGTAAGCCCTTCTGTCTCTTCAAGGTTGGTCATAGAAGAAGGTGACTGAATAACATTATCTGGATTTTAACAAATAACAAGGTTCTTTATAACTAGTTAAGATGGATCAATGAGAACAAACTGAGAAAGACAATGTATAATCTAGGAAAATGTATCTGTGAAGATAGGGTTTGTGACTTACTCCCTCCTGTGATTTGTATCTCAAGGCTACCATTAATCTTGCTGCAGCCAAAAAGCACTTCAGAGTCTTGGATGCTGCTGACTTTGGTAGTATTGCAAACTGAAAGACAAAACTACATCTGTAAATGACTGCTATCTGTATTGTTCACTCTTGTATAAAAGCTACTGATCGACACCTGCTGAGCTGACATTTAATCACCTACAACACTGTCCTACATTATCACAAATTCACAAATAAAGCCCCCAGTTCAGGAAACCTTTAAAACAGGCATGAGACAGAGTAATAGTACTGAAAGAGTGCAGGTTGTTCAAGATTGTATAGTTAGAAGGCATATTTAAAGCAAGGCCTGCAATTGGAGTAACTGGAGGAAAGTGATAGATTATAGATAAGATTTGGGAAGTAAGGAGAAGAGGACACGGCAAATTTTAAACAGAACTTTAAATAATAATAATGATAAAATACAAACATCCAAACAAACATATGTACAAGCACTAACAAACAACCCAGGAAGTCATTAGAAATAAGAAACCTAATGAGAATACACAATGTGAGTGGAGCCGAGTCAAGAACTAATATTACAGCACTCTCAACATTCCCATATGCATTCCATCCTCATCTTCAACAAGCAAGTAGTGCCCCAATACAAATGGTACCAGTTTGCAGCCCGTTTATATTCTGTCTGGTAGAGTACTGAGTGATCCTCTGGTCATTGCCTGCCACCATTTTCTCTAGGTCCTGATGATGTATCTGTTCCATGACACTATATACATGATCTTAAAGCACTCTGACCACTCTCCCTCATCAAGCACCAATATTCATCACAATGTGATGAGTAAACACGTGATCGGTGTCCATAACAAAATCCAAAATGGTACAGAAAAAAGATGGGGTGGCTGCTGTTGAGCTGATATCGAAAAATAAAAACATTATATATAACCAGGAAGCTCAACAACAGGAAAGACACACACACAGACACAAGTGAATGTTTCTACCAAAATCTTCATCAACAAACAAAAACAGGAATGCTTAGCTAGAAAACTGAAGTATCACAAACACAAATAAATAATCCGTTGTAACAAATACACAACTTAGGGCAAACACCATGTTCCCAAAATACCATACTGGCATGCATAAGGCTCACTTTACTTTGACCACTACTAACCTTTGGGACAAATGCCTTGACAACGAATGCATTCAGGAATGTGTAGGTCCTCTTTGACCATATACCCAAGTGGGCACTTAAATACACATTGGCTAGGAATGGTCCCATCTCCTTCCAACAGCTTGGGGAAGTTGTTACTGCTGTCACTTCTATTGCCACGCTCCGTACGGGACTGCAGATTCAGACACTCATCTTTGGTGAGACATCGGCGGTTAGACAGCTGAAAATTACAAAATAAGCTACAAATCAATACAAAGAAGAGAGAAATGACAATACCATCCAGTAAACATGAGATATATTAAAACAAATGCAATGAGATTTTTACAATCTAAATGTTGCATTTTACACATAAGGTTAAGAACAAGAACTCAGTATCTGACAGAATCACACGAGACAATGAAACCAGTATCTGACAGAATGGCATGAGACAATGAACTCAGTATCTGACAGAATCACACGAGACAATGAACTCAGGATCTGACAGAATGGCATGAGACAATGAACTCAGGATCTGACAGAATCACATGAGACAATGAACTCAAGATCTGACAGAATCACATGAGACAATGAAATCAGTATCTGACAGAATGGCATGAGACAATGAACTCAGTATCTGACAGAATGGCATGAAACAATGAACTCAGGATCTGACAGAATGGCATGAGACAATGAACTCAGGATCTGACAGAATGGCATGAGACAATGAACTCAGGATCTGACAGAATGGCATGAGACAATGAACTCAGGATCTGACAGAATGGCATGAGACAATGAACTCAGGATCTGACAGAATGGCATGAGACAATAAACTCAAGATCTGACAGAATCACACGAGACAATGAACTCAGGATCTGACAGAATGGCATGAGACAATGAACTCAGTATCTGACAGAATGGCATGAAACAATGAACTCAGGATCTGACAGAATGGCATGAGACAATGAACTCAGGATCTGACAGAATGGCATGAAACAATGAACTCAGGATCTGACAGAATGGCATGAGACAATGAACTCAGGATCTGACAGAATGGCATGAGACAATGAACTCAGGATCTGACAGAATGGCATGAGACAATGAAATCAGTATCTGACAGAATGGCATGAGACAATGAACTCAGTATCTGACAGAATGGCATGAGACAATGAACTCAGGATCTGACAGAATGGCATGAAACAATGAACTCAGGATCTGACAGAATGGCATGAGACAATGAACTCAGGATCTGACAGAATGGCATGAGACAATGAACTCAGTATCTGACAGAATGGCATGAGACAATGAAATCAGTATCTGACAGAACGGCATGAGACAATGAACTCAGTATCTGACAGAATGGCATGAGACAATGAAATCAGTATTTGACAGAATCACACGAAGCAATGAAATCAGTATCTGACAGAATCACACGAAGCAATGAACTCAGTATCTGACAGAATGGCATGAGACAATGAACTCAGTAGCTGACAGAATCACACGAGACAAGAAACCTAAGGCAGTGGAAAACGTGCAAGATAGACAGCCACAAAGAATTCCAAAGAATTATATCAAATGAACAAAAATCGCCTTAGACAGAATCACACTTAAAGTAAAAGTAAAATACTAATAATTTCAAATTATGATGTAAGCTCAAGCAGAAATAGCAAGAATATTTCACATACTCAGTTTGAAATGGAAAAGTGTAACACTGCACATCCCTGTGAAAAAGATGGGAAACATGCATGAAAATCAAATTTGCAACAACAACAAAACTTAACTAAACAAATAAACATCTAAATCAAAGAATTAATTAACCCTTTACCGGGCAAATCATCCGTTTCCGTCTGGACCCCGTTACGGGCAGACCGTCTGAAACCGTTCGCTACTATTATGCATTGTAAAAACGCGATCTCGTGGCTTTTCGAGGCTTCCGATCATCTACTTTCGTTTTCGCCGATAGCTTGACAACGTGGCCGCCATTTGCGAGTGCGTACTTTGAATTTGAACAGATTTTTTTTATAGTTTAGGGAGATTTTACGCGTTGTATTTCAAAATGGATTTCGAGGATTCTTCAAGTGATAGCGAAGATTTCGCTGAGTTCAATTTAAGTGACATTTAAGTGCACGAAGATGATTGAATTGCAGCTAGATATCAGTGATACCAGCATGGGGAGTGTACACAGACACTTTGAAGAAAGTGATTCTAATTTTGAAAATGTGTTTGTAAATTGCCGTATAGATGACTGACAATCACCAACAATGTGTCATATTTTGTAAATATTTGTGTTTATGTATGGATTAGCTGCAACCTTCACGTGAGTAAACTATTCTGCATGCGTTTCCCATCATTTTGCTGTTTATTTGACTAAAATCTGTTGACTAACAACTTATACATGATGTTTTTACTAATGTAACCCAAAATTTGTCCGAACCTGAAAATTCTTCTTGCCCGTTCAGGGCTACAAAACAGACAAACGTCTGCCCTGTAAAGGGTTAAAGATACTAAAGAAGAAAAGACAGTCCCATAGCAGATACTGCAGTAAGTGTCAAGAGCTATGCCTTCACATATTCTAGGCATGGAATATGAGGTGGGGCAACAGTTCCATTCCTCATTGCCTTTCCTTCCCTGACAGTTCTGAAAACTGTCTGGGCTCCATTGTTTCTGAGGTTAAGTCAACCCCACAGCCATACTGGTTTGACAAGAATAATCCAGCCTATACTGGGGGATTGAACCCAGACCACTGCCTTGGCAGGCCCGCACATGAACCACTATGCCACTGACATTTCTATAATACACACAATTACAATCCAAGACAACTGAATGGCATACTGCTTTTATAAATGAAATATAACAAACAAGATAACGGTTCATACCATATATGTATGGGAAGGGCATTGAAGCAGGCACTCATTCCTGTAGGCAACGTGAGTGCAGACATGACAATCTGTAGCTCTGGTACCTGAACAGCCTCCCAAACACAGCTCATGACAGCAGGAACCATCAGGTGAACACGGCCTCCCATTGGCACAGTTGCATACTACATAAGGCAATGTAGCACAGCATTCATGAGTGTATATGTGTTTATATATTAAATAAGAAGAAGATTACATTACATTTAGTCAGCTTTACAAATAAATAATAACAGAGGAAGTTATGTAGACAAACTTTCAACAGCAAACAAGAGAAACAACAATAGACAAAGCTTTCATCAGCAAACAAAAGTAACAAAAATAGGCAAAGACAGCTTTCATAAGCAAACAAAAGTAACAACAATAAGCAAAGACAAAGCTTTCATCGGCAAACAAAAGTAACAACAATAGACAAAGCTTTCATCAGCAAACAAAAGTAACAACAATAGGCAAAAACAAAGCTTTCATCAGCAAACAAAAGTAACAACAATAGACAAAGCTTTCATCAGCAAACAAAAGTAACAACAATAGACAAAGCTTTCACCAGCAAACAAAAGTAACAACAATAGACAAAGCTTTCACCAGCAAAAAAAAAGTAACAACAATAGACAAAGCTTTCATCAGCAAAAAAAAAGTAACAACAATAGACAAAGCTTTCACCAGCAAACAAAAGTAACAACAAAAGGCAAAGACAAAGCTTCCACCAGCAAACAAAAGTAACAACAATAGGCAAAGCTTTCATCAGGAAACAAAAGTAACATCAATAGACAAAGCTTTCATCAGCAAACAAAAGTAACAACAATAGACAAAGCTTTCATCAGGAAACAAAAGTAACAACAATAAACAAAGCTTTCATCAGCAAACAAAAGTAACAACAATAGACAAAGCTTTCATCAGCAAACAAAAGTAACAACAATAAACAAAGCTTTCATCAGCAAACAAAAGTAACAACAATAGACAAAGCTTTCATCAGGAAACAAAAGTAACATCAATAGACAAAGCTTTCATCAGCAAACAAAAGTAACAACAATAGACAAAGCTTTCATCAGCAAACAAAAGTAACAACAATAGACAAAGCTTTCATCAGCAAACAAAAGTAACAACAATAGGCAAAGACAGCTTTCATCAGCAAACAAAAGTAACAACAATAGACAAAGCTTTCATCAGGAAACAAAGTAACATCAATAGGCAAAGACAGCTTTCATCAGCAAACAAAAGTAACAACAATAGACAAAGCTTTCATCAGCAAACAAAAAGTAACAACAATAGACAAAGCTTTCATCAGGAAACAAAAGTAACAACAATAGACAAAGCTTTCATCAGCAAACAAAAAGTAACAACAATAGACACAGCTTTCATCAGGAAACAAAAGTAACAACAATAGGCAAAGACAGCTTTCATCAGCAAACAAAAGTAACATCAATAGACAAAGCTTTCATCAGCAAACAAAAAGTAACAAAAATAGACAAAGCTTTCATCAGCAAACAAAAAGTAACAACAATAGATAAAGCTTTCATCAGCAAACAAAAGTAACAACAATAGACAAAGCTTTCATCAGCAAACAAAAAGTAACAACAATAGACAAAGCTTTCATCAGGAAACAAAAGTAACAACAATAGGCAAAGACAGCTTTCATCAGCAAACAAAAGCAACAACAATAAGCAAAGACAAAGCTTTCATCAGCAAACAAAAGTAACAACAATAGACAAAGCTTTCATCAGCAAACAAAAGTAACAACAATAAACAAAGCTTTCATCAGCAAACAAAAGTAACAACAATAGACAAAGCTTTCATCAGCAAACAAAAGTAACAACAATAAACAAAGCTTTCATCAGCAAACAAAAGTAACAACAATAGACAAAGCTTTCATCAGGAAACAAAAGTAACATCAATAGACAAAGCTTTCATCAGCAAACAAAAGTAACAACAATAGACAAAGCTTTCATCAGCAAACAAAAGTAACAACAATAGACAAAGCTTTCATCAGCAAACAAAAGTAACAACAATAGGCAAAGACAGCTTTCATCAGCAAACAAAAGTAACAACAATAGACAAAGCTTTCATCAGGAAACAAAGTAACATCAATAGGCAAAGACAGCTTTCATCAGCAAACAAAAGTAACAACAATAGACAAAGCTTTCATCAGCAAACAAAAAGTAACAACAATAGACAAAGCTTTCATCAGGAAACAAAAGTAACAACAATAGACAAAGCTTTCATCAGCAAACAAAAAGTAACAACAATAGACACAGCTTTCATCAGGAAACAAAAGTAACAACAATAGGCAAAGACAGCTTTCATCAGCAAACAAAAGTAACATCAATAGACAAAGCTTTCATCAGCAAACAAAAAGTAACAAAAATAGACAAAGCTTTCATCAGCAAACAAAAAGTAACAACAATAGATAAAGCTTTCATCAGCAAACAAAAGTAACAACAATAGACAAAGCTTTCATCAGCAAACAAAAAGTAACAACAATAGACAAAGCTTTCATCAGGAAACAAAAGTAACAACAATAGGCAAAGACAGCTTTCATCAGCAAACAAAAGTAACAACAATAAGCAAAGACAAAGCTTTCATCAGCAAACAAAAGTAACAACAATAGACAAAGCTTTCATCAGCAAACAAAAGTAACAACAATAAACAAAGCTTTCATCAGCAAACAAAAGTAACAACAATAGACAAAGCTTTCATCAGCAAACAAAAGTAACAACAATAAACAAAGCTTTCATCAGCAAACAAAAGTAACAACAATAGACAAAGCTTTCATCAGGAAACAAAAGTAACATCAATAGACAAAGCTTTCATCAGCAAACAAAAGTAACAACAATAGACAAAGCTTTCATCAGCAAACAAAAGTAACAACAATAGACAAAGCTTTCATCAGCAAACAAAAGTAACAACAATAGGCAAAGACAGCTTTCATCAGCAAACAAAAGTAACAACAATAGACAAAGCTTTCATCAGGAAACAAAGTAACATCAATAGGCAAAGACAGCTTTCATCAGCAAACAAAAGTAACAACAATAGACAAAGCTTTCATCAGCAAACAAAAAGTAACAACAATAGACAAAGCTTTCATCAGGAAACAAAAGTAACAACAATAGACAAAGCTTTCATCAGCAAACAAAAAGTAACAACAATAGACACAGCTTTCATCAGGAAACAAAAGTAACAACAATAGGCAAAGACAGCTTTCATCAGCAAACAAAAGTAACATCAATAGACAAAGCTTTCATCAGCAAACAAAAAGTAACAAAAATAGACAAAGCTTTCATCAGCAAACAAAAAGTAACAACAATAGATAAAGCTTTCATCAGCAAACAAAAGTAACAACAATAGACAAAGCTTTCATCAGCAAACAAAAAGTAACAACAATAGACAAAGCTTTCATCAGGAAACAAAAGTAACAACAATAGGCAAAGACAGCTTTCATCAGCAAACAAAAGTAACAACAATAGACAAAGCTTTCAACTTCTTCTTCTTCAGCGTTCCGAGCCATTGAGGTTCTTTGCTGCAAATACAATCCGTCTCCATTCGTCTCTCTGGTGGACCTTCTCTTGCCAGTCGTTGATTCCAAGTGCTTGTAGGTCTGTACATGTATTATCTCTCCACCGCCTTCTTGGTCTACCTCGGGGTCTACGGTCATTTATTTCCTGAGTGTAAGCGAGTTTTGTTTCCCTATTATCTTCCATTCTTTCTATATGCCCCAGCCATTGTAGTCTATTAGCCTTCATGATACCAGTGATTAGCGGGGACTTAAACAGATCATAAATGTCTTTGTTACTTCTTCTTTTCCATTCTCCACTTTGTGTATCCCTAATGGGTCCAAAGATGCGTCTTAAAATTTTGTTCTCAAAGGTTTGTAACAAGGCTTCGTCTCCTTTCGTTGTACTCCATGTTTCAGAGCCATACAGCACAACTGGTCTGATCAGTGTTTTGTATATTGTGATTTTGGTGTTACGAGATAGCGCCTTTGATTTTAGTAGATGTTGTAGTGCATAGTATATCTTATTTCCAGAGTTGATTCTAGTTTGTATTTCTTCCCTTATGATGTTGGAGCATTTGAAGATTGTACCCAGGTATTTGTATGTTTCCGTTCTTTTAATGGTCATATTATTCTATTTGTATGTGGCCAGAGTTTCTAGCCATTCCGTCTCTTGAAATTACCATATATTCTGTCTTATCTTGGTTGATAACCAGCCCCATCTGTTGGGCTTTAAGTGAGTCAATATTTCCAATGTCTTTTGTTCACTTTGCCCTATAATATCTATATCATCTGCATAACCAAGCAGCTTGGATGTTCCTCCAATATCACATTCCTCCTTTACCTTCCTTACAACTTTCTCTAGAGCCAGATTGAAGAGTAGCGGCGATAGTGCATCACCCTGTTTCAAGCCAGATGTTATTTGGAAGGGGTCTGATTTCCTGCCTTTATATGTTACTATATTATAAGTATCTTCCATGCATAGTCTGGTCATGTTGATTAACTTCCTTGGTATTCCAAATTCCTGCATAGCATTCCATAGACTATTCCTATGTACACTATCATAAGCCTTTTTAAAATCCACAAAAATGTTATGGAGATCTCTTTTATATTCCCAATGTTTCTCGGCTATTTGTCGTAAGATAAATATCTGATATATTGTTGATCTGTTTTGTCTAAAACCCGCCTGGTAGTCACCTAATATGTCTTCTGAATATGGTTTTAGTCTATTTAGTAATACTGCGGATAGTATCTTATAGCTTGTGGACAGTAGTGATATTCCTCTATAATTTCCACATTGGAACTTGTCTCCTTTCTTAAAGATAGGTATCAATAATGACTCTTTCCAGTCATGGGGTAATTCTTCTGTCCTCCAGATTTTTATTATTAGTTCGTATAGCTTTAGATGTAATGCATGGCCACCTGCCTTTATAAATTCAGCAGCAATTCCATCAGTCCCAGTTGCCTTATTGTTTTTAAGTCGTGTGATTACATATAGGATTTCTTCAAATGTAGGTTCTTCAATTTGTGGTTCGCATGTTAGAACCTCTTCCTGTGGGAAAATGTGACTTGGAGCTTCACAATTTAGTAATTCAATAAAATATTCTTTCCATGTGTTGCACATTTCCTCATTGGTATTTAGCATATTCCCATTTTTGTCTTTTAAACCATATGTGTTTTGTTGGTGCCCTCGTTTCATTGAATTCAGTTCTTTAAAAAATTTTCTGGATTCATTTTTCTGAATAATAACAACAATAAGCAAAGACAAAGCTTTCAACAGCAAACAAAAGTAACAACAACAGACAAAGTTTTCATCAGCAAACAAAAGTAACAACAATAGACAAAGCTTTCAACAGCAAAAAATAATAACAACAATAAGCAAAGACAAAGCTTTCAACAGCAAACAAAAGTAACAACAACAGACAAAGCTTTCATCAGGAAAAAAAAGTAACAATAGACAAGGACAAAACTTTCATCAGCAAACAAAAGTACTAATATACAAAGCAAAGAAATGTGTCACTTATTCTAGCATATGAGAAATTTGTCACTTGCTCAAGCATCTGAAATGTTACTTGTTCTAGCATCTGAAATATTACTTATTCTAGCATCTGCGAAATGTGCTACTTGTTCTAGCATCTGAGAAATGTGTCCTTTGTTCTAGCATCTGAAATAATACTTGTTCTAGAATCTGAAAAGTTACTTGTTCTAGCATCTGAAATAATACTTATTCTAGCATTTGCGAAATGTGTTAACTGTTCTAGCATCTGAAAATGTTACCTGTTCAAGCATCTGAGAAATGTGTCACTTGTTCTGGCATCTGAGTAATTTGTCACTTGTTCTAGCATCTGAAAATGTCACTTTTCTAGGATCTCAAATGCTACTTGTTCTAGCATCTGAGGTCACTTGTTCTGGCACCTGAGAAACTTGTAACTTGTTCTAGAATCTTCTTCTTCTTCTGCTGCACTCATCCGGAGTTTTTTTTCCGGACGTGATTGTGTTGTGCCTGTTTACAGCAGAGCTGCGTTCTTGCTCGGTTAGGCCGACAAATCCGACTTCTGTGGGCATTTGTTGACCAGGTTAGCCTTCCTGGGTTCTAGAATCTGATAAGCTTGTTACTTGTTCCAGCATCTGAAAATGTTACTTGTTCTAGCATCTCCCAATTTACTCTATTGTGCATTGTTGATTTCTCATTTCTGTTTTTGCTGTCTTAGTTCTTTTATTTTTTTACATTAATGTCTAATCCACATTTTGGACTTCACCCGCTGACTTCCTCCACAAGGTCCTGTAACTCCAAATGAGATTTCTTATATTAATAATACTATGTCATCAGAAACACTAAGGTTCTATGTTTATAAATGACCTGATAAATATGACAAGAGTTCTGTAAACAAGACAAACGTATACAACAGAACTATCACTGCATACTGTTGAAGCATGGATGTTACCTAAGTTTCTTTGGCAATCATTAGGCTTTGGTGACCAGCATCGTTTCTGATAAATGTCTTGGTATGTTGATGATGGACAACTTTCATTACAAAAATCTGGACACAGCAGCTCTTCTCTATTATCCTATTATAAACAAATAATATTCATTTAGAAATAGAAACATTCTGAGGTTCTGAAATATTCTAATCATTAAAACAAAATATCATGAGGTAATAAACAATATCTTATTCCTGTTTCACATTTTTAGTTTAGTCTTCAAAACCACCTGTCACTGTGCTAGCATAGTCTGCCATACAAGAAAATTAATATTGTAAACACCATAGCCTAATTTATGATAAGACTATATCCCATGCCTGTTCTTCTGTATAGATATGAATGCTGGAAATGAGTAATAAAATGATTTTTTAAAACTTATGGTGTCCATATGGTTTTGTTTTAAAAGAATGCTGAGATTATCGCAGACAGAGAAGAAAACAAATGCTTAGGTACTGGGATGTTTGCAAAAGGCCACAGCAATACTTCTGTTACAAGATCACTCATCAAAGCGTAAGGTAAAAACACATGAAATTTACTGGGTATATCAAAAGAAGAGGTAGGTGGAATCGAGAAAATAGCCTTATGTGGAGGATTACTAGACAAGGGAGGCAGAGCTAGACAGAGAAAGATATGTGGAAAATGTACACTGAAACACCTGGGCAATAAATACAATGCAAACTTCATCAAATGATCACATGGCAGAGAGGGTTGGAGAGGCATGATCACCAATGTCTGCTTCAGACCAGACTCCTGAAGCAGATATGCTAGGACTATGATTGCTCACATCAGGTTAGTCAACTGTCATTTATTGGTATTTTGAGGTGAAAGGATCTGGGGAACATTGCGACAAATAGGCAAATCAAAGGTATTAGAGACAGAGGTTCGACAAGAGGTGAAAATACTGGGTGGGTTGGCAGTCGCGGGGAAGGTACTGGATGGGTTGGCAGGGTGACAGGGGAAGGTACTAGACGAGCTGGCAGAGTGACGAGGGAAGGTACTGGATGGTTTGGCAGAGTGACGGAGAAGACGATTTTCAAGAACACAAAAAAGAAAGTTGTGTAGGAACATGAACACCCGTGCCGCCCAGCATGATGATGATTACGTAGTTATAACACTAAATATGGTTATTTCTTGATTTCTCTGGCTTCAGAAAAAGAGACACACCTCATGCTATCTACTTTACATAAGGGTGTGAAAAATAGTTAGTCAACTCCAATGCAGAAGCTATTCAACTCCATTGCAGATGCTGCCAAAGGATGCGGAATGCTAAAGTTTTCACTACACCAAGTCATGGCTTTATGAGATGAGATGACCTGTCTCCAACTCAGAACAAAGAAAGGCACCTATTCACAACTGAATGTGAAAGCCACACAATGACTGTTTCAAGCAAACACAACAGCTACAGGGATCAAACAGACTTAAGTAAGAGGTGGTGAAGGGGAGTTCCCATGAGTTGATATACAAAGAAAATAATCATATGAAGCAGCAATATGCAGTAGTTGAATACACGGTATTTAGTAGATGAAATTATTGTGCACTGATCAACTAACGTTAAAATTAAATTGTGAAAAAACAAATTATTGTCGTCTCCAAGAAGAAAGAAATACCAGAAGTAAATGGGACATTTCTTAAACAAGGGAATTGGTATAACTATCTCTGAACATTCACAACATCCGACAGAAGGTGGATTGTAGAGTTTAGAAAAAGTATCACTACTGCAAAGACAGCAAACACACCAATAAAAAGCTGTCAATTTCACTGAGAAAAAAAAAAGAGTGTTAAAGTTCTATAGAGAACCAGTATTGTTACTTGCACGTGAAACATGAACAATAAGCAGAAACTGAGAAACATCTAATGGCAATGGAAATATGGTTTCTGAGGAAAATGCAAAGAAAACCAAGGACGGAGAGAAAAACGAATCTGAAAGTCCTTCACACAACAAAAATAAAAATAGTAAATTGATGAGAGAAATTAGATGTAGAAAGTTGAGATTTTGTGGGCACATTATGAGGAGCAATAAACTTGAAAATTTTGTGACAACCGTCATATAGTGCGTGCAGGCGAGATGACGTCATTGAAGAAAAGGGAGAAATCTCGACAGAAAATATATGGGAAATCTAGGAGACACTTGGATACCGCTTGGATGAGTTGAACCCATGATCAGCGGACCATTCAGGCAACTGTCTAGACAATACACTACTACGGCTGCCGACATATAACCTTGTGTTATATAGATCATCATTACAAATAGTTACAACAATCTCAGGCAAGTCAATATTTACCTTTTTATAATTCATTAGATTAATTAATGACTGACACCTTGCATTTTGACTGACAATAGTTTGTAAAATGGAGTTATATCTCTCCATAACACAAAGCCTGGGCTGAATTTAGAGACCATGCGTTGCCCATGCAGCACGATCCCTCTCTCAGCTCCAGAGGAAAGGTAACACCAATACTTCTGGAACAAGACAAGCTGCAGAAGCTGCAGGATCATCAAAGCATCCACCTGAGCTTCCATCCTAGACCAGTTGCCAACCAAGGGTGTCGGGTTTGGTGAGCGCTGGCCAACATTTGGAGCTAACAGAAAGCAGGTTGTACCATCTATTGTCATACGGTAGCTCGGTCATATCTGACTAACCTGACACAGAAATTAATTAATAGTATTTATATTAATAAACAACAGCAATTAAAATCAATAACACTAAATGTTGCAAACAATGTACTGCACAAGATTAACTAGAAGCTGCCTAATAATAAATCACCATAATAAACCCTGAGATCAAAAGGAACAAAAGAAACGTACCACAAATAAATGTCTTGATGGATCCACATTCGGCGCTATTCTCCCCCAGTCAATTGTGCTGATGTGGCATAGTCTATGATTTCTGGTCACTCGCACCAAGCCATTTATCATCGTTAGCCCTACCAAACCTAATTCCTCGAGGTCACGCATCTCATAGACCACAAACGCAAAGTCTTTGAAGAACTTTGTCTGACCTCGGATAACAGCCAAGTTTGGAAATAGATTGCGGAAACTCCGAAGACCAAACATGCGATTCATCATCAGGTGTCCAGTGATCTCTCGCAACAAAGGGAAGCTAAAGCAATAGGAAATATGTTGGTATATAAATACAATCAGATATCTTGTACATCAGGCACAACTAACATTGTATGTTCATTACATCGTGGCTGAGTAAGTCCTCTTTATTAGCCCATTAGGAGTTAGCGTAGCCGTGGGGCTTAATGCGCTTGCAATTATACTCCAGGTAAGATGACAGCGAGGTAGTGGGATCACTACCTACACTGGTCAGTGGGACTTAAATGCTGCCTACTCATTCAGAAAGGAATGGCAAACTACTGAATGTAAAACTACCTGGTAAATCAACTTAAGGTTAGGGTTGATCACAATGTCCTGAAAAAGACATGCAACGTTGATTTATTTACAGAAAAAATCCTACTATGTCACTTGATCCATCCATCCATCATGTGCCATGCCGGAAAGCGTGGGCGGTCATGACTTGCCATTTCACTTGATCACCAGAGTCGTGGATCAGCTCAGTGTTCTTGTGTTGGATGTGGCCAAGCCATCCAGGTATTTAATTCTCAGTCTTCCCCTTGGTCTGTTCCCTTCGATCTTGCCAGTTGTCACCAAGTTCTCCAATTAATTTTTTTCTCATAACATGTCCAAAAAAGTTTGACTGTCTACTCTCACTTGATCAGGTCAACAGTTTAAAAAAAAAAACTAAGACTCAATGACATCTTCGCATCAGTCCCCACACTTCAATATGAACAGACTCTGCTGTACAGAGATAGTTATTGTGGCTTGCAGTGTTTGGTCTTGTCACTTGCTGATTACTCATGTGCGTAAGTGCTGGGTACTTTCTTCTACAGGTGTAGTAGTATCTTAAAGGTGGTTTGCTGAAGCTTTCTGTGGACACGTGGCATTTCTCTGTGTTGTGAAGGATGTCTAAATTGCAAGAAACTCCACATGTATGAAATGAAATGCTTCAGAAATGTTGTCAATATCACTAGATGAGACAATCAGAAAAGACAACATTAGAAATGATCACAGATACCACTCCCTGCTGGTAACAAATAAAGTGGTTGGGATATCTTATCAGAATAAAGTTTCAGCAGCTACTGCTCTGTGCCTACAACCTAAGAGGCTCTGGTCATACAGCTAGTGGAGGTCCAAGAAAAACATGGGATAGATGCCATGAAGGATACACTAGACAAATACAAAACTCAATGCAGTCCAGGTGGCACATTTGTCTCACAATGGACATTTTCATCTCCCTCTGACATTTAATGGCAAAAATACACCAGAAGTTATTGCCCATATGTGGATAGATAACAGCCAGTGGATGAACAACACTTGCAAATTATATTGTTTAAGGAACAGGCATCTTTGGATGTGCAGAGCAGTTCTACTGTGATATCTTGTCATACAGGTAACAGATCCTGTATTCTTCTTATGACACCTGTGATGTTAATACTTATTAGAGTAGACATATCATTATTGCACTAATCACTAAGTGTACACTGAGAGACTTTTCATAAGGACAGAGAAACTACAGTTGCTTGCCCATGCATTTGCCATGCAGTGTTCAGGTTTAGATTTGTTATTTTAAATCTGACTGATAAAATCCCTTTGCTGTATCAGGAATTAGAACCCTTGTCATCTCAGGCATACTCCTTTTTTACATTAAACAAGTGTTGACCATTCTTTTCTTTTGTCACAAAAAATCCATGCTATTACAATATTGTACGAAGGGTCTTCAAATGAAAACCTTAAATGTTTTTTTAGTGAATATATTCTGAAAAAGTAAAATACAAATGTATCATTTTTCTATGTAGTCACCACTGAGTTAAAGTGCTTGGATTTCTGCAGAAAAAAATTCTCTTTGTGCATGTGTAAACACTCATGCACCACCTGCAGTGCCTCTTTACAATGGTAACACCATTTTGAAACTTCCTACTCCACCTATACACTTGCTGGACTGATAGGCAGGCTTGCATCACCATATTGGACCTTCAGGGATAGTACCTCATGGTGAGTGGCCTTCATATTCTTACGGATAAACCAGGATCAGCAGGTCCACATGGCCGAATGGATAAGAACGCATGTTCTTAAACATCCGGTGTGCTGATACCAAGGTTAGCGGTTCAACCCCTACACCGGACAGCTGGACTAAAATTTGGCCAGTCGTCCTTGACTTGGGGACGTTAATTACAAGTACCTCTGAAGTCGGAGTGGGTTCGCCTGAAGGTGAGGGACACTATTAATAGGGAAAGCAAATCCACACACAAAATTCAGTCCATTATTACTATAAATAGTGTGTATGGACAACGCTTGAGTCGAAAGAGAGCGAGTGCAAAAAAAGAAAAAAACAAAAGAAAAAAAACCAGGATCCTATTTGGTTCCCATCTCTTTATCTAGCTAATATATGGCTATACAAATACCTCTTGGGTACAGCATTGGCCAGCCCACGGGCAACAGTCTTGGCTGACTGGCTATAACTATATGAGTGAAGTAGGGGTAATATCCTACTAAACTGAAAACATACACCCCGAGGACTGGGACGGTGAACAAGGCAGATGAATCTACATAGATGAACGGCTTCGAAAGTGAAAAAAGTGTGTGGCACACAGGAGGCGTGTTCAGGACACAATAGTGAACATGGCTGGCTATCGTGGAAGAGGTTGGGACCTCATAACATAAAATCCCAAAGACAGCAATGAGACTAGAAATGTGACATAATTAGTCATAAATTTACAGTCTGAGATCACATGTGGAATATTCTTTTTTTTAAAATTCAACTGCTCTACTAATACTCCTTTTTGTTGTTATTCTGCTGCATCCTCATTAACACCCCTGTCAACGAGTTAGTACACCTCTGACAACGAGTTAGTTAAGTCCAAAGAATGTTGCTGAAGTCATCTGTCACTCCACTCTTTCCTGTTCTCAGAAATTCTCTGCAGCTCTTTGTACGTCTTAAACACCCCCCCCCCCCCCCCCCCCCCCCCATTGCCCCTGCATTTCTGTGTGATGGAGTTTCTTGGATGACCTCTTTTTCCTATCCCCTGGATTTTATCATCAAGTATCTTCAATAAAGGATGTCATCTAAAGTACTGGAGAGGACGAGAAATACCACACTGTATCAGCTCTATGCAAGAAAACTCCCAACTGCACCTCCTAGTAGTAGAGGAAGATGGGCAGAACACAAAAGTATAGTCAAGGAGGAGGGCAGCACACAAGAGTAGTCAAGGAGGAGGAGGGCAGCACACAAGAGTGTAGCAGATGAGGATGGGCAGCATACAAGAATGTAGCAAACACAGTTCAGGGGACCATTTATCCACAGAATAAGGGACAACTCCACACCAGCAGAAAAGACATTCACTTGTCCTGACAGCTGAAAATTGTTGTAAATGGCAAAGGACACAATCCACCCATGTGGATTTAGTAGTTAAGGTGAAACCACCATGTTATCCTCCCAAAAATAAGTTAATTCACATATCTGGAATGGAATGTTTAGAAACTTCACACCGGCCTTAAAGATGAATAATCTGACATGTCCGAAAGAAGACCTCTACATCTCATACAGTGATATTCTGTACACATGAAACAAGACACACTGAACGGACATTACCTATACTTGTCATACTCCTCCTGCGGTACATAGTCAATGATAGAGATGTGCAGAGACCCCTCTATAACTGTACAATTCTCCAGGAAACGGAAATTCTTCACACTGTTTCTAATGTCCAAGTCCCCACAAGCTGAAATAAGAGAATGTACACAGGCTAACATAAGAAAATGTACACAGGCTAACATAAGAAAATGTACACAGGCTAACATAAGAAAATGTACACAGGCTGCAGTAAGAGAATGTACACAGGCTAACATAAGAAAATGTACACAGGCTAACATAAGAAAATGTACACAGGCTAACATAAGAAAATGTACACAGGCTAACATAAGAAAATGTACACAGGCTAACATAAGAAAATGTACACAGGCTAACATAAGAAAATGTACACAGGCTAACATAAGAAAATGTACACAGGCTAACATAAGAAAATGTACACAGGCTAACATAAGAAAATGTACACAGGCTGCAGTAAGAGAATGTACACAGGCTAACATAAGAAAATGTACACAGGCTAACATAAGAAAATGTACACAGGCTGCAGTAAGAGAATGTACACAGGCTAACATAAGAAAATGTACACAGGCTAACATAAGAAAATGTACACAGGCTAACATAAGAAAATGTACTCAGGCTGCAGTAAGAGAATGTACACAGGCTAACATAAGAAAATGTACACAGGCTAACATAAGAAAATGTACACAGGCTAACATAAGAAAATGTACACAGGCTAACATAAGAAAATGTACACAGGCTAACATAAGAAAATGTACACAGGCTAACATAAGAAAATGTACACAGGCTAACATAAGAAAATGTACACAGGCTAACATAAGAAAATGTACACAGGCTAACATAAGAAAATGTACACAGGCTAACATAAGAAAATGTACACAGGCTAAAATAAGAAAATGTACACAGGCTAACATAAGAAAATGTACACAGGCTAACATAAGAAAATGTACACAGGCTAACATAAGAAAATGTACACAGGCTAACATAAGAAAATGTACACAGGCTAACATAAGACAATGTACACAGGCTAACATAAGACAATGTACACAGGCTAACATAAGACAATGTACACAGGCTGCAATGACAGAATGTACACAGGCTGCAATTACAATGTACACAAGCTGCAATGGCAGAATGTATACAGGCTTGCAATGACAGAATGTACACAGACTGCAATGGAAGAATGTACACAAGCTGCAATGGAAGAATGTACACAAGCTGCAATGACAGAATGTATACAGGCTGCAATGGAAGAATGTACACAGACTGCAATGGAAGAATGTATACAGACTGCAATGGAAGAATGTACACAGACTGCAATGGAAGAATGTATACAGGCTGCAATGACAGAATGTACACAGGCTGCAATGGAAGAATGTACACAAGCTGTACTGACAATGTACACAGGCTGCAATGGAAGAATGTACACAAGCTGTACTGACAATGTATACAGGCTGCAATGACAATGTACACAAGCTGCAATAGGAGAATGTATACAGGCTGCAATGGAAGAATGTACACAAGCTGCAATGGAAGAATGTACACAAGCTGCAATGGAAGAATGTACACAAGCTGTACTGACAATGTACACAGGCTGCAATGACAATGTACACAAGCTGCAATAGGAGAATGTACACAAGCTGTACTGACAATGTACACAGGCTGCAATGACAATGTACACAAGCTGCAATAGGAGAATGTACACAGACTGCAATGGAAGAATGTACACAAGCTGTACTGACAATGTACACAGGCTGCAATGACAATGTACACAAGCTGCAATAGGAGAATGTACACAAGCTGTACTGACAATGTACACAGGCTGCAATGACAATGTACACAAGCTGCAATAGGAGAATGTATACAGGCTACAATGGGGGAATGTACACACAACATGATGTAGCACAGATATTATTTAAAATGTGAAAACTAATTACAGATGAATGTGTACAAATCAAGTTCTTCTTCTTCTTCTTTTTTGCTTTCCTTCTCATACTCATGAAACACATATAGACAATAGGGATAAAAAGCATAATGATAAACTTTATTGCTTTGGTTTCTATTCCATATGGCTTGGTCTCCTGTCCGCGGAGTGGCTGCGTCCTCGCACAGAGCACGAATTCTGAAAAACAGTAAACGAACCCATTCGCTGTGCGAGGCTGGCGTGCTCAGTGGCCCTCTGAATATGTCGCATTTGAAATGTTCCATTATTGCTCTAATCTCCATTTACAAGTCACATTATAATGAGTAATACATTCACAAGTACTGGTCAGCTCTTGCAGAAAAGAAACGAAAGACATAGTGATTAGAGGACCTACTAACTAGACAATATAAATCACCACTAGAACCCATAACTATGTAATCGCTAACTAGGTCTTTCACCCACCAGAACCCACAGCTATATCATCATTAACCAGATCTTTCCCAAACCAGCACCCACAACTATGTCATAATTAACCAGAACCCACAACTATATCATCATTAGCCAAGTCTTTCACCACTAGAACCCACAACTATATTATCATTAGCCAGATCTTTCACCAACCAGCATCCACAACTATATCATCATTAGCCAGGTCTTTCACCCACCAGAACCCACAATTATATCATAATTAGCCAGGTCTTTCACCCACCAGAACCCACAATTATATCATAATTAGCCAGGTCTTTCACCCATCAGAACCCACAATTATATCATAATTAGCCAGGTCGTTCACCCACCAGAACCCACAATTATATCATCATTAGCCAGGTCTTTCACCCACCAGAACCCACAATTATATCATCATTAGCCAGGTCTTTCACCCACCAGAACCCACAATTATATCATCATTAGCCAGGTCTTTCACCCACCAGCACCCACAACTATATCATCATTAGCCAGGTCTTTCACCAACCAGCACCCACAACTATGTCATCATTAGCCAGGTCTTTCACCCACCAAAACCCACAATTATATCATCATTAGCCAGGTCTTTCACCCACCAGCACCCACAATTATATCATCATTAGCCAGGTCTTTCACCCACCAGAAGCCACAACTATATCATCATTAGCCAGGTCTTTAACCTACCAGCACCCACAACTATGTCATCATTAGCTATATTGTCAATCACACCTCAGCGCACGAACATGATACTACCAAGGATCTCCATAGATAGTACTGTGGGTAGGTTTTCTAATCTGGAAATGTAGCCCAAAAGGCAGCTTGCTCTTTGCGATGTCTAACCCCCTGAGAGTTTTCTAACATGTGAGAACGTGTGCATGTGCTTCGGTTTTGCCCATGACCAAGTACGCTAGACATTCGGTCTACCATCCAGGAGTCAGGGGATAGTATAAACAGGCTAATTTTTTAAAATCACTAATTAACAACTGCACTGGACCCAAGAACTTCCTGCTATCTGGGTGGTGGGGGGGGGGGGGGGAGCTTGTAGATACGCCACCCTCTAATTTAAAACAAACTGAAAAGTGCTTGACCATTGGGTCATTTGAGGTCTGGGGCTCGCTGCAGTTGGGGATATACCGTGGCAAAGGGTCATTCCTAGTCTGGGTTTCGGTGCAGTGTAGGGAAATACTAAGTATGGCGTAACACTGAAATCCAGCAAATGCCCTAAGCCAGTTTAATATGAACCCGCATCGGTGTTGATATAATTATAACAAGTGTTGTGCGTACTGCATACACGGTCTGCTTGAATGCGCGCGTTTGTGTATTGGTGCAAGTAACTGTTCGTGTTGGCATGTGTAAATGTTGGTTTGTGTTTTGTGGTGTGTGTGTGGTGGGGGGGGGGGGGTACTTAGTGGATACACACAACTGCTGTCAGTGTGCGTACGCCCACGCAGCACGAGCGTTGCGAGAACGTTCTCTGCTGTTTCCACGTATTCGACAATTCACAGGGGAGATCAATAAGGTGGGCGGTTACAAAACGAATCCGCGTGAAACAAGGAAACGGGTTCTGTAAAGAAGTCGGCAACTCAAAACAGACATTATCCGCGTTGTAAGTTTGTTGTTTCCAAACACTGAAACCAGCCGAGTTGTGTTCTGGGATAGACAAACACACATGAATAAACCGGCAACACAATGAATAAACCGGCAACACAATACATTTGATATATCAATCAATCCGGTGCCGCTTCCACAATGATGGCTTGCTGCAATGGATCTCCGACCTCTGTCTCTTGCTCCCGTAGGTATTCTTATCTTAACATTAAGTACAGCATCTACAACACTTAGTAGATGCGGTTGTTGTACACAGGGAACAAGTAGGGTTAGGATTAAATTGTAAGAAGACACAGATTATGGTCGTTACTAGGAAGAAAGAAATACCAGAATGCATACGGGTAAATGGGAATATTCTTAAACGACTATCTCGGAACAATCATAACATCTTGATGAGAGGTGCCTTGAAGAGATTAGAACAAGAATCCCTATGGCGAAGGTAGCCTTTTGCAAGATGATAAACATACTGAACAATGGCCGAAAGATGACAACTGCAAAGAAAAAAAAAGAGTGTTGAAGTGCTACATAGAACCTGTACTTTTGTATGGGTGTGAAACGTGGACAATCAGCAGACAAACTGAAAAACATCTAACAGCAATGGACACGTGGTTTCTGGGGGAAATGCAAAAAATAGCATGGACAGACATAAAAACCAATGAGCAAATCCTACAAGAAGCATCTTAAAGCCGTAAACTGATTAGGTAAATCAGACGTTGACAGTCAACGTGCTTATCGGCAGGGCACATGATGACGATTATCCGTCCATCCCATGTGTATAATTGTGTAACACCGCTCCAAGATTGTTATATGCGCGCGCGCGTGCGTGCGTGCGTGTGTGTTTGTGTGAAATTAAGAAGAAATTATAAGCAACAGAGATGTATGTGGTTCCTGAGACGAATGTTGCGAATTCCTTGGATTGCTAGAGTAACTAACAATGATTGCCTGAAACAGGCTAATGAAACTAGAACATTATTTACAACAATAAGAAAGAGACAAACAGCTTTCTTCGGTCATGTGATGAGAAGAGAGGCATTAGAGAACATCGTGACAACTGGAAAGATCGAGGGGAAGAGAGGCAGAGGCAGACCAAGAGAAATGATGCGCTGGATGGACTGAGACGGTGGCATGGAGGAATATCATCAGCAGAATGTACACCACCAAAGACCGAGATCTGTGGAGAGCCATGAACGCCTACGCCAGGTGGCAGGGCACTTGATGATATATATATATATATATATATATATATATATATATATATATATATATATATATATATATATATATATATATATATATATATACACGTGTCGAAGCATGATCCCAGTGTCAGTCGGCCAGACGCTTGATGATGCAGTTGATGGCTATGATCAGTCCCTGTCTGAAATCTGTTGAACTCCACTGCTGACTGTGGAGCCAAGATATTCAGTTTGTGTACTATTTTCAATTTCTTCATTGTCGATTGTAGATAGTCACAAATTTGTGGACACGTTATGAGAAGAAAAAATTGGAGAAATTGCTGACAACTGGCAAGATAGAGATGAACATAACAAGGGGAGAGCACAGAAGTAAATATCTGGATGGCTTGACCACGTGGCATGGTCGAGACAAGAACACAGAGCCGATCTACGACTCCGGTGATTGGTTGAGATGGCGAAACATGACAGCCCACGCTTATCGACATGGCACGTGATGATCGCGACTGTTGATTGTGATGCTTAGTTGACATGTAGTTTTGCTTGTGTTACAATATTTTTAAAAGTTCAGAAAATGATTTTGATCTTCACTATGTCTTTTGACAGGCAGGATTAACTCTTCTGATCCCTTAGTATCGTTTAAGGGTCAGGCCGTGTCATCTGCGTATCTGTCTGAGTTTTGGAATTGAATTTCCTTTAATTATGAATGAATCAAAATTGTCACTGGTCTCTTATTTGTTTTCGTTTCTTATCACATTTTCGGCTTAGATGTTTAACAAGTAGTCCAGGGAATGCGGTCATATCGCTCCCCTCTCCACCACCCCCCCCCCCCACCCCGAGAGAGAGAGAGAGAGAGAGAGAGAGAGAGAGAGAGAGAGAGAGAGAATGGGAGCCTATGGTTTATTAAGTAAAAATCCCCAGCGTGACCCATAGACGTTATTGTGGGGACAGAGGCGGCTGCCGATGGTGAAGCCACTGGGTCTCCTGTAGTACTGCCATGTGGCAACCTGTACATAACCCAGTCAAGTCCCGGCCTCGTGCTCGGTGAACTATCCTGACAGCAGGCAGCTCTCAGGATTCAACTCCCAGCGGCCTGCTGTTCTGTCCCAACAGAACCTAGCCTGTTTGGCTAGCGAATCCATTTGTGGAAAGTCTGAATCGAAAGCTCATTGTGTAGACGTCATCTGCAAAATGCATTCTTCTGGTCTCGAGAGGAGCAGCCTGTGGTGAACAGAAGGCCCCAATAAAAGGAAGAGAGGCTACGTAACTATTGGCAGGACGTGACGATTCCTTATGTGAGCCCAGTTCCAGAGCGCTATGTGGTGGCTCTGCAATTATGGAAGCCTCCTTGAACGGCGGAGAATGCACATGATCTATCCCTAGCTTTCCTTGTTCTAGATCAGTGGTTCTCAACCTTTTTTGGCCCGTGCACCCCTTCACCATATTTTCAGAACGTCATCCCCCCCCCCCCTCGTATTTCCTCCCTATAAATCCCCCCGGTCCCTACACAGTATACGTAAATATGGAAGCTAGATTTAATAACACATACTAGAACAAGTCTAGACGTCTACATAAAGCGTGATGTGCGGGTCTACTTACGTTGTAAAATGAATTTCAAAAGGGCGAGAAGTACAGAACTGTAAAGTATGGAGCGAAAAACAATATAAAGTAATCGGTTCTTGTATTAACGCGATCTTGAAATAATCCCCCCCCCCCTATGAAAAGCCTAAAATTCTCTCTTCCCCCCCCCCCTCACCGGTTGAGAACCACCGGAGCGGCTGGCCGAGTGCCTATAACGTCGGACTCTCCTTCGGGAGACCCGGGTTCGATTCCTCGGTAAGGTGTGGGATGTTTTTCTGTCGAGGGCAAAACGAAAATCTTAACCTGTACAGTTCGCGGCGACTGCACTAGCCAGGCGGCCTTAACTCAAAGACCCCCCAGCCATACACCGCAAGGTACTATATTGGCAGTAAATGACAGTTGAGAACCACTGTTCTAGATGGGCAAGCTGGGGCACCCCCTGTAGATGGAGGTATGAAGATGACACAGCAATACTGAGAGCGTAGAACGTTCTACAATACACCCGAGAAGGCTATATGATATATGGGTCAACAAACACCGGCTGGCAGTGATTTGTTTGAGAGGACAGTCGCCGAAGTAGATATTGGTCACTCCATCTCATCTCTACGAGTCGGCTGACTTCACATCCTTTAGACTAGGCTATTTCCACATAAAATGTACTCATAGTCCATTAAACCATATGGACAACAATCACCTTCATATTAATAAGCCTGTGAGGGTAAAACCAGGACTATCATTCTGAGCCGGTGATAGACCCTAACTATAACTTCTCCTTGGAGTTGAACGTGGTAGGGGTAATGGTAAACTCTAATCGAATCACACAAAATATGGCTGTGGATTCTCAGCTAGAGTCAAGGGAACAGTGTTGCTGAACACAAGGGATCTATGTATGAAGGTGTAGATGGCACGGTCACTGCGGCTTTAATGTGGTTAGCTAGTACCTGAGTCACCTGAGCTATCGGAGAAGACAATCTAAGGCAAAAGATAAATAATATGGAGGATACGGAGGGAACTGCAGTCAATGGCAAACGATAGGAGGGCTTGGTGTAAGTGTGCAAGGCATATGCTTCATTGGGGGATAAAAAGCAAAAGGAGAAATATTCCCATCACATGCAGGTGGGGGGGGGGGGAGACAAAAGAGGTGGGGTCAGGGCTGCCGTGCTGCGCCTTGTACACCACGGATACGTGGCTATCACAGGCCTCCTGGTCCTAACTGGCAGAGGATCAAGGAGTTAGCGGATCTCCGGAGATACAGTGATCAGAAAATACGAAGTAGGAAGGTCTCCGGCAGTCTTATGTCAACTCTCAAATCAATGGTCTGTGTGACAAAGCATATCTCGTTAGTCACTGAACGAAAAATTACGGCTCTCGTAAATGTCTGATGAAAAACGACTACTTCGATAGCCCACATATCTGCCACTGCAAAGAAAAAGTGCTGCTCTGCAAATTCTTAGTTAGTGTTCTGCTTGTAACAGGCTGCTCTTTGTGAAACATCAACACAGGAATCATTAACTGATCACGGAGACATCTTAAGTTGTGTGAGATTTCAGTGTGATCTGTTCATGTCTGTAGTTTGGATGTTGTCATCTAATACTCTAATACAATTGTTCAGAACAATGGCTACCGGCGGTTGCTGAATTGACTGTTTTGCCCTTTTGGTTCGCGAGTGCATTTTTCGGGAGACTCATGGGAGTCGGCGCTGAAGCTGCGGAGTTCGTGCTTTGTGCGACACTTTCGGCGGGTCGCCCTGCGGTAAGAGACCGAGCAATGTGAGAAAACCCGGGTCAATGAGGTCTTTCTGGTGACTGCCGAGTCCTTAGTCCATCGACGATGAACTGTGGCGAGTGTGGATGAATTTTGTGTTGGCATTCTGATGGCGGAATTATGCACAGTGTACCTGTGCGGGCTTGTTGGATTGCCGAGACTCCTGTCTATTCCACTTTTCACATTGGACAGTGGGGAGCATGTTGTGTGATATTCGCTGGCACGGGAATAGAGCATAATGGGGACGACCCGTTGCCGTGAAGTTGGAACCTCGACTAACTAACTCTAATACATGTCTAGCAGGGTTCCTCTTCAACCTTTGTCTTTTATTATTTGATATCATATCCGATGATATGTGCGAAGCTGTAATGAAAGGGAAGTCTTATATGTGGAAGTGAGGCTAAGCAGCCACGTGATGATTCCTTGTGTGAGACCAAAACTATAGCATCATGTTGTCGCAATGATGGAAGACCCTTACAGTGGAGGGGATTTCCCGTGTGCTGCCCGTGCCTTTTCTTGAGGACCAAATGCATGCATGCGGCTGTTATGAATGGATTTGTCATTGATGAGCTACTTATAGTGCAGTCTCTGTAAATATAAGGAAAACGCCTGACATCACCACATCTAGACTGGGATTTCCTACGAAACTATCCTGGGAGGCTATCACTGTTTAAAAAACAAAACAAAACACCCCAGGACGTAGTGGAGCGTGTTAGCCTTTCAAAGACAGCTTTCAAACAAAAATATCTCCTATCAAAATATGCACATACGAGTTTGTAGCATTTCTAATTGTAGTATGTGACCTCTGCTGCGATCTATTCGATCTACAATGGCTATATTAAGCGATCAATTCTATCTACAATGGCTATATTAAGAGTTCTAAATCGTAGAATTATTCTTTAAAGACACGGACACATGTTTGTGACACTACTGTGACAAACAACAAATGTCACGCCAGCAATAAACATGAATTCAGATGTTTATCGGTATCCCAGCACGATCACTCTATCGATCTTCATTCTCTACGTCCGCTGGGGTCATACAAGGCAACTCTAGATGCCTGTAGACAGACAGACTGCAGGGGTAGCTTGGTGGACCTTATAACGAGATTGCTTGCGCGTCTCAAGCAATTACTGCTCCCTGACATGACACAAATGTTAATTCCACCACTTCGTAAACTCTGTTGAAAGGTTCAGAGGAGAACATTCTGGCGTTTGGCTCAGTGGGTAATATACATACTGGGATATGATTATCAACGAGTGCTATACTACTTTAGGACTGAGAAACCATCAACCTAATGAGTTATTTAAACCATTATAACAGCCATCCTCACTGACTTTATTTTATAGTGAACAGAAAGAGTGAAGATGAGTGATCTTAGACCCGTCTATTCCATATGACCTATATGTAAAGCAATGTTGTTATACTTCTCACTCAACCTGCTTTTAAAACAAGACAAAAACTGTCCCGTAATTGTGTTTCTTTACATTTGTACTATTATTACCATCTTCCGTTATGTGCACTCTATTATGCACTGATCGCGACAGCACCATGACGAGCCTTCACTGTTGCAAACACTACCTATCTAACTGTCTGTTTACACCCCCCCCCCCCACATCACCACCCCCTCCCCTATCTATCATAAAATGCACGATGCCTGTCATCAGGTAAAGATGAAGTCGTATAATGATACGCATTATAACTAAAACAGAAGAAGCTATACACAACAAAATACTTGGCACAAAATACTTGGAATGTTAACTAATACAGCTATTATCCTCGGGACAAAACATTACATGACCTAATCAGCAACCAGCCTGTAGGCAGGCTAGCAAGCAACAGAAGCCAAGGAAAACTACCACATTACTGTCCAAAGAATACGTTTGTAAGGCTCACAAAGATAGATTTATTGTGAACTGGCATGTATAAAAAAAATGTAATACTCGTCGGGCTGAATAACACTCTCTCTCTCTCTCTCTCTCTCTCTCTCTCTCTCTCTCTCTCTCTCTCTCTCTCTCTCTCTCTCTCTCTCTCTCTTCTTTTCGTCATTCCACCCATCTCTTAAGTCATAATAATAGTACATAATAATGCGCGTAACAACGAACAAAGCAGAAGATATACACAACAAGTATACTTGTACAATGAAAGAATGGTAACTTATACGTCAATTATCCCCGCGGACAAAACACTACACTAACTACATCAGCAGGAAGCACCGAGCTATTTATGGGTAATCTGAAACCCGGTAAACACAATACCACAAGATCAGCTAGCAATTTGCGAGATCTGTCAGTGGAGAGAGCTCCCGCCGATGTTCGTTGAGGATGAAATAGCGTCAATCCAGCTAAAGTCTTCTGTTGTCATTATCATCACCATCCAGTGCCTTGGCAGTTGGCGTGGGCATTCCGTTCCTGTTTCTCCGTTCCATTCGAGCTCCAAAACAATTAGTTTAGTTTAGTTTAGTTTAGTCGAAGGATCAACATCTCGGCACACGGGTGCAACCTATAAGTGCTCCGTTCTCCTCCTAACTCAAACATGAGTCTGGAGAAACTCAGCTCAGAGCACGAACTCCGTAGCACCGGCGAGGATCCTGAAATATTTTGAGTAATTTTTAACTCTAAATTTTGCCCGGGCTGCGCCGTTAGGCTACTCTTTTTCGACTTCCAACTGCCAAGGGATTTTTTACGTGCGCAACAATACACACGGGCTTCTGATCTCACTACCCAGAGACCAGGGGAAATTTTATTACTAGAAGGCCACGAGAAAAAATCCCGGTCATTACCGGGGCTTGAACCCGGGACCTCCAGCACTCGAGGCGGACACCGTACCTCGAGACTAATTCATGTGCTGATATCTGGCTGTCATGACCAAAGACTGCAAAGGTGGAGCCGCGAAAACTAGAGACAAAACAATGTACTAATTCGTGTGCTGATATCTGGCTATGTCATGAACAAGGGCTGCCAAGTTGGAGCTGCGAAAACTAGAGACAAAGGAACGGCAATACAGATGGCCTTGGCAGAAACACGTAGACCAGAATATCTCCCTAAGAACAGGACACTGTAGGGTACTTTTCTCTTAATTCAGAGTTTCCCTGTGTTGCGCCGTAGCTCGGTGCGCAATTATATCGGTGTGCAATGTTCTATGCGGCGGTGGTGCCGATATTCTTGCGGTAGTCGCCAGAATCGAACAATGTCCGCAAGAATGGTGTTAAACACATCGAGACCAGCGCATTTAGTCTGTCGACGCAGCCACATGAATTCGCACATGTAGGACTCTAGTAGATGCCTCTCTCTCTCTCTCTCTCTCTCTCTCTCTCTCTCTCTCTCTCTCTCTCTCTCTCTCTCTCTCTCTCTCTCTGTGTGTGTGTGTGTGTGTGTGTTCCATTCTGCCTCTTGTTTCTCTCCTTGGCCGTTATCCACATGCGCTCGATGCATTGAGTGTGTGCACCGGTGGTAGGGTCGACATCCCCAACTTTAACTGGCAAAATGGAAATGCTTGTCAACTCTTGAGACCAGCAGTATATGAAAAGAATTATCTGTCTGTAGGGGAGACGCGAGGGCCATGTGCCTTGTCTCAGCGGGATGTCCTGCCGACATACATTGTGAATGTCGTCGTCTTATCTCCGTCTGTCCTGACGCTCAGTGACATGATTATGAGAACAAGCGTCTAGCAGAATGTCACATGCGCCATGATGCTTCAGAAAAGCAACGCTATTCTGCTTGCCGTGGACAGCAGCAGCTGCTGCCAGTTCCCAGAAAACTCATGATGATGAGACGGGCAGACACATACGCAGTCACACAGAAACGGCTGCCAAAGCCAAAGAAACACTTGGGGGGGGGGGGGGGGCCGCCAAATGAAACGCACTGACACGCACTGTACCCGAACACAGAGGGGATCACCGCACAGTGCTAAATATAGCTGGCGGCGTTTTTTTTTAATACAGAAAAGTACCCACTGTAGACTCAAGAGCACATCTCCATTGAATGTCTCATTGTCTCTGACACTTGCAACTGTGGAGCACCAAAGCAAACCCCACAGCTTGCGCTACAAGACTGCCTGACTTCGCCAGACACTCAGGAAATCTGCTCCACGGGACCGACCCTTCGAGACAAACTCAGGGGGACTAGTGAATACTAAGGCCAACCATCTTGCTCGTGGCCCATGTCGGAACAGACAAAGCAAACGTTCATCGCTGGAGAAGAAGAACGAGAATAGAAGAAGAAGCAACAGGGGGCGGTGGAGATGAAGAACAGAAGTGGGTGGAAGAAGGGGGACCGCGACCCTGAGCCATGAGTATCTCTACTTCAGCCTGCCTATACAACAGTATGAGAATCCACTCTCACGGGACACGGTGCCGGGATTTAGGGCCATATTCCCTAAACTAGCTGTCGACTTGGCCGACAGGATAAGAGCCCTCTAGCTCTGAACACTTCCGGTGTGCTGACGGCGAGGCAACCGAATCAACCCAACACCGGTCAGTTGGACTTCAACGTTGACTTCTGGTCCAGAAAGCAATAACAAACTGAACGTAACATCACCTACAACAGTGGTTCTCAACCATTTTTGGCCCGTGTCCCCCTTCATCATATTTTTAGGGCGTTATTTCCCCGGACTCATTAGATTTTTAGAACATCATTCTCCCCCCCCCCCCCCCTTTTCGTATTTCCTCCCTAAAAATTCCCCCCTGCCCCTACACAGAATACGTAATAATTGAAGCTAAATTTAATAGCACATACTAAAACAAGTCTAGACATCTACATAAAACGTGATTTGCATATCTACTTACGTTATAAAATGAATTTCAGAAGCGTGATACGCACAGAACCGAAAAGTATGAAGGGAAAAACAATATCAAGTAATCGTTTCTTGTATTAACGCAATCTAGAAATAATCTTAATTTCCCCCTGGAAACCCTAAAATTCCCCCCTTGGGAGTGGGGGGGGGGGGAATTCCCCACCGGTTGAGAACCACTGACCTAGAACATCAAACTGCGGTTCGGGTTGATCACAGCGGCCTGTAAAGGACGTGCAACATTGTTTATTTCCAAGCATTCGTGATACGTGGCCAGTATCCGCAGTAGGGAACGTTGACCTAACATTGTTCCATGTGTCATATTTACATTTATTGTGTTGAAAACATTCCCGTTATAAACAACAAAACAAAAGTAAACCAAACTTAAAATAATTTATCCGGAAACTTGTACTGTATATCTAAATGACCGAGATAGAGAGATATATATGAGCAATACATAGAGGGAGAAAGAGATGGAGCAATATAGAGAGGGAGAAATAGAGAGAATAAAGATAAAAGAGAAGCAGAAAAGATGGAGAGAGCCAAAAGATAGGGGAAGCGATAGATATTCTATGGGAAAAGGTTAAGTGACGCGACAGAGATAGGCAGACAGATATAGAGAGACACGGAGAGACAGAGGCATACAAATAAAGAGATTGGTAGCGGTAGAAAGAGATTGGTAGAGGTAGAAAGTGAAATAGAGAAAGAAACAATCACACAGGGAGAAGCGTGGAGATCGAGAAGAATAGGAGGAGGAAGAGAGGACAGACAGAAAGATAAAGAAACATGTGTAATCGTGTGTAGTAAGAGTGTACAGGTCTAAATGAACTAACATATAACATACGGTTCGAATATTTAAAACCACACACACACGAGAGAGAGAGAGAGAGAGAGAGAGAGAGAGAGAGAGAGAGAGAGAGAGAGAGAGAGAGAGAGAGAGAGAGAGAGAGAGAGAGAGAGAGAGAGAGAGAGAGAGAGAGAGAGAGAGAGAGAGAGAGAGAGAGAGAGAGAACGAGACAGAGAAAGTGTGTGTGTGTGTGTGCGCGTGTGGAAATGTTGGAAGGGGGGGGGGCCGCAGGAAACTATTTAAAAAAAATGATTTTGAAGGATGCTCACGCGCGACACTTCACAAACGCACATCTTAAACTAACCATGCTGGACTTCGCCGAGGTGCTTTTATCAACACAACAGTCACCTCAGTAAAAGTGCTTCCGATCAATTCATGCCGAGCCATAAATGGCAGGGCCGATTCATCACTTTGTTTACACAGCTTTCGCTTGTGTTGAACAGAGCGTCCAGCGTGCATGATATAAACAGCTCGTTCCTTTCCTCCACATTGATGGCAACCATTGTTTGCAACTGAAGACGCGACAAAAGAAGAGCCAATCACAGCCCAATGTTGCCACAAGAAAATAGGACGCGCCTACAGTATTTATCGTGGCACATTCATTAACTGAAATTATTACGATGATCTAAGCGAGGACGCTCACTGTTTCACAATCTTCTTCTTTAGTTGCATATCGTTTGGTGTCCATTAGGTTCCTGTTTTTAAAACCATACACTCCCACACGGTTGGGTGTCCGTAAAGTTAAACCACACTATTTCGTTATTTCTGTTCTGCCTGATTTGTCATGGCAACGTGTTTTGTCCGTTTACAACGAAGCTGGGATAGTTGGTCTTAAGTCCGACGCATCCTAACTCAGCTTATTATTTGGGAGGGAAAGGGGTCGGTGGTGCATTCTTTCTGCCATCCCTAAACTTCAATGACCACCACTTAATGCTGGAAAATGAGTAATGAAATGGTAAGAAACTATAGGTAGTGTTGATGTGGTGTTAAAGAAGAATGTTGAGAATACCAAGGACAGAGAAGGAAACAAATGTTCATGTACTGAGAGTCAAGGATGTTACAAGATCACTCATCAAAGCCATAAGAAAATAACACATGATACATATGGGGCATATCAACAGAAGAGCTGCATTAAAGAAGTTAGCCGTATGTGGGGACAATACCAGGCAAGTGTGGCCGAGAAAGACACATAAATATCTAGTGGAAAACTAAGCTGGGCAACAAATAATAATATAAGCAACACCAATTTCTTGACAAATTTGAAGAGTCATAATAGAGGACGTCTGCTAATGAAAAGGAACTTGAAGAAAGAGCAAAGACAATAGACATACATACTGGAGAATGAATTATATTGTGTATCCTATAGTGCGCCATGTTAGCTGGTGCAGACGTTCAGGGGCCGCCATTAGCATACATACTCTCTATCTACAATGCTTGTAATAATCACTCGCAGCGTTGCCAGAATAACAGACATTCTGCTCGCCGCTGTTCATGTTTAATTTATCTCTTAACGTAAACACAGCATCATACACAACTTACAATCTTAACACTCATATTTTATCACTGCTGAAAATGTGAGTGTATTTATTTTAAGCAGAAATCGTCGAGGAAAGATGGCGGGACTTAAGTGTATTATATAGCAACAATTCAGTTTGCTGATAGCTACATAAATTCATGTTGCAGATTTGCGGTGATTTATTTAATGAAAGGCTGCATCAAATAAGCTATACGTAATTATTAACTCTGTTTCTGGACAATCATATTAACTGAAACTGTAGACGACGTGCACCTGTTTGGCCAATGCAGCTTTTGTACCAAGTGTCCACCATCATCAGTAGGACAATTCTGTAGTTGAGTAGAGCAGGGACCTTATTTGTTCTAACAGTCGGGAATTGCTGTCAAAGACAGGGGTAAAATGCCCCCGCGTTGATGTGGACGTCAAGGGTATACCTTCACAATATCTGCCCAAGATTTCATGGAACTCGACAGATCAGAGTCAGAGAATGACGTCGAATCAGTATCGCTGTGTTGGCCAGAAGCATAGACAACGGCAAAAGCAACTACCAATAAATTATAAACATCTCGCTCTGAAACTTCCGGCACGCTGATGGCGGGGTACGGCGTTCAATCTCCACACCGGCATTAAATTGGACTTAAAAGTTGACGTCTCGTTCAGAAAGCCATGACAAACTACTGAACGTGAACTTGTCTAGTAATCAATCTGGGGTTAACGTAACGCCCTGCAAAAGACATGCAACACAAAAAAGATGAATAGTATAACAGAAGTTCTGAAACGAAGTTCATTCATTCGGTGCAAAGGATATGCAACCCAAAGAAGAAGAATAGTATAACAGAATTTGAATAACGAAGACACAAACAATAGATTGCACGATTTATTGCCTGGCATATTTCGCTGCATCTCGTCAGGTACATACTGCAGAAATCACACAACTTACGTGAAATTAACTAGATAAATCCTTCAAGTTGAAATATACACAAATTCGCACAGTAATATCACTTATCTACCACGGTAATTTTAAGCTGACTAACATGTCTTTCTGTTTACACAATTCTGGCTTGCGTTGATAGATCATAATTGCTTCTGCAAATTTTAACAAGCGAGTATTTTGTGTTCTAAACAACACGCGAAATGCAGTATAACTAAAGTTGTAAAATGGTGTGAGGCATTCACTAATGTGCCCTCATGGAAAGAACTAGACACATTTCACTGAATCAGCAGAAGGTGTGGACAAGATGAATGCACTGGAGAGGACCCAATGAACAACTAGCCATAGTGTCTAATATCACTAGAAAGTCCTTCTGATGGCATCTATAGTAACGTGAAATACAGGGAGACCAAAAACACATGTAGAATATAATTACAGACAAGAATGAGTCAAATGGAAAATACACGGAGAGAAGATAGCAAAGAAAATAGGTGTTTGGTGAGAGATGGTAAAGTGTATATACTCCACTGAGGGACAAACGGTGGCAGCAACCGCAACAACCTAGATGAGGAGAAGGAAGAGGAAGACGACAACGACTAGGAGGTGTGTGTGTGTGTGCGCGCGCGCGTGTGTGTGTATGTGTGCGCGTGTTCCTACTTAAAGAAGGAATAATATGTTCAGTCCCAATCAGACAAGAAGTGAGTCGGGGATGCGTATCATCATCAGTACTATTCAATGCTTATTCGGACAAGATGATGGATGAAGCGACTAGAAATAAAACCTTAGGTTTAAAATTACTAGTGATCCAATATAGGCAATCACGTTAGCGGATACCTTAGCTATTAGAGAAACAACAGATACAAGTCATTATAACTACTACTGATCAAGTCAAACAAATCGAGGGCATAAATATTAACATCAAAGGAAAGACAACTAACAAGCACATACATTTCCCAGCATAGGGAAAATCATTACTGAAGATGCCTGATGGGAAACATAGCTAAGATAGAGGGTTGCAGTAGCCAAGAAAGTACAGTCAAACCTCGGTTTTCGTCGATTTTTTACGCAAAAAATTTGCGTCGGTTTCCGTCGGTTGCGTCGGATTTCGTCGACGTGCCCACGTGACCTCGCTGCTAATTTTGCGAAAACAAAGGGACCCACGCATTCTTCTGCTCAGCTTGGCGTTGTTTTTTGTTTTTGTTTTGTTTGTCGTGTGAGCATCACGTGCTATTAATAAAATATGAGAGCGGCATTAAGATAGCTGAAATCGGCCGCAAGTACGGGAATTCGCCATCCACGATAAGTTCCATTGTGGCTAAAAAGAAAGCAATAAAGGAGGTTAACGTAGGGAAAGAAACAATGGAAGATGTCGAATAGTTATTAGTAATTTAGATAAATCAAAAACAGTTAGATGGTGATTCTGTTTCGTAGGTTGTCGTATGTGAAAATGTCAGACTGTTGTATGCTGATCTCATTAAGAAAATGTCTGGGACAAGTGCTAGTAAATAATGATTTTAAGGCCAGCAGAGGATGGTTTGAAAAATTTAAGAAGCGCACTGGCATACACAGTGTTACTAGTCACAGCGCAGGTGCGAGTTCGGACAAGTTTGGGGTTGAAAGATAGTATTAAACACTATATTTATTCTTTATAAAATGTGTTGTTGGTATGTATTTTGGAGCGTCTAGAACGAATTAACTGGATTTACATTGATTCATATGGAAATAATTTCCTCGGTTTTCGACGGTTTCGGATTTCGCCGATTGTTTACGGACGGAATGTCGACGAAAACTGAGGTCTGACTGTATTCCGGGAGAATCACACAGTGCTAACATCAAGTGATACCAACACTGAACTGCGGAGACCAACAATCACCATGATCTGGTCCACAGGGCCGCGGTAACGCTTGCCTGCTGTGCTGGTGGTCCTGTATTCAAACCCCCCGCCCCACCACTATAGATCTGGGCTCCCAGCTCGACCAAGTCTAAAAATGGGCACCATTAAATTTTCTGGGAAGTAAACGCGACCGGTGCAATGCTGATCATTGTCCATTGAACGCCGATCTGTTTAAAAATATGGGTTCGCATCATGTACAAAATACGCCTCATAGCGTGAAAAGGGTCCTTTACATTCTTATATCTGGCCCACAACACCAAAAGGCTCTGAAATAAAAGATTAAAAGAACACAGAAGCCTTTAAGAAGTTGTATAGCAGGATGTAAAGAGAAAAAGATTCACGGAGTGAGAACACGAGACATCCTAGGAAAAACTACATCAGGCAAGCATGAGGACATGGTGGGGGAACAGAATTATGCCGAGCTGTAGAGAGTTGCTCAGAATAGGAGACAATAGAGCGACACGATCAGACGCTTCAACGCTTGTCTTCAGTCTCAATGGCCTAGCGGTGACTCTGCAAGGAGGTAAACTTGTTGAAAGGTAACAACCATTCAACCGGTCTGGGTTATAATTGGGACGTATTAAATAATGCATGCTGTTATTTCAGATACTGGGTTTTGTATGTGTTTTTCAGAGACATCGTGATATTCATTTTTATATGCATGTTTAGTGTTATGCTTTTATATAATTTAAGACAGCGTATGCTATCTAATCCTGCTATGTTTATTTTCATATCGACAGCTTTTCATTGAGTAACTTACAATTAATTATTATGTTACGTACTTTACAAAAGTGACTTGCACAGCGTTGTTTGCTGTATTTATTAAACCTGTTTTGCCGTTCACTATCTTTAAGGTGTTTTCTTTTGTCTTGGGTTCACTGTATTAATTCGCATCTTTTATTAAAGCTATCTGTTGTTCATATTTCTTACACTCATGTAGATAGTCATCATCAAGTGCCATGCCGGCTAGCTTAGGCGTTCATGACTCTCCACAGATCACGGTCTTTGGTTTTCTGGATCAACTCCGCTGTTGATATTCCTCCATGCCACCGTCTCAATCCATCCAGCATCATTTCTCTTGATCTGCCTCTCCCTCTCTTCCCCTCGATCTTTCCAGCTGTTACGACGTTCTCCAATGCCTTTCTTCCCATCACATGACCTCAAAAAAAGTTGTTTGCCTCTTTCTTATTGTTTTATATAATATTCTAGTTTCATCAGCCTCTTTCAAGCAGTCGTTGTTTGTTACTTTGGCAATCCAAGGAATTCGCAACATTCGTCTCAGGAACCTCATCTCTGTTGCTCCCAAGTTCTTAATTTGTTCATTTACATTCCAAGATTCACGGTCATGCAGCAAAACATGTTCTATATAGCACTTCAGAACTATTTTTCTTACATTCAATGATAGAGACTTAATGCATAAGATACTCTTCATTTTCTTAAATGCAGCCTTTGCTTGCCCTATTCTGCTCTTAATCTCTGTGGTGCATCTTCCATCTGATGTTACAAATGTCCCTAGATATTTAAAACTATCCACTTGGTGAATAATTTTCTCTTCTATCTCTATTTCCCATTTAGGCGTCACATTTTTCTTTGATATCACCATGGTTACTGTTTTCTTGATATTCAAGGAGAATCCTTTCTTTGCACTTTCTGTTACTACAATGTCCAACAACTGTTGTAGATCTTTTGCATTATCCGCCAACAATACTGTGTCATCTGCATAGCGTATATGTAGATAGTCCTGTGCATTATTATACTTCTATTCAGCACAGTTTTGTTTTTCTATAGCAAAATAGCTATTCCTAGCTGTAATTGTTCTATTGCAATGAATAATTTCTTCCGGCTTACAATGGCGGTCATGTCGGTAGTTTGTCTAGTTCACATGGACGCGATAGTGTCCCATATCGGAATGGTGGATTCTTTCGTGCATGCGAACTCCAGTTTTTTGGGTGCTGATGGTGGTGGCGTTATTAAAAGGAAACATCGCAGACATAAGATAAGGCAGGAGAAACAGACCAGGAGGAGATGCAAGACGAACACAGTTTTATCCACAAGGCTGCTTAAGAAATATCCTGGCAGTTAAAACTGGAATTGTGTCAACATTACTAAATAGGGCCCTTTTATTTTGGGCCAGAAATGTTATTACGCAGATGTCATTCCTCCACAGGAGGATAACCTAGGAAATGGCGATTTTTAAATGGTGGGCGACACATACTTCTAACATAAGACACGACATAAGAAACAGTATTTTGGTAGTTGAGACGCACATGTCCATGTGACGAACTGAGACGGTCCTCGCCCATTTTAGCTAGTTAATGTCTATAACTGCAACAGCTCAGTCACAGCACGACGGCAGTGTCTGGATATATTATATCAGTCACAGCACGACGGCAGTGTCTGGATATATTATACATGAGCAGTTAGCGGTTGATTTCTGCGGGGATTTCAATGCTAAAGGAAATAATACGAAAACGTGAACACGTAGACATGGTCTAGAACAGGAAGACACACTTGTCACAACTGATCTAATGAGCATGACAAGCAAGTAGAAAAGGAAAAGAAATCAGCGCGATCGGTTTAACCTTTGTAACATTTTCCTTGGTGCCTTTCTGCGGATATCATGGAACTGATCATTTCCCTTGCGGTATTCTGGTTCAGAACAGCAGACACCTACAGTTATGTCTGTCTAACACCCTTTCATTTACAACTACGCTGGAGTAGATGAAATCTGTACAGTGCAACAGAAATAAGCACATGGCTCCACCTATAAGCGGAACAACAGGTTTAAAACAAACCTGGTGGCGAGAGGAGATGGAAAAAGTATGGTCGGTTGAGCGAAAGGCAGTACAGCAGGGGAGAACGCGAGACAGGTACATCGGGCACAATTCAAACTGATTACCACTCTAAAACAGAAGGAAGCTGATCCTGTGAGTTTTGTCAAGAGGTTTGCAAGACTGGCGAAAGCAGAAAAGTCGGCTGAATGTTGTTAGATCATCTGTAAGTCACCTAAGTTATATAGTCGTCTACATCGTGACCACAAGACCTAAAGTGATTCCTGGTTTTGAATACACTTGGTGGCACCTATCTAAAGAGGGACATAAAAACGCATTTCCGACAAGGTTTCTGGAACAAGCAGATCAAAGGAACATGACCATGACCCGTGGATTACGCACTAAAACGGGTGACCTGACTTGAGCTAAAATCCTACATTAAAGCACTCGGGACATTCACATAAGTGCTCCGTCCTCATCCTCAACAGCCAACGAAGAATCCCAATGCTAATGGTACCATTTGCAGTCTGACTGTGTGTCCGCCTGACCTTTCCTCGGAGTCACTAAAACAGGAATTTCACAAATCTGTGGCACGGTTAAAACATGGCGACGAACACAATCACATCAGAGGACATTTACCAAGCGCCTGGGGTCATGGAATATTGCTTGAGGTCTCATCCAGTATGTAGCTTAGTTAGAATAACAGTGGCAGCTGAATTGAGTGAACTTGTGACTGCATGCCCGGATGGTAGGGTTACTGTGTTAGTTAGGATGTTATTAGCTGTCGGCCTTTGAAGATGCCAAACGAAATGAATGGCGGACATTTTGGCTTGTTCTGGGGCTGTTGTAGAAGGCCCATCATTAGACCAAGGAAACCGCTTGATGTCATTATATATCTCGGTGCAATAGCTGATTTCCATGACAATGGCGAGGTATCAGCCTTGCTCAGGATGAGAGACACTGGTGTAAAGCAAGGAGATGCGAGACTTGACGGCTGTTTAAGAGACAACTGGTGTGATAAGCTGTCACAATCGTGGAAACTTAGGCGGAATTCTGAATAACAATGGACTTGTCCAGCTTGCAATGACAATTGCCCATTTAACTAATTTGATTATTTTCATTTTTATTCATTGGTTATTTGGCATATTCGTGTTATAACAACACTTTTTAGACTCTTCATTTCGAGCTTCGATTTTACGTTAGCAACCATTCGTCTGGTTATCCTTGTGTTAACTGCTGTTTTGATGCTACCTTTGCCCAGACATATGCCTTGTATAGAGGATATAACTATACAAGGCATGTCTATTGTTCATCCAGCACAGACAATTCAGGAAGATATGCTCGAGGCCTAATTTTGCCAGGAACAAGGTACATAATTAGAATCAATTACAAATGGCTTATTTTCAATTATGTTATGTAAACTTTGCATATTCTTTTGGACAACGATAGCCGTTTTTTATAGGGCAGGGTTTATTATTTTCAGGTTACTTGAGCACATGCAGATGCTAAGAAAACTGGGATTATGAAATCTAAGACAGTGTATACATTTTAACAGCAACAAACAATCTTAGAACTGTGATCTGTTGATACCATTTGTAGAACTGCATCTGAAATAACAAGCTGATGTTGTCTCCAGCTACGCCGTATTTTCTTTCATAATAGTAAGTGTGTGTGTGTGCGCGCGCGCGCACGTTCGAGTGCGTGCATGCGTGTGTAAGCATGCATTGTATGTGTGCAATCTGTGCGTGCATTGTGCATGTGGTGAGAGACCAGCAAAGTAGGTTATGTTACATTCCATTGTACTAGACGAAGAAGCTTTAAACCGACATACAGATGTTACAACGTCGTGCGATAAGCGCTTGTTCAGGGAACGCAAGCTTTACTCAAGAATACTACAGCTGATCACGACAGTTACGCCCAAACATGACACACAATGATGATGATAAGCAAGCAATCACCAGTGAAGTTTGCTTCCTACCAACATTTCACTAAAGTACTTTCCTTCACGCGGCTGTTGGCCACGTTCTGTGTTGATCATCCGTGACATCCAACTAACCCATCAAACATAAAACTGCACTTGAGCGGGCATGGGCGTGTGTATGTGTTAGAAACAGTGCGTGTATGTGTTAGAAACAGTGCGTGTATGTGTTAGAAACAGTGCATGCCTGTGTACACGTCCTCGCAGTTAGAAGAAGCAAAACAAGTATCAAGTGAACGGGGAATTAAATATAAACACACACAACTATATTTTTTTTTTAACAGAAAGACACACACACATACACAGGGTGCAGACTACGAACTGGAAAAGACGTTTCATTTATCAGCAATAGGGTTAGTTAAAACACGAACCTTGAAAATCTTAACAATGGTGAAACTCGACAACGTATGGCAGCAGACTACTAATGTATGGTTTCTGTTGCCGTAGCAAATGTCAGAGGTTTCTAGAGTCTAATATCCCACTGTCCAATCGGTATTATCAATTTCTTTTTCTATGTGAAACACATTTCACGACAAAGTAAAACATCAGAGCAATAAACACAAACAAGACACACACGCGAACATTAAACAGCCATATTCACAAGTGAAACGACGGAACTTGGAGATGACCAACTGAAAACATATGTTCCATGGAGCTGTTCTATAACTCAGACCCCCATCAACACGTAGCAGATTTTGGATAGAACGTCATTCTTATCATTGCCCGCCAACAGGATTCTCCATCATTTGCCAGTTACACTGCCCCGTGCATTTGCCTACCCAATGTGCCTTCAACGCCCTGTTGACATTGCCGTATAGAACGTCGTTCTCATCACTGCCCGCCAACAGGATTTCCCCATCATTTGCCAGTTCCTCTGCCTCGTGCATTTGCCTACCCAATGTGCCTTCAACGTCCCGTTGCCATTGCCGTGCTGATTGACCCCCGCCGCTTCTTCCAGGAACCATCCCTCCTACCCCTGTGCGTTTAATATGGCCAACGTTCTTCAGTTTTCCCAGACATGATCTTGTAGAATAGCAGTATCATCATCTTCTTCTTGGTCACCGTATCCTGTGTGTATTTTTTCTGTACATTAAGTTCACAAGCCTTTCGCAGTGTGTGTGTGTGTGTGTGTGTGTGTGTGTGTGTGTGTGTGTGTGTGTGCGCGCGTGTTCGCGTGCACACGTGTGTGCGTGCGTGCGCGTGTGTGGGTGGAGGAGGGGTGGTCAGGTGTTTGGGTGTGGGTGTGTGTGGTTTTTTTTTTTTTTAATGTTCATTAAAACTGTTAGCAGTGGCAATGTCGTCCTCGCAGTTAGAAGAAGCGTGATTAGTCATAACCTCGTCCTAAAAAGATAAAAAGCTTCTTCGTCCAGTACAATGGAATGTAACGTAACCTACTTTTCTGGTCTGTCACCACATGCACAATGCACGCACAGATTGCACACACACAGTGCACACATACAATGCATGCTTACACATGCATGCACGCACTCGAACGTGCGCGCGCGCACACACACACACACACACACACTTACTATTATGAAAGAAAATACGGCGTAGCTGGAGACATCAGCTTGTTATTTCAGATGCAGTTCTACAAATGGTATCAACAGAAAATTAAGAATACTACAGCTGATCACGACAGTTACGCTCAAACATTACGTTTTTTTTTTAGAAGAAGCGTCATTAGTCATAACCTCGTCCTGTTCGCATCTACGCTGAGTCCTGTAAGTAAACGTAGTATTCCGCTGACTAGTAAGATAGTTCAGTACAGTCATCCAAAGTTGATCACATTTAGCCTCTAGACTGTTTACACAATGTACAGGGTGCTGGTATGACCCTAAAACAGATGGTTGTATCACATTAGAATTCTTTAGGTAGCTAGAATACGGTAACAGAACAATTGGGAACAAATATGAACCAAGGATGTGCACAAGTTTTAGTTCGTTGGGCAACAACCAGCAGCAGGATCTTAATCAGTGAAGACGCACAATAAGACACCGCCGGAAAAGAACTCTTACGTAAGATGAAGAGTAAACATGTTAAAGGGTGGACCAGACTACGCATCGGGGATTCAAGGAGTTATTAACTAGGTCAGAACAGACTGAAGTTCTAAAATAGTATGCCAACTATTGTTTCACTATTGTGATAATCCAACGAGGCTATGGGGCTTGTAGCAATATCCAGAACCAAACCGATTCAGTGGTCACACTTAGGAATATTTCCAACCAACTGCATCCTTTATGCTTATAACGTTTCCCAAAGAAATAAATTTACTCCTCGCCTTCTTGGGAGCCATCCTCTCCAAACAGTGCTGCCAATTGTTTTCCATATCAATGAATTTTTTTTTTTATTTGCCGCGACCAGAGCAGATACAGTCTTAAGTCGATTAGTGGGGTCCGTCTCTGCTGATGGGCAACATTTCAATAAATGCGCCTCCTGGAGATGTAATAACATGTTTATTTCAACAACGAATCAAAACGGCAATTTAGCGGTGTTCCATTTACTGTTCAACTCAAGGCGAGAACTAATACTAGCCATTTACTATAAAAGAATGCGTAATAGTGGCTGTCAAAATTAATTCTAATATACCGCCTATCCAATGATGCGGCAGTCTTGGTGGCCGCGAGACAAAGCACAAGCGCTTGAAGTTCCGATGCACTAATGGCGGGATAGAGGGATCGTTCCCCACAACGTTGACTTCCTGTTCAGAAATCCATGACAAACTACTGAACGAAAACCGGCGTATAAAATCAGCCTGCGATTGGGATTGATCGCAACATCTTGCAACAAAGTACATACAACATGTGTGTTTATCCACTGATACGGACAACCCGGTATATAGGCAACACACGGAAACATCGTTTCAAGGTAGAAATTGAGACACAGACTTTGAGAGCCGGATTACCGAAAATCATCCCGAATTCGGTATCAACTAATTGCTGACCAATTGTAACCACACAGTCGCCATAAATGAATCGTCCATGCCTTAGTTATCATCACTTGCACACACGTCATTTCTTTCCATATTCTTTTCCCTACATCATGTTCGCCAGCTCCGTGATGAAGGAGTTACGGACGCGGTTCGTGATCCTACATACCCGCGTTTGAAACACAGATGTGCGCGATTTGGCAGCAGACCGCGTTGCGTTGGATTTTTACGAAGTGGTATGTATGCCGGTCGCTCAGAAACTACTGAACGTAAACTTGAAAAGAGATCACAACAGCAAAAGATGCTGGCATTGACTGCAACGTCCTGTAAAGGATATGCAATTAACAAACATCATGTTCAGCCGACTCCGTGGCGAAGGGTTAAGGACGCAGTTCGTAATCCCACATACTTGCGTTTGAAACAGAGCTGTGTTAGTTTTTTTTTAATGAAATGGTATGGGTGCCGGTCGTTCAGAAAGCAACCTTGCAAACTACTGAACGTAAAACTTGCCCAGGAATCACGAACAGCGAAAAAATGCTGAGGTTGACTGCTACCTCCTGTAAAAGATATGCAACAACTTTAAACATCACGTTCACAGCGACAACAAGGAGCACGTGAGTCGCTACTTATGTTCGTTAATTTATTGGACAACTGTTTCCCCGGAGACCAATCTCTAGATAAAAAAAATTTAGTTGCATGTCCTACACAGGACGTAGCAGTCAACTCAGGCATTTTCGCTGTTCGTGATTGCTGGACAAATTTTGCGTTCAGTAGTTTGCCATTGCTTTCTGAACGAGTGGCACCTATACCTTTTTCTAAAAAAACCAGCACCGCTGTGATTCGAACCCGGGTATACGGGCTCACAAACCGCGTTCGCAAGCCCTTAGCATTAGAACAGACCGGCTCTCCAGATAACCACCCACAAATCACAAGGATTTAACAACGGTGCAAAGGAAATAAACAAACGAGAGCGGCGTTGTACGCCTGTGACTTGCTTGTTAATCTTCTTCTTCCTTCGCCTTCAGATGACAATATGACTTAATCCAAATGTGACAGCTAGAAAAGAAGAGGAGGAAGAAGAGAGAGGAGGGAGGGAGTAGAGAGAAGAGAAAGAAAGGAATGATGAGGGAAATGATGTAAATAGTGTGAAGCCTAAAAGTTCGTTCCTCAGTCGAACTCTGCCTACTACACACTACCTTTGATAGTAAAGAAATATGAAGAGAGAGAAGGAGAAAAAAGAGGATGAGAGTAAGGGATACGACAGATGTAGGTTCGTGTCTCCGCGTGAGAACAATAGTTAATTACTATTGCACCATCAATGTCTCGTGGTGTAGGTTATCAGGTTATAGAAGAGATGTACAGCCTCACAAAGTCTCTAAGCTACTCTACTTATGTTACTTCAGACTAACAAGTCGGAATAAAAGACAACTCAATAATATATTTAATTCCTTCTTGAACAATAACAGAGTGACAATCTACAACATAATCACATAAAGTAACCAGTACATGCATTGAAGACACATCTGCGTATAATCGACTCCAAAAAACAACACAATACTGCATGTCGCCACAAGGGGAGGTAGATAATGTAATAAACTATACAACCAGATGTTAGAGAAATACTACCTACAATCACCTCCTAACCGCATGAATAAGAAGACTAAAGCTAGGAATTACACCGGCCTTTGTTTCATAACTATCTCTCCATAGGCTTATTAGTGGTCCATATATTCAGCCCAAACACCCATTGATCCATAGATTGATCCATCAATCCATATACCCAGGGATTATCTTGTTCAGATGGATATCTGTTTAGACAAGTATGCCCGGTATGCTTGGGCGACTCCCTTTTACCCAGGCAATGCATTCAACTTCTGCCATCCAGTGGGTTTTCTGGTCGTCCTTCTGGGTTTCATATTTAAAATACGATTGCTCTCTTCAACCTCGTTTGCCGTGGATCCCACCACCGGTTTCCAGTCGTATTTGACATTAGTCTCCTGTGTGGTTCCAACCGCAGTGTCCCTGGCTAGTGGTTGTCCTATTTGACGTTTAGCCATCTACTGCAACTAACGAGCGGTCTCCTTAGCTGGCGGTCTTCTTAACTCAAGTGGCTTTCTTGCACTTTAACGACCCTCGGACTCTGCGTGTCTTTCCCTTCTTTGGCTTATCTGCCTTGGGTAGGTTCCGTTCACAGATCCTTAGTCGCTCTCACTCCTATCAGTGATTCAGACGAATTCTAGCATGAGCGCTTGTCCGTCTTCCTTCACTTCCTCCTCCTACAGATACTATACAGACTTGGGCACGGATTAGCCACAATTTCTGAAGTCCTGTTACTATGTTCCTTGGGCTGCCCCAAGAGGGCTCAGGCCCCCGCCGCTCCCGGAGTCCACTATTAACTGTCCTCTCTCCTGCTCGACTCTTCTAACTCACTGGATCCCAAAATATATATAACTATATACTTGGCGCTTCTTTCTGGAATCACGTGACGTCGCTGCCCCTTGTCCTCCAATCAGTACCTCGCGTACCCTGCTTAATTTGCATACTACTATCATATCATTAACCCAAATCTACATTGTCTCTGAAGTTCATGGTCCTGGGTTTATCGTCCTTGTTTGAGTTCATGCTCTTTAAATTAGATTTCCCAGCTCAAGCACGTTCCCACTGCTATAAATCTGCCCCTCCGTTGTATTTCTTGCCCAAACTGACAGTTCCCGACAAAGCCTATGCTAAGTTTGGCTTCATGTTTCCTGAATTTCTCATTTCACTAACAACTAAAGGTAAACCGTCGGTCAGCGGGCTGCACTAGAGTCATTGCCCGACCACTCACTAATTTTGAACTTACTGGTCGGTGAACTCTTTGTCGAACCAAAAATATCCCAGTTAATGCTTTCCAGTAAACTCATTCGCCTAGAGACAATGAAAGCATACTGTCTCATACCCACCTACCAAAAGTTGATGGGTCCCACCATCAATATAGCGTCATTCCTCCTTGAGATCGAAGCCCTGGCTCCGCATCTGACATTCCTCATAAACAATATTGGATGCCTAAGGGGAAAACTCTTTTTGGAACTTCCACCCCAAATAATAATAATAATAAAAAATACTGGTTGCATCCCCTGCTCTCCCAGTGCATAAGGCAGTTAAAACTTCTGACGTGCATCCTAACGATATTGTAATCAAGTACTATTATCCATAAAAACAGTTCAATACTTGGCATGCCGGGGATTCCCCCAGACAACAAAATCATACATCAAAGGGTGCACATAAAGACACCAAAATGAAAACAATATCAATATAGGCATTCACTTAATATGCCATCCCCCTGTAACAACAACAAAACCAACAATCAAATTCACATCGGTGCTACCCACTAGGACATATGTAGTCATCCTTGAATCTGAAAAAAAAACATTGTAACAATTCCTGTGACACGACAGGCAAATGCCTGGCCACCACACATAATAAAACAACAAATTCCCCCCTATTCGCAAGGACAAATCAGCATGAAGCTGCAATCTTCCCAATCGCCGACGCTGTACACAAAAACAAATCAGCCCCTGCCGTAAGTAGACAACATTTAGTGGCCACAGACACAAACCAAAGTATGCCCAGTTCTTGGACATTATGCTTTATCCTCTTGGCGCTGAAATAACTCTGAAAAAAAATGTGTGCCCAGTTCTTGGACACCCTGGCGCTGAAATAACTCTAAAAAAAAACATTTGTTTGCCCAGTTCCCGGACATGGCGCTAACATATATTCTTCGCCATGCCCCTTCACATTAAAACCAACATGTACCGGCATTAACATCTACTCGGGCAATCTCAGATTATAAATGGTCTCCTTGGCCTCCTGACACGACATTGAACTATGTGTAGTCCTTATGACACCTAATACTGCAGTTGTGTCTGCCCAACACGATAGAGTGAGGTGCAAACAAAATTAAAAACATTCGCATACCCGACTTGACACCTTCCGCTATGGAAATAACAAGGGAGCTAACTGCTCCACAACAGTTGATCCCCTCAAGTAGTCATATTCCTTTAAACAACAAAATAACATGTTTCTAACTAAGTTCAACCTGTAAAACAAACAAAGGATGGCTAAACGTGACTACACCAAAATTGCCATTCAATTATGAACCAACACTACACCACGAACGTTTAACTAATTATTAAACTACTGTTCATTGTCATGCTGAGATAAATATCTAAGGAATATGTTTCTGCTTGCGGGTGCTCTCTGGATTCCGTTTTCTTCTTCACTGAATTTCTACGATTGTTTTCTTTAAAGTGTCTATTCTATATGCACGGGCAGAAATATAGGGCGTCACTGGTCGTTCACTGCCCAACACCGTTAACATGTCTATCATGAAACTTGAACACGCCGGTACACTGAATTCCACCTCTGTTCCCGCCTTAAAAAAAAAGGGATTTTCTAACTACCACGAGTGACACTGTCATCTGTCTCTTCACAACAGCCATAATTAACTCACTGCATAAAACAAAAGGGAAACATCACCTCATGATGATCTAATTGTTATCGTTCATGCGTGCATTTCTGGTATGCACATGTGCCATTGGTAACATTTGGCACAGCCCGTCTCGCTCTGCCGCTGGTGGGGCACGCTAGCACGATGAGTCCTTGTTGTCGTTCCTTGAAGGGCAACACACAAAAAAAGGGGGGGGGGAGACACATTGTTCTGATGACTTCAGATGTGGCCACTGCCACCAAACGTATTGCGTTCAGCCAGGCAAAGCACTTTGCATGGCTCTGGGTTTCGCCTGCCATGCCCTGTCATCAATTATGACTCTTGACTACCTGGACGAAGAGTGGGTGACCTTTGTATAACGGTGGAGTATTTTATTCTGATACTCTTTAATGATGAAAAGATAAGGCCACCTTTACGTTGTTTTGCACTGCTCAGCTGATGTCTGAGCTTATTTCGGACAGATTCCGCTGCGCTGACTCTCCTTCTGAGTTGGCTATCCCTGGGTATTTTGTTGTTGTATGTTGGGTTTTCCTGTATTCTTGTAGCAAGGTGGTTTGGCCGGTGTACTTTACATAAGAGTTTCTAACTGAACAGACTTAGTAGAAACCTCGCCGACAGATAGTTCAGACAATTTACCAACCAGCTATGAGATAAGTAGCCTAGTAAAGGAACACTTACTGAGACAACTATCGAGCAGGCAATAACGAACTACTGACTATAAGCGACAAATCTATGTATACGATCTTACTATATAGTATAATCTGACACCACAGAAACAAAGTTCACATGGAATCTCCTGGGAGCTCCCGGACTAAGCTGGAAGGTCCCAGAAAATTCTGGAAACATATCCTTGCCAGACGACGCCATTTTGTGACAGCTAGAAAAGAAGAGGAGGAAGAAGAGAGAGGAGGGAGGGAGTAGAGAGAAGAGAAAGAAAGGAATGATGAGGGAAATGATGTAAATAGTGTGAAGCCTAAAAGTTCGTTCCTCAGTCGAACTCTGCCTACTACACACTACCTTTGATAGTAAAGAAATATGAAGAGAGAGAAGGAGAAAAAAGAGGATGAGAGTAAGGGATACGACAGATGTAGGTTCGTGTCTCCGCGTGAGAACAATAGTTAATTACTATTGCACCATCAATGTCTCGTGGTGTAGGTTATCAGGTTATAGAAGAGATGTACAGCCTCACAAAGTCTCTAAGCTACTCTACTTATGTTACTTCAGACTAACAAGTCGGAATAAAAGACAACTCAATAATATATTTAATTCCTTCTTGAACAATAACAGAGTGACAATCTACAACATAATCACATAAAGTAACCAGTACATGCATTGAAGACACATCTGCGTATAATCGACTCCAAAAAACAACACAATACTGCATGTCGCCACAAGGGGAGGTAGATAATGTAATAAACTATACAACCAGATGTTAGAGAAATACTACCTACAATCACCTCCTAACCGCATGAATAAGAAGACTAAAGCTAGGAATTACACCGGCCTTTGTTTCATAACTATCTCTCCATAGGCTTATTAGTGGTCCATATATTCAGCCCAAACACCCATTGATCCATAGATTGATCCATCAATCCATATACCCAGGGATTATCTTGTTCAGATGGATATCTGTTTAGACAAGTATGCCCGGTATGCTTGGGCGACTCCCTTTTACCCAGGCAATGCATTCAACTTCTGCCATCCAGTGGGTTTTCTGGTCGTCCTTCTGGGTTTCATATTTAAAATACGATTGCTCTCTTCAACCTCGTTTGCCGTGGATCCCACCACCGGTTTCCAGTCGTATTTGACATTAGTCTCCTGTGTGGTTCCAACCGCAGTGTCCCTGGCTAGTGGTTGTCCTATTTGACGTTTAGCCATCTACTGCAACTAACGAGCGGTCTCCTTAGCTGGCGGTCTTCTTAACTCAAGTGGCTTTCTTGCACTTTAACGACCCTCGGACTCTGCGTGTCTTTCCCTTCTTTGGCTTATCTGCCTTGGGTAGGTTCCGTTCACAGATCCTTAGTCGCTCTCACTCCTATCAGTGATTCAGACGAATTCTAGCATGAGCGCTTGTCCGTCTTCCTTCACTTCCTCCTCCTACAGATACTATACAGACTTGGGCACGGATTAGCCACAATTTCTGAAGTCCTGTTACTATGTTCCTTGGGCTGCCCCAAGAGGGCTCAGGCCCCCGCCGCTCCCGGAGTCCACTATTAACTGTCCTCTCTCCTGCTCGACTCTTCTAACTCACTGGATCCCAAAATATATATAACTATATACTTGGCGCTTCTTTCTGGAATCACGTGACGTCGCTGCCCCTTGTCCTCCAATCAGTACCTCGCGTACCCTGCTTAATTTGCATACTACTATCATATCATTAACCCAAATCTACATTGTCTCTGAAGTTCATGGTCCTGGGTTTATCGTCCTTGTTTGAGTTCATGCTCTTTAAATTAGATTTCCCAGCTCAAGCACGTTCCCACTGCTATAAATCTGCCCCTCCGTTGTATTTCTTGCCCAAACTGACAGTTCCCGACAAAGCCTATGCTAAGTTTGGCTTCATGTTTCCTGAATTTCTCATTTCACTAACAACTAAAGGTAAACCGTCGGTCAGCGGGCTGCACTAGAGTCATTGCCCGACCACTCACTAATTTTGAACTTACTGGTCGGTGAACTCTTTGTCGAACCAAAAATATCCCAGTTAATGCTTTCCAGTAAACTCATTCGCCTAGAGACAATGAAAGCATACTGTCTCACAAAGAAAGCAGCAGTCAACTTGAGCTTGTTGACATCTCCATAAAGTGTGTCCTTAATTGGAATGTGTTGTGTAGGCCAAAACGGTGTTCGCTGTTCTACATATGTTAGACACTTCTGCAACAAATGTTTGGCTTTATTTTACCAGTTACAAAGTCACACCCATCAGTATCTCCCATTGTTAGTTTATTAAATATGTAGTATTTCAGTTTATTATGTCCCGTGCGGAGTCTGAAGATTATTTACTTGTTCTTTTCAGTTGAGTTGGTAAAAAAACAAACATCTATCTGGTGACGTGAATGATTGTGAATCTAATCCGAGCGAGCGGTAAAACCCCAAACAAATTACAATAGAAGCGAGACAACTTTGACATCGATTTCATTCAGAACAACAATGCACTTCAAAAATGGTTCAGCTAACGAAATCAAGTAACCAGCATGTCACCCGACCGTTATTTAAATCTTCTCTCTTCTCCGCCGTCCTTTCATGTGGCTTCTGAACTGCGACTGTTTAAAATAAAACACTTGAAAATATAACCATACTATGTGGACGGGTGAAAGAACCGGATGGGAAACTACACGTTCCGGAAACACGGCGCAGGATCACAGGAGGTTTTTGTAAAGTTTCTGGATGGGAACCAGTTACAACAATGGACCCTTGCTTCTGAGGGAGTCTTAGGAGAGCTGGAAATTGGCGACGTTTGTTTTCTTACGATTAACCCACTGATATGTTGTATATTTTAGATGTCCATATCTCCCATCCCCAGTCACATTATGTGGTTATTCTTCTTCTTCTTCTTTCGTTCGCCTGAAATATGCTTATAACTGCAATGTTGTCTCTTGTATGAATCCAACAGTCTTTTTTAGTTCATTCAGCGGTCCATAGAGTTTATCTTCCACTGTTGTCTCTCTAGGCCAGAAGGTTCGCCTGGATATGTTGTAGTTTGGGCAATCCTGGAGTATGTGCTCTGCTGTCTGCGACGCCAAACCACATGTGCACATGGCTGAGTCACCAATCTTGAATTTTGTATACATGTGGTTGCGTAATCTATTGTGTCCTGTTCTGAGGCGCAGAAGAATGACCTGTTCTGGTCTGTCCATAACGTGGTAGTCGTCTTGAGTAAGGTTTGGTGGCCTTCTGACTGATTTGATCATTCTTATCTTTTGGTGGTATGTAATAGGCACATCAGGTTGTTCTTCTTTTGCTCCTTCCTTAGCCAATCGATCAGCTCTGTCGTTTCCGGGGACTCCACAGTGGGATGGTATCAACTGTATGGTGATCTTACGCTGACTGCTAAGTTCAGAAGGTAGTGTCATCAGAACTGGCAATTTCCCAGACAGGAGCGCCTCTATTACGGATTTTGCATCTGTCAATATCACCACAGGTTTGTGTACCATGGCTGGTATTTTGTAATTTCTCTGTGGCTATCTTGATTGCCTCAATTTCAGCATCATAGTTATGGCAGTACTTTCCTGTTGGAATTCTGGCCGTGCCTCTAGTATTATTTGGGTATTCTATGTACACTCCCGCTCCTCCATTTCGAACAGCATTTTGTGCTGACCCATCTGTGTAAACTCGGATCCATAGGTCCTGTGGGTATTCGTCACCAAGGAAGCTGAGAGTGGTTGTTCTGCGCTGTACAATGTTCTGTTCTTCCTTGTCAAATATTCCTCTCACTTTTGACTGGATTTGTAGCGATATTCTATGTTCATCTTTCCACTGGGTTCGCTCTGGAATGGTTGTCAGGGGGATACCAACTGTGGGAAGATCGATGGTTTCTCTGCAGAGTTGTTTGGCCTGGTGGATGAAACTACTTCTTTTCAACCGCCCCATAGCTAAGTTTTCAAATCGGTTCTTCATAGGGTGGCCTGACATGCTGAGAAACTGTTCTACTTGTATGAGTGTTTTTGTATCTCTGCGTTCTCTTAAAGCTTGTGTCCTCCCCATTTTCTCCATTGCTACTATAGGGGTTGATCTCATCCCTCCTGTGATGACTCTAAGAGCTTGATTTTGCACCTTGTCCAGCTTCTGCAATGTAGTTTTTGATGCTGAACACCACGCAGTTGACCCGTATTCCAAGTGTGGTCGTATGCTCTGCTGATAAACTTTGCTAAGTATTTTCCCGCTGGCTCCCCAAGTGGTTCCAGTTAGCTTTCTCAGGATGGCAATTTTCCTTCTGGCTTTTGCTACTGCTTTTTTAATATGTTTTCTCCATGTCAGCCTATCGTCGAATGTTACACCAAGGTATGTTGGTTCGTCTTCTCTTAGGGGTGTTCCATTTATCTGAATGCTCCCTGCCTTTTGTTTCGGAGAAAGGGTAAATAGAGTGGTGCTGCACTTGTCAGTGTTTATGCTGATACACCATCTATCCACCCATGTAACAAATGTATCTACAGCTCTCTGTAGCAATATGGTGGCCACTGATGCATGTTCATTTGCGCTCCACAAAACCAGGTCATCAGCGTACATTTAATTTAATTCCATCCGGTAGATTAGCAACAAGATCATTGATGAAGATTAGAAAAAGTGTTGGGGACAGGACTCCGCCCTGGGTAACACCGTGACGCAGTAGTACTTTCTTGCTCTTGAGACCGTCTATCTGTACTCGGGCTCTTCTGTTGTGCAAGTATGCTTTTACCCATTTGTACATTCTTCCATTGACTTTACAGTTTCTCAGTTTCTTCATCAGACCTTTCCAGACTTTGTCAAAGGCTTTCTTCAGATCTATCCAAGCCGCAAGTACCAGCTTCTTCTCTTGGAATGCATCCTCAACTTCTTGAGAGGGGTAGGTTGTCTGATCTTCCGTAGAGTAGCACTGCCTAAAGGCAGCCTGTTGTGGCACAAGGATGTTTTCACTTTCAATGTACCACTGTAGTCTGTGATTTATGACGCGTTCCATTGTTTTGCAGAGACAACTGGTGAGGCTAATGGGTCTGTAGCTGGAGGCAATGGAACTGTCTTTCCCAGATTTTAGGAGGGGTATCATGATTGCTTCTCTCCAGACTTGTGGAACACTGCCTAAGGTCCATGTATTATTAAAGATCTGTAGTAGCTTTGCTTTGGCCTCTGTTCCTAGGTTCCTGATCATTTCATTGGAGATACCATCAGCTCCTGGTGATTTTCTCATTTTCAGTTTTGATATGGCTAGCTCCAGTTCACTGAATGTGATAGGTGTCTCCATAACCTCATGTACAATTTCCTTCTGTCCTGTATTTTGCCATTTCTCTCGAATCTCTTGTTGTTTCTCTGGACTAATTTCAATATTGTTATCTTGTGCGAATGAGTCCGCAAAATGATCAGCTGCTTGCTTTCCTGTTAAGATGTTTCCGTCTTTATGTAGCGCAATTTTTGAGTTTCTCCCCGTGCCCTCATCGTTAAGCTGTTTTATTAGCCTCCATAACTTCCTTGTGTCTCTTTCAAAGTTCAGTGACTCTGTTTTCTCCTGCCAGCTTTTCCGTCTAGCCTGCAGTTGGGCCCTTTGAAATTTGGCTTTTGCGTGCTGATATTTATTGTGGTGCTCTTGGCTGGGATTGGCCTCTGCTTGTTTTCTACATACATCCACATCATTATGCAACTGTTCCAGTTCACTATTCCAGTAGGGTTTATAATGTTTACGGGCTCCTCTTGGTATTGTTTCTCGTGCTGCCTGTAGTTATGAAATATGGACCATGTGTAAAAGAGATGACAAGTGTATAGAAGCATTCCAGATGTAGTGTTACCAAAGAATGACAACATCCAGCATAACTTTTACATATAACGAATGAACACAAACTGTATTAGGGAAGAATGACAAAAGGAAACAAACATGCACGTACAAACGCTTCTCCCAGTCTTTATCAACAATTAATACAACCATGAATACTACTAGAGGGATGAAATACCGCAACCACAAATAAATCATGGAAATGTCGAGATGAAACAAATTGTTTTTATGTATGTATTCTCCATCCATTTCTCATGTGCCTGTATTATAACAATAATAATGTTAATATGGCTTTTGCTTCTTTTTAACACCGCTATCTCGTTCCACCTTTAAGTGTTTTCGTTTCCCAATTCATGGTTTTGATTACGCAATTTTGTTCGGAAATGTGGATTACTTATTGTAATTGTGATGTTTCAGTCTCCTATCAAAGATTCTGTTCCGTTCGTTGACAAAGACTACGACCGGTGCGTGCGTGCGTGCGTGTGTGTGTGTGTGTGTCTTTACTGTGTCTGTCGAGCTTCCCAGTTATATATTTCGTTATCATCTCGACAACGGACACATGGTCTCACAGGTGAGGGATATATCGGGATGTGGTGTAGGGACCTAAACCCAGTCGTTGATTAGTCCCAACGTCACTGACTTCACCTAACTTCCAGACCTCACTGTGAGTCTCGTAGCAATTATCAGTCTAGCGTGTCACACTAGCCACCAATACTGAGTTCACGGTCTATTAGAATCGATACTAACACGTTGTATAGGTATACGATTCGTGCCGGCGCGGGGCGGACCATACCTGCCATGTGTATCGCTGGGTCGTTGGCAGTATGGATCTGTCACTTAACCCCCCAATAAGACTTAATGGAATGTAAACGGTGTTAATTTGTGCGTGGGTGTGTGTTGTGTGAGAGTGTGTGTGTGTGTGTGTGTGTGTGTGTGTGTGAGAGAGAGAGAGAGAGAGAGAGAGAGGGGGGGGGGACGTAAACGAGATACAGACGGACAGAAATACCTTCACTTCCACTTTAGCCATTAACCAGGAATCATTAGAGTTGAGGTCAGCGGGTGGAAGTAACCGCCACAACCAGACATTAGCGAAGAGCTGCCACCTCTCTAACCCAGAAAATAAGGCTATTTAGGTCGTAAAATGAGGAACGTTGATTATGCCCTTCTCCGTGACACTAAAATACACCTCTAGATTATCCTATGTTCTTTAAGAATAAACGAGTGGAGATGAACTTTTAATCAAACTGTTTTTTTTTTTTTTCCGCGTTTCCATCCTGTTTCAGGATATTGCGGTCAACACCAGCATCTTTCAGCTGTATGTTGATTCCTAGGCTAGATTACGCTCATCAGCACGCCACGACTTTCTGAGCGACCGGCTCCATACTCTCATAAGTCACTTTTGCGATTCGAACCACTGCTAATTCTCGTCGTGTCACGTGACGAGAGTATTCGGGGTTAGCGGAGAAAGCTGCTAACCCCTCGGCCATGGAGCCGGCTAATCAAACTGTTACAGCAACTATTAGAATGGGAACTCTGGTGAATTTTGTGGAGGGAGGCAGAGGATGTGTGGGAATGTCCCGAGTGCAGTGATGTGGATTCTGAAGCCAAGTATGAGACACCAACTATAGCCTTGTAGAAATGACCGTCCCATTTTGTAACAGCTGATCGTGATATGTATGCCTCTAAGGTAATAACACGGTAACAGGCAAACTAATAACTTGTTAACTATTTGAAATGAATATCTCAGATTTATAAAGTGAAAATATAATCGTAGTTTGCATTCAAATATTACAAGGCAATGCTTTCTTGTAAATAAATATGAAGAATTGTAGTTGATATGGCAAACTTATTTATTCAAATTGCTAAAAGAATAATTTTTTAAAGATCTCACAGAAAAACGTAGAAGCGTAATTTCAAGTTAAGTTCACTTATTTAAAGAGAATTCCAAGTATAAATAGATTAGAAACTGCACAAACACAATTCCAATGACTAGGAATTTTTCAAATCTCCTCGACATCAGCGCTGTTTACAACCGGAAGTGAAGATTCTTGGAGGAAGATGTGCAACCAATTCTATAAATAATTAATGGTATACGCTTCTAAATGTAACTAATAATAAATTGTGTTGCGTATCCCTTACGGGACGTTGCAGTCAACACCAGCATTTTCAGCTGCTGTTGATGTACTAGGCAAGTGTTACGTTCAGTAGTTTGCCATTGCTTTCTGAACGACCGGCCTCTATACCTTTTTCGAAAAAACCAGCACCGCCAACTAATAATAAGGAAAATGAAATGTTCACATTTTCAGAGCAAACATTCTGGATATTTCCAAAATTGTACACATCCTCCCTGAGCAGCCTTTGGCGTATACAAAATAAGGACATGTCAGGGAAAATGAGGACGATTGACTTCCTATACAAGGGTGACCACCACATATTTTGCTACGTGCCATCAATACCACAACGTGTTGTAATACAGATCACAGCTCTTGAAACTTCCCACAGAAAATCGGACAAACCGATGTCGCTTGGTGCTGCCATTCCCCGCCACTTTATCATTAAAACAGCAGACTTTAGAAATAAGTTATCACACTCTTCTGCTCTGTAGACAAGCTAATCTATGCAGGCAGGTTAATGTGTGTATAGTGGACGGGGGGGAATGAGAGAAAGGGGGACGGGGCGGGGGGAGAGAAATGAGAAGAAATGGTTGGCTTTTATATAAAATTACATTAGCTATAGATAGACCTGCCATATCAGTTAATCACTGCAGGTATCTCGCTCACAAGCCATCGCCTAGAGGCGCACAAAAACTGGACATTCTGTGCTGATATTTGCCATGTTTCTCGCGATTTTTTAAAATTATTTGCCCTAAGGCAGTTTCTTGCTACGGGTCTATGTTGTGATAGGGCCATCCCATGTTGTAGGCCTGAATGCACGGAGGCATAGCTGGCCGGGCTTTCCCTCAGAGAGGACGAGCGCAAACATCGAACCTTCGTCCAACCGCGCTCGCGACATCAACAGCGTAGCTCCCTATCTACTTCGCTAAAGCGCCCGCTTCTAGCGACTGTCTTCTTCTTCAGCGTTCCGAGCCATTGAGGTTCTTTGCTGCAAATACAATCCGTCTCCATTCGTCTCTCTGGTGGACCTTCTCTTGCCAGTCGTTGATTCCAAGTGCTTGTAGGTCTGTACATGTATTATCTCTCCACCGCCTTCTTGGTCTACCTCGGGGTCTACGGTCATTTATTTCCTGAGTGTAAGCGAGTTTTGTTTCCCTATTATCTTCTATTCTTTCTATATGCCCCAGCCATTGTAGTCTATTAGCCTTCATGATACCAGTGATTAGCGATTGTACCAAATTAAAAATATTATACAAGCCACCAGAAATACCATGCTACTGTTTATGGGGGTACAGAAATTAGGACAGAAAATTGGGAATTACCGATTGTCTGGTTCTAGGTGCTTGGTGTTTCTTTTCCAAATCCTCGCTTGCCGTTAAGCGTGGGAATGGAAAAGTCCATGCTGGCGTCCCGACCTCAGATATGTTGCTTTGGTTGCTTGAATGCATGTTTCCTTAGTGTCATCCTGGGATTGTCTAACCATCGTTTTATTATATTTATCCTTGGTGCATCCTTGGTTGGTATGGTTTGATTCTCACATTTTCATGTCCCAACCATTTGATTCCTTGTCTCTCCGTAACTTCGATGTCTATCATATTTGTGATTTCTTCGTTTCTCGTTTATGCCCTCTTGTGGAAACACCAGCAGCCTTTCCTCGGCATTTAATCTCACATGCGACTAGTTTTCCGCGGTGGGATGTTCACGGGAACAAGTCTGAAAGGTGGACCCAGTCTAGTATTGGCACCAGGAAATGTTTTGGTGCCCGGAGTGAAACTGACATCACCGAGTGTTGATTGGTCTATAGGAACATTTATTAAAAGTACGTCTCTGGGCGCGGAAGAGGGACTCTTGAGTTTGATAGTAATGATGATTGTTTAGAAGAAAACTATCGTTTGTCAAGTGAGAAATTTGAGAAGTAGAAATTACATAAGGCCATGACAGTGACTTCAACAAAATGTAAAAGGATGCTGTCACTCTCTCTACAGGAGAGAGAGAGAGAGAGAGAGAAGAGAGAGAGAGAGAGAGAGAGAGAGAGAGAGAGAGAGAGAGAGAGAGAGAGAGAGAGAGAGAGAGAGAGAGAGAGAGTTATTACAGAATACAATTCATACCAATCCACACAACTCGACTTTCACTGCGACCAGGTGGACAGGGATGTTGGGGACTAGACCTGTCGCCTATAAGTACATGACCGCCGGACGCAGCAGCTGCAAGCGTGCATGAAACATGTACTAATTAAATGTAAACAATGGCATGGCGGCGTACTCTGGGTGAACAGGAAATGTAATATGATACACTGAGAGACATGTCATATGAAAGGATAGCATGGCAATCAAACAAAACACACATTACTGACAAAGCCGGAAACAGTAAACTATGTCCCTGGACTCTGTTAGAAATAAAAAGTGTTGTAATAAATGCAATGGATTGGATCACATTGCTGAAAATGAAACAGCTGAAAGATTGGTAAAGGAAGGTGGAAGAGTATCTCAGCCTGATATAGATATAACTATGATAAGGTCAAGAGATAAGAAGCAATTTTAGAACCGAGTAGGAATCAGAACATCCAGGTCACCAGAAAGGCGATGCATATTACAAACTTGCAAACTCAGCCGAGAAGAATAAGTTACAATCTTCAGACTCCGCACAGGACACAACAGGCTGAAATACCACATGTTTAACCAACTAAGGATAGGAGATACTGATGAATGTAACTATGAACTTAACATTTGTTGAAGGAGTGTCCAAACAGAGAAACCCATTATGGCCTACACCCGCTCTATTCGAAGACAAACTCTATAGGAATAACAAGCCCAAGTTGACTGCTGCTTCCTTTGAATACAAAAATTACATGCATGTCGACGTCCTCGGGCGAATACAGAAGAAAAGGCAACAAAAACTACCATTATTCATCCAGCGAGTGGTCAAACACAAGGCCAGGGACAAACGGCAAGCACACGAAGACTTGCTGGAGAACTATTGCTGCCGAGCTACACATTATTTACTTGACCTGAGGGCACTGATGATGCCCGTCATACTGTTTAGTCGGAGAAACGGTGTGCACACACACTGTGTTTACACAGGCTGGCTATCGATAAATCGACCGGTAGATTACCAAACGGTATTTCCACGCCTACTGGCGGTCCGGGGTGAGGATGTCTCCTACAAGAATGCCTAGTTCTTCTACACATGGATGTCAGCCTATACTTATGCGTGTTTAGTCCTAATGAGTTTTCAGGGCGCTATGAGTGTGCTTGTGTGAAACAGCCGAGCTATCTATTGCCTGTCACCATAGGAGTGAGAATCCAAAATGGTTTCGAAAAATTGGCTGTTGCCGAGCTGATGATGTTGGAGTCGGAATACAAACACAACATACGACTAGTAAGTTCGTCGAAAGGAAAAGCACACACAGATTCAAGCCGCGTTTTCATTGAAGTCTTTATCTACATCAACAATAATAAACCAATTAAATAGACAAAACACAAGGATACTTACCTCGGGAACTGAGACGTAGTCGTATTATGAATATCAAGACTTTTCAGATCCCGGTCTAAGTATTCTTGTGCTTTATCTGCTTCTGTTTTTTATTGGTTTTTATCTACCTATCTTGCCGGCACTGATGTGAAGGAGTTACGAACGCAGTTCGTAATCCTGAATACCACGTTCGAAACAGTTGCTGGCGATTTAGAAACAGACCGCCTTTTGCTGATTTTCATACAATGGTATGAATGTCAGTCGTTGAGAAAGCAATGGCAAACTACTGAATGTAAACTTGCCACATGTAAGCATCGACTGGCATTTACAAAGTCGGAAATAAAACATATGGGAAGATATAGGCAACACGGGACGCAGGGGTGTTTCAAAGGCACCAGGGTTGGGTTCTATACTGGCCAAGACCTATTGACGCGTCCTCGCCGAGCGTCCTGGGCAATAGGCCCCTTTGGGGTCCTGGCTAAAGTCAGCAGGATCGTTGATTCCTCCGAAGTCGGAGAGTGTCTACCTGCACGGTGAGGCATCACCAGTCTGCACACCAATTAGCCAGACATGGGACAACGGATACTCACGCAAACATCAGTCCGGTATGACACCACGCTGATGTTGGACAGCAGGATGTCTTCATCCGGCATACATGACTTCGCGCTGGAGTTCACAGCCAGCGAACACAAGCAAGCAACATAGGCAACATGGGATACACTAAACAGAACAAGATTGGTGAACTCTCTTGTGGCAAGATGGCTTGACACTTTTTCTTCCTTTAGGATGTAAAGTGCATTTTCCCATTTGTTTATGTCTCAAGTGTGAGTGTCTTGGTAAAATGGAGCTTGGACCATGCAACGGAGTTCGTGCACGTGAGTCCGGACTCACTTCGGCGTATTATCGGCGCCCGGTGGCGATAATCAAGCCTAACATGACGACCAGACGAAGGACGGGAAAAACCAAGTCAGGGAAAATGGCTGGCGCCCGCAGAATGAGATTAAAATGTAACAGGTTGAGTTTTACATGCGTTCGAGTACTTTACAGGAATTGTGCCTCATTTAATCAACGCCCATCCATTCTCGTAAAGCTCCTTCATGAGAACGACGTCGTAGTTCAACAAGAAATGCATATTGGCAACTGGACAATCGAAGTCGCGAGTTGTCAGTGCTTCTACAACAAGCGGCACCTCGGGTAGGTCGTTCTTGTCCTCGATTACATCTGAGGTTGATATATCTGCGTGATACAGTGATGTCCTGCAAGTGCAGGCAATCAGAGTGATGACTTCAGTGCAGCTGGTAATTGTGAACGTGTATTCTTGTTAACGGGAAGATCGTTGTGCGGCAGTGGCAGAGTTTGCTTAGGACGGAAGGCAAGAAACACCATCTACTGTGGGGACTTCAAAGCCAAAGGGGTAACAACATCACTTACAAAGGGAAGATGTGGAGGATGACTTCGTATCTGCAGCCACAGTTTGTCTGAATGATGGGAAGGTCACTAGAATGGTCACCCGACCAGGTGATTATGACAGTGCCATTGACTTGGCCCTCGTGTCACCCACCATCGCAACCAGTTGCTGATGGGCACACTGGGATGTCGCGCCAGTGATCATTACCCGTGTGCCATCTTTCTTCAATTCATGTGCCAAACTGGCCAGAGTCGAGAATTGTGATGGATTCTGCGAGAAGGTATGCTCCGAGCGGTCTCTCGTGACATTCTGGCGCCTTCATAAGAGCATGAACGGTGATTCACGACCTAGGGGTATTTCAGATTTTCAAAGACCAGATCTCACAAGGAACAAATCGATGCGGATAAAGGAAGGGCCCTTATTGCACGCTACATAGAACATAATGACCATAAATACGAGCCTACAAGACGGAGGACCCCAATGACACTCTCTAGTTGTGTGACGCTGCCGGGACAGGCGAAGACCATATAATAACTGCTGAGACGGTATGCGCGATGCTCAAAAAATCACCTAACCCTGCTCCAGGCCCAGGCGGCATCTGATATGGCGATCTACTGAAGATGTCAGATGATGACATACAAAAATAACTGGCAAGAGAATTCAACGCTAGTATCCGAAGTGGCCAGATCAGAGAGGAATGGCTACACAGCTTCTTGTTGCGGCTGCCAAAACTGAACAAAGACACGAGAGTTGCATCGTGAGACTGAGGGGTTTCGTCAACCAACACAGATCTAGCACTATTAGCCGCCGGACGCTGATGCATACGTTGGGGGGGGGGGGGGGGGTTTAGATCTTAGCACCTGTGAACATGTCCGGAGTGCAAGGATAGATAACCCACCAACAGATAGCTAACCAACTAAACATAAATATTTCAGTGTTATATCTCCCGAAGATGAACCTGCCAGAAATGTTGTCGCCCCGACGAATGAACCAGTACATCTTGAAGCCCTGTGAAACGTGATTTGCTGTAACTTCTGTACAAAAAATGTATTCCTTCACCTATAAGGATGTACACTTGACCGCATATCATCATAGATAAATACACACCGGTTGTCGATTTTCAGAACCCATTTAAAGCACATTGCCTAGCAAATTAATGAAAGACAGTTCAACGAAAATCGAACTTGTAAACAGCAAATACAAATAAACTGCTCTGTCAGAGAGTATACGTGTTAATTATTCGACTTTGAGAATAATCACAAAATCTCATCTTAAATGACGTAACATCGATATGTCGGTTAGGGAGTAAACTAACCGGATCAAATGGGTATTCAAGTTGTCAAGAATGACACATCAAGACGCAAACCTTCATCCAGCTAAGCTCAAGGTGTAAACCTTCACCCGGCTAAAGACGCAACAAGAATCTAGTAATGAAAAGATAGAAAAACGGGAAGCGAGAAACGATGGCCCTAAAATTAGGCAAAACACAGAAAGATAAGTGAGCATGTCCAGAGTTTGCAGTCGAAGAAAATCAGAGAGCGAGAGAGAGAGAGAGAGAGAGAGAGAGAGAGAGAGAGAGAGAGAGAGAGAGAGAGATAGAGAGAGGGGAGAGGAAGGAGAGAGAGAGAGTGAGGGGAGGGGAAGGCGAGAGAGATTAAGAGAGACAATACTAGATACACTGAACAGAAATATTTAAGTCATAAGCGATGCCTCGTGGCATGGTCGAGACAGAAACACGGAGCTGATCCACGACTCTGGTGATCGAGTGAGATGGCAAAACATGACCGCCCACGCTTACCGGCATGGCACATGATGGATGGATGGATGGATGCGGACAGGAACCGGCTACGAAATGTTATCCGGTCGTTCAGAAAGCAATGGCAAACTACTGAATGTAAACTTGCCCAGGAATTAAAAAAATGTTGGGGTTGACAGCTACGTGCTATAAAGGAAATGCAAGTAACTTTTTTAAATTGAACCAGTTCATCTAGAAGCCCAGTGAAAATTGATTTTCCATAATGTCTTCTGTACACAAATGTATTTCCTCACCATCGAGGATTTTCACTTGCCGGTATATCATCACAGATACATACACAGCGGATGTCAGTTCTCAAAACCTGCTCATTTAGAGCACATCGACCAGAAATTTAGATAATTTAGCGAGAATCTAACTGTAAACAGAAAATACAAGTACACAGCTCTTCTCTAACCATCGAAGCTTCTCACTCCCACAGAGAATGTGGACAGTTCATGTCACTTGCTGCCAAATTATACTAAGCCTGAACATGTTGCAAAGTATTACAAAACACAATAAAAGAGCATAAGCGTGTGGAATTATCCGACATTGAGAATAAGACACGAAATCTCATCTTTAATGAAGCAACATCGATATTTCGGTTAGGAAGTAAAATAACCAGATCAAACGGCTATCCGAGTTGTCAAGGATAACACACCAAGACGCAAACCTTCATCCGGCTAAGCTCAGGACGCAAACCTTCATCCGGCTAAGCTCAGGGCGTAAACCTTCATCCGGTTAAGAACGCAACAAGAAAGCTCGTAAAGAAGGGATGATTAACAATACTGACTGTTCACGTGGACTTAAATGCCATGGCATATATTCATGTTTGTCAATTCAACTAAGGTCATGTGCATAAAAGGTACACAGAGTAGTGATGAATGGAAAACTATTGCTAAATTAATTCGAAAATGGATGGAAATGGGTATTTTACAGCGAAAGCTTGTAGTCTGTCAGCAGAATAATCAATGGAGAAATAATGGCAGGAATGTACAAGAACGTGATGTAGAGCAATCAACACATACGCATACGCAAAGTTGACTATTCAATATGGGCAACTGAACTACAGAAACGTAGTATACAAGCCATGTGAGAACACCGGAGGGATATCTGCGATCACCAAAAGATTGATTGGGTGACCGCATTCACCTACAATAAAAGTAACCAAACTATTTCAGCTTCGCAAAACAAGTAATGCTCTATGTCCCCGGAGATTTGCTAATAAACTCAGTGCTGCGTCTACCCGCGCAAATGTGTCCTCACTCCCTGGGCGAATCTCCTTCTCTGTCATATCTCACTGGTTTGACGCGGCGCACTAATTTCCTTGGTCCTCTATTATATTTGTTATTTATATATAAGATAAAGAACACTACCTAGACATAACAAGACAGGAAAGCAGAAAGCCAGAAAGGATGGCTCTTGAAACCAGCCAACATAAGAAAGATGAAAGATGAATTGAACATATGTGCAAGCGAAGACAAACAGACAGACAGACAGACAGACAGACATACAGACAGACAGACAGACAGACAGACAGAGGTCAAGCCCCGTCATGTTCAGCAATGACAAATACAAAATGTCATCCACACAGATCAGAGGCATTGTCAGTCCGGAATACAACAAAGATGTATGTGCTGGAAGAGAATACAACCACGATAAACTTCAGAGTGGTAGCTGTGCACACCTGGTTAGGAAACTTTTGAATATCGATTCTTAGAACTGGAGTTCCCAAACCGCAGTATTTTCTGTGGAGGCTAGTTGATTGGTGAAACAGATCATCCTCAATGCACATTAAAGTATAAGTCCTTAAAGTGCTGAGATCCTCTCCTCAAAGATTCAAGTCATTGCCGTCTAGTCCAGCCCATCTCGACGTTCCTCAGCATATTCATGGAGTTACTGAGTAAACATGCAAGGGTAAATGTTCGTGACTTTAGCCAGGCGTTTGCTGTTGTTACTGCCTTGGCCTCCATGGTTAAACTGCTCGTAGTCACGACAAAAGCTCCGCTGTCTAACTCTGGGCCGTGAAAGACAATGATCTCCGCGTGTGCTGCACAACAAACCCTCTGTGTAAATTATTCTATAACAAACACTAGGAAGAATTTTTACAAATCAGTTTCTGAGCTTCTGTCTCAACGAATATCGGGTTTTGCTATTTTCTGGGACTCATGAGATGAAGAGAGAGGCACTATATTCTGGGATGAAAACTGAATCACAACAAATCTAGAACCACCTCAACGCCAGTCGTTTTAAAGAACTATGTAAAGACATGCCTGTAACCAAGAAGTACTTCTTTCCAACACTGATGTACCCTGTTTGTCGAAAGCTAATGTCAATTATCTTTGACCCGAAATGCGTAATTAAGTTTTCCTGGGAATCGCAAGGGAAGCGACCTTGTGATTATTTAAATGGTGAAACATGGGAAAACACATGCATCTTATTTAGCAGACATTTTACCTTCGGGGACAGAAAATACACACATCCAACTACAAGAGGCTGCTGTGGCACAACACATCCAACTCTGTTTTTCCTCAATTTAGCCAGCCACTAGATCAGTGGTTCTCAACCGGTGGGGAATACCCCCCCCCCGGGGGGGAGGGGGGGGGGAGAGGAGTTGTTTAAGGTTTGGTGGTGGGGGGGGGGGAGAATTAAGATTATTTCAAGATCGCGTTAATACAAGAACCGATTATTTGATATTGTTTCTCCCTCCATACTTTACAGTTCTGTACGTCTCGCCCTTCTGAAATTCGTTTTATAACGTAAGTAGACCCGCAAATCAAGTTTTATGTGGACGTCTAGACTTGTTCTAATATGTGTTATTAACAGGGGGAGACCTTAAGAGAAATTGCTGGACAACGTGACATCAATACAAGGGGAAACATCAGTATAAGAAATTATTGGCAGCACATAAAACAGAAGGTTTTAGGCAGACATGATCACCAACGTCACACGGCATGGACTAGAAGAAGAAGACGGTTTGGGTGTAATGTGTAATGTCAGTAATGGCAAGTTTCTTGGCTAATTATAAAAGAGAGTTGCGACTCCCAAAAGGTTCATAAACACTAGCTTCAACACCAAGCATCTGATAGAAACGGGTTACTTTCGTCAAAATAACAATAGCACAATATGTGCAACGAAGCAAACGGCCCACAGACTCCCATCAGTACGCGACACTGGGTCGAAAGGAAAACACCGAACTAACAGAACGGGACACAGCGCCCAAATGCGTCGGCTGTGTTCAATCACAGTGATGAGAACTGCCAGTGTCCGAATTCTGAGCGATGAGAATTAAACCAGCACTCACATGTGGACACATCAATGAACCTGTGTACAACAGATGTGTCATGGGATTTAGGGGAGGCGGCGGTGGTCAACAACAATAACAGCGTTCATATTTCTTTCATGAAGACGGAGCAGTCTTACATTTTAATCATTCAAATAACAAAAACAGTAAAGAGCTTGTCGAAAAAGTGTCGGCTGTGTTCAATCACAGTGATGAGAAATGCCAGTGTCCGAATTCTGAGCGATGAGAATTAAACCAGCACTCACATGTGGACACATCAATGAACCTGTGTACAACAGATGTGTAATGGGATTTAGGGGAGGCGGCGGTGGTCAACAACAATAACAGCGTTCATATTTCTTTCATGAAGACGGAGCAGTCTTACATTTTAATCATTCAAATAACAAAAACAGCAAAGAGCTTGTCGAAAAAGTGTCGGCTTATTCCTTTAAACATCGGAGAAATCGTATCGACCCGTGACCACATGCTTGTTTTCCTAAAGCCTGGCGTTGATGGTATTTACCTGAGATTACCGGAGAGGACAACAACGTGAAGCAGTTATAAAACGATCAATTACCTTCCCTTGTCAAGTGACTTCCTTGTTAAATTCAGCCAAAGTTGTCGGTTTACTGTTTAAAACGTGCCGTGTCATGGTAAACACACATCGTCTATTCAAAATAACTGCGTTAATAGCTTTCAAATTACCGAGCAGCATTTTCTAACGGAACTAGTGTTTACCGTTTGAAAATTAATAGACAGTAAAATGTATGTTTACTTATATGACTGTTAAACACAGACCGACGTGACGAGATTATGTACACAACTGCGTGCGCATGTAGTCAGACGGAATCACCAACAATTCTCAGAAACGCTTTTTTACGTGACTTCCTCGCTCCTCATTCGAGGGGTACGCGTCACACCAAGTTACGGTATGTACCTGAGGTCAGTGTGCCCGACTTCGGCAAGCATTTGTGTCAGGCTCACTTCCTCTAGACCAGTGGTTGTCAACCTTTTTTGGTCCATGCACACTTTCACCATATGTTCAGAATGTGCACTTCTTCTTCTTTCGTTCGCTTTAATTATGTCTATATCTGCAATGTCGTCTCTTGTATGAATTGAACTGTCTTTTTCAGTTCACACAGTGGTCCATCGAGTTTATCTTCCACTGTCGTCTCTCTAGGCCAGAAGGTTTGCCTAGATATGTTATATTTTGGGCAGTCTTGGAGTATGTGCTCTGCTGTCTGCGACGCCAATCCACATGTGCACATGGCTGTTTCACCAATCTTGAATTTTGTATACATGTGGTTGCGTAATCTATTGTGTCCTGTTCTGAGGCGCAGAATAATGACTTGTTCTGGTCTATCCATAACGTGGTAGTCATCTTGAGCAGGTTTTGGTGGCTTTCTGACTGATTTGATCATTCTTTTCTTTTAGTGGTATGTAACGGACACATCAGGCTGTTCTTCTTTGGCTCCTTCCTTAGCCAGTTGATCAGCTCTGTCGTTTCCGGGTACTCCACAGTGGGATGGTATCCACTGTATGGTGACCTTATGCTGACTGCTAAGTTCAGAAAGTAGTGTCCTTAGTACTGGCAATTTCCCAGACAGGAGCGCCTCGAGTACTGATTTTGCATCTGTCAGTAGCACCACAGGTTGTGTACCATTGCTGTTATTTAGTAATTTCTCTGTTGCTATCTTGATTGCCTCAATTTCGGCATCATAGTTATGGCAGTACTTTCCTGTCGGTACTCTGGCTGTGTCCCTAGTATTATTTGGGTATTCTATGTACACTCCCGCTCCTCCATTTCGAACAGCATTTTGTGCCGACCCATCTGTGTAGACTCGGATCCAGAGGTCCTGTATGTGCACTATTGCCGCTCCTTTTCAATCTGGCTCTAGAGAAAGTTGTAAGGAAGGTAAAGGAGGAATGTGCTATTGGAGGAACATCCAGACTGCTTGGTTACGCACATGATATAGATATTATAGGGGGAAATGAACAAAAGACAATGGAAATAATGACCCACTTAAAGGGAAAAGCTCAACAAATGGGGTTGGTTATCAACCAAGATAAGACAGAATAATATATGGTAATTTCAAGAGAAGGAACGGCTAAAAACTCTGACAACATACAAATAGATAATATGACAATTAAAAGAACGGAAACATACAAATACCTGGGTACAATCTTCAACTGCTCCAACATAATAAGGGAAGAAATACAAGCTAGAATCAACTCTGGAAATAAGATATACTATGCACTACAACACCTGCTAAAATCAAATGTGCTATCTCGTAACACCAAGATCACAATTTACAAAACACTGATCAGACCAGTTGTGCTGTATGGCTCTGAAACCTGGAGTACAACTAAAGGAGACGCAGCCTTGTTACAAACCTTTGAGAACAAAGTTTTAAGACGCATCTTTGGACCCATTAGGGAAACACAAAGTGGAGAGTGGAAAAGAAGAAGCAACAAAGATATTTATGATCTGTTCCCCGCTAATCACTGGTATCATGAAGGCTAATAGCTTGGTCATATAGAAAGAATGGAAGATAATATGGAAACAAAACTCGCTTACACAAGAAATAAATGACCGTAGACCCCGAGGTAGACCAAGAAGACGGTGGAGAGATAATATACATAGGGATCTACAAGCACTTGGAAAGCAACGACTGGCAAGAGAAGGTCAACCAGAGAGACGAATGATTGGGCTTGATATTGGCCACATCACCTTTCGAGTGTTGGTCGGTCTAAGAGCTTGTATCTGCAGCAAAGAACCTCAATGGCTCGGTATGCTGAAGAAGAAGAAGAATATATATATATATATATATATATATATATATATATATATATATATATATATATATATATATATTGTGTGATACACACACTCACACATAATTCAAGAAAGGGGGACGATCGCGTTTTGTGTGGTCCTGAAGCCAGTTTGAGTCTGGCAATCTGTGGTCTTAACAACCCCCCCCCCCCCCCCCCCCGAAACCCTGAAATTCCCCACCGGTTGAGAACCACTGCTCTTGACAGACTCCGTACAGGTTAACGGGCTCTGTCTACTCGTGGGTGTTTTACATTTTCGAACAATTTGGCCAGAGCAGCGGATTTACAGCCTACTCTTTGCGATTTACAACTGCCGTGAGATTTTTAGCGTGCACAAATTTTTCACCCTTATCCGAGAATGCTAGGTGTCCGGTCTCACTATCCAAGAGATCAGGGGTGCCGTGAGATAACATTAGAAACCAGTGGTTCTTGAAGACATTCCCAGCCCTATGCAGGGGCCGGCTCTGTAGGTTATGGGCGTAGTTCATAAACCCCCATACCACGTCCGAAACACAGCTGCCGGCGATTTGGAAGCGTTGATTTTCATACAATTGTATGAGTGCCGGTCGTTCAGAAAGTAATGGCAAACAACTGAACGTAAACTTGCCAAGAAATCACAAATAGTTAAAAATGCTGGGGTTGACTGCGACGTCCTGTAAAGGGCATGCAACGAACTTTGTAACAATCCAGGGGTGGAACCCGGAACCTCCTGAGGCGGACGCCGTCACTTCTCAGTACAAGACAACAGTAATCCCAATGGAGCTACTGACATAGGAAGATGGGATCTGAGTCATCGGTGTGTACCGGCTGACGGCATTCTGAAGTGTGATAACCAGCTTCCTATCTCGCCCGATCTCCTGATACTAATTATAAAAGACTGGACGGGTTCCTAATCCACTACCCCCTTATGGACAACAATCGCCTTCAAATTAATAAGCTTGTGAGGGTAAAACCGTGGGCAGCTGCTTTTGCGGCTGACTCAGTCACAGGACTATCAATGTGAGCCGGTGATGGACCCTAACTATAACTTCTCTTTAAGGTTGAACGGGGTAGTAGTGATGGTAGATTGGAAACTAAGCAGCAACCCAATTATTTGTTAACGGTTCCCAACTGAAGATTCAACTCGGGTCGACGTTGCAAGCCAGTTCGCCACCAAAAGAGCTGAAGTGGTTCACCCGACAACCCCCCCCCCCCCCCCCCCCCCCCTTCCTTATCTCAATATTTTAGCTGTGACAATAAAACTAGAAAATAATGAAAGGCTGTTCATACTCCTACTCAGTGAACCTAGTATCTGGTTCTGCTCAACCTTGACGTTCTGTCTTATCCTGGTATATGCACGCACGCGAGCGCACACACCACGCACGAGCGTGCGCACACACATACGCACAATCTAATAAACGAGACTCAGTGGCTAAGACTTTTCGTAATACGGCGCATGGAGACTATCGGGTAACCCACACAGTTAGTGCTTATGTAAACAATAAAAAAAAAGCTTACAGTAATCCTACTAATCTCTACTTATAGTTGGTTGTATATAAACTTTTACAGTAACAAGCTTGGATAGCCGAGGTGTTGAGTAACTAGCGTACTCATCTATAGGCCAAGTAGTTCTGCATTCAAACTCCTCTCGAAGCGATGGGGATTTGTTTTTATGAGGGTTCGACTCACTCAAAAAAATGGTACCAGAAAATGCTCTGGGTAGTTAAAGGTGGCGGGTGTGATACTTACCACATCACCCATCGTGCCGTTTGGTATGAAAATATAGACCTAGAACCTCATTCCCAATATGCCACAGAAATTGGTTCTTTAATTTAGGGCTATCCATAGCTGTGTATGGTAAGTTTATAACTATTGTTTGTGTTTACACGTCAAGAACAACTCCCTATTCCAAGCTATTGGGTGTACTGGCTATATGACGTTAGCCCCACATCTCTTAGACCGACCAACACTGGAAAGGTGATGTGGCCAATATCAAGCCCACTGCCTGCATATCCGAGGAAGTTTCCTGCTACTCACTTTTAGACTGGGTCGACCTGGGGTGGATTGGAGGGGGGAGGGGGGAGACTGGGTCAACCTGGGAGGCTGGGTCGACCTGGGAGGCTGGGTCGACCTGAGAGGCTGGGTACACCTGGGAGGCTGGGTACACCTGGGAGACTGGGTGGACCTGAGAGGCTGGGTAAACCTGGGAGGCTGGGTAAACTTGGGAGGTTGGGTACACCAGGGAGGCTGAGTCAATCTGAGAGGCTGGGCAAACCTGAGAGGCTGGGTGGACCTGAGAGGCTGGGTAAACCTGAGAGGCTGGGACAACTTGGGAGGCTGGGTCGACCTGAGAGGCTGGGTCGACCTCAGAGGCTGGGTCGACCTGGGATGTGTGTTTATAAACGTTTACTGTAACGTTCCCCATCTCTAAGTATAATTGATGTGTGTTTATAAACATTTACTGTAACGTTCCACCTCTAACTATACTGGTGTTTGTTTAATATATAAATATGTTTGCATATCCTTTACAGGACATTGCTGTCAACATCAGCATCTTTCAGCTGATTGTTGATTTCTTGGCCAGATTACGCTCAGTAGTTTGCCATTGCTTTCTGAGCAGCCGGCTCACATACCCCGTAAGTTACCGACGCGATTCGAACCACTGCTATTCTCACCGTCGTCACGTTACTTACGAGAGTATACAAGATTACGGAGAAAAGTCTCTAACCTCTAGGCCAGGAAGTCGGCTGTTTAATATATGCTCATTGTAAAATGGTTTGTGACTTATGGGTTGCCAACACTGTCTCACAATCCCAACATACCAGGTTCGGAGTCAGTTACATGCAATTTGGGAGCAGATTGCTTTGTCGTGATTATCACAATGGTATGAGTGTTATCCGTTCAAAAATTAATAGCAAACTACTGTGCATGGAATTGTCTAAAAAATCAAAAGAAGAGTCAAAACATGATGTATTTAATTGCGATCTCCTGCAAAGAATATGCAACTAACTGTAACTGTATATGGATGGGTGAACGGATGCTATCATAGCGTATATTTTCTTAATGCATGTCATTTGCAGTTTGCAATCAACCCCAACCTCGAGTTAATTTTCTAAGCAATTTAATGTTCAGTAGTTTGCCACTGCAATCTGAACAAAAAGTCAACACTGAAGACCCAACTGACACATGTTGGAAACAATCCCGCTACCTCATTATCAGTGGACCAGAAGTTTATAAGAGCTAAGAGCTAGAGTCACGTCGAAGCCTCATATATATATATAGATAGATAAAAGGATAGTTATTGCTTGCATAGAAGGCTTTACAGTATATAATATATCTGCAATTATTGTTATCGGTATACATAAGGCATTACAGTAAAATAACATAGTCACTAAAGCCAAGTTTTGTATATAAGACATATTACACAAAAAGTAGCATACATTTCAGTCAGTGAAAGTTTTAAATGCAAAAGCAGAAAGCCAGAATATATAACCTACACAATATGACAAATAAAGATGTGACAAAAATTAATTATCTTAAATAAAACAGACACTATGTATCATAATTATAACATACAAACTTGAACAGGATATGACTTCTTTAAATGTTTAAAGAAGTAGCAATGTCTTCGTACTCAACTAACTAAAGAGGTAGAAAGATGAAACTATAAAGGATGCTTATAAATAAAACTATATAGTAACAATGTCTTCCTACTCAAACATCTACAGCAAAGTAGAAAGATGAATGGTGATTTCATATAAGACATTAGTAAGAATGTCTTCCTACTCAAACATCTACAGCAAAGTAGAAAGATGAATGGTGATTTCATATAAGACATTAGTAAGAATGTCTTCCTACTCAAACAAACACAGTGAGGTAGAAAGCCAAAACTATAAATGATGCTATTATATAAAAACAGGTAGTAAAATAAAACTTATAAATGGTGCTTTTTTTCTATAAGACTAGTAACAATCTTCCTCCTCAACAATGGGAAAAGTAAAAAGATAAATCTACTCACCCCCGTCTTTCGGCTTCTCTGATGTTTTAGTAATATCCCCACATGAGGATCCATGTGACATCGTAGTACAGGTTAGCAGCAGAATGAAGATCATTGTTAACGGATGTCTGATTATCCATGAACATCCAGAAGGTATCCATAAACACCCTTGAGGTCTGACACGACAGACTGACATCCACATACTGAACATGCTAAGTTGCACTGTCATAATCATCATCATACACAATGAATGTGCACATCACAAGGTCGCCGCTGCTGCAGCAAATATGAGTCGGTTGTAAACGTCAATGGAGCGGAAGTGACAAACACCAGCATAACAATTGAACTTGTAAAATCAACAGCATGTCACATATATAGTCGGGGTATCCAGTGAAGACAACAGGCTCGACTTTAATTCTGAAAGCTGGTGGGAAAATGGGGAAATGCACATGTAAACAGAGAAACACTCTATCTGGTACACAAAGATATACACTGAAATTACAACTAGCTTGATGCTGGTAAGAACACACATTTAATGTAACCAACAGATAATCTACTACCATTACAGCAGTAACACCATTGTCTTTATCTGGCGTCAGGGTATCCTAGGCGAGCAAATGGAGGCCGCTTGACCAATCAGTTGCTGGGATATGTACAAGCTGGCAATTTTATGTTATCTCTGATAGACAAATACCCTTTGCCTTACCGCGGAACAGAACACTCTCTCAGAACAGGTGAGGTTGGTCGCATAATCCCTCAGCGAGGCACTAATAACTAAACAGCAACAGTAATTACTATCAGAGTACCAGCAAAGACAAATATTCATGTAAATATACCATCTAGCTGCAGTACCGTGAGGCACTCTTTATAACACAGGTTGAAATCCTTCAAATTACAATTTGGGGAGCTGGGAGGTCTCGAGGTATGGTGTCCGCCTCAAGTGCTGGAGGTCCCGGGTTCAACCCCCAGTGAAGGCCGGGATTTTTTCATGTGGACTTCTAGCAACAAAAATTTCCCCTGGTCTCTGGGTAGTGAGATCGGACGCCCGTGTGTATTGTTGCGCACGTAAAAAATCCCTTGGCAGTTGGAAATCGAAAAGGAGTAGCCTAACGGCGCTACCTGGGCAAAATCTCAAGTCAAAAATCTAGCCGAAGTATTTCAGAATCCTGACAGTGCTACGGAATTCATGCACTGAGCTGAGATTCTCCGGACTCAGGCTTGAGTTAGCAGTAGAACGGAGCACTAAAGGGTTACACCCGTGTGCCGTGATGCTGATCCGTCAACTAAACTAAACTACCATCTCCCCCTTCCCCATTACTTATTTCCTAACAGCACTCCATTACAGAATGTATGTTTTAGGAATCTGATGTTCAACAGATCACATCAATGCTGAGCTAGTTTGGACACCTGAAAGCCTGCTGGAAGTATCCCTCCACTCCCCTGTGAAGAAAACAGACCTATATTCCATCTACACTGCACTAGCTTGTGCTGCTAGTGCACACAATTTTAGCCATAAGCGCTCTTATTTTTTTTTGACAGCACAAGTATATGATCATCTGTGTGTGTTAAGATAGAAGGAGAATGGAGACAGCAGGAGGGAGGGTGAAAGAGAGAATGAACACATGAACTTTATTTTCAGGGTTAAGAACTGGGCACGCAGGCCCATCTGACATTCTGAGAGAGAAAAATGTGAGACAGACAGACAGGAGAGAGTTGAAGAAAGAGAGAAATAGACAGATAGATATGAGAGAGAGAGAGAGAGAGAGAGAGAGAGAGAGAGAGAGAGAGAGAGAGAGAGAGAGAGAGAGAGAGAGAGATGACACGGATAGCAATTTCTTTAAAGTGTCACCATCAATTATTCAATGGTGACACTGAATAGCACGTTCCTCTACAATTTGGTTACGTTACAGGGATTCGAATAGACAAACACCTGGCCGGCAGTCATGTAGACTACCACTGCACCACCATGGACGCTAGACGGGGAGTCAACTCTGGAAGCCGTCAAACGCTATTTTTTTCCCACCGCATATCCTATTTATAGAACATCGCTGTCAACACCAGCATTTTACCGCTGTTGTTGATGTCATGGCAAGATTACGCTCAGTAGTTTCCCTGCTTTCTGAGCGACCGGCTCACATACCCCCGCAAGTAACCAACGCGACGCAATCAGCTACCGAATCTCGCGCAGCTACGTTACCCTACGTGGATATAAGGGATTACGGAGAAAGTCAAGAACCCCTTCGCCAGGGAGACGGCGTCAAACGCAATGCTAATCGATAATCAACTCGTGTTTATCGTCAACAATAAAATGAACGGCAACACCAATAAGCCAGACATGGGACAACGGATACTCACGCACACCTCAGTCCGGTATGACATCACACTGATGTTGGACAACAGGATGTCACCATCCGACATACAGGACTTCACAGCCAGCGAACGCAAGCAAGCAAGCAAATGAACGGCAGTATGCTTTGCACCCGCTCGTTACCTTAAGGCAAGGAAACTAATCTCCCACGCTTGTTGTAAGAGGCAACCAAGGAACACTGGTGTGGGACTGGCTACTACACCATCTCGTGGAAAACTTCAGTTGCTACATCTAACTAACCATGAACAGGTTATATACAAGGGAAACAACATAACTCAGTCAGCCAAGATGAAAGAAGGCTCTCCTCTTAGAAGTTATGACGCGAAGGATTAAAGTAATATGATATAATTATTAAAGGGAAGCTTAATCGGAGAAATAAAATCCCAGCGAATAAAGAGGTAAGGAAGGTGAAGGATGGGACACGCTGCAAAACCCTGTTAATTGTGTCTCTAGAAAGTCCTTTCTCCGGAACCCACACAGCAAAAGAAATACAGTGAACCTAAACGCACACGGAAAAGATCATTATAAACAGGGATGAATACAACTGAGAGAAAATCGGGGCAGCCGCAGCCAGGATGAAAGAGAGGACGGCCTGATATGAGTTTATTGAAGCTCTATGCGCCATTGGGGGATACAACTGATACAAGGCAGAAGTGTCTTTTGGCGTGGGGAATTCAGTCGGTGAAATCTAAGCCACTAACTGGGAAATGTTGCTAAATATTTACATATTTATTCGGTACGTAGACTTTTAAAGGCTGCACAGCCCACAACAACATAGCGGTTTGCACATCTTGTAAACTACGTGTCAAAGTTTGGGTCTACTGACGAATTTTTTTTTTCTGTTTGGCGATTCTGATTTGTTTATTTGGTATGTGGGTGTCCAAGGAAATAAGCAGGCTGACAGGCTTGCGGGCAAGGCTACCGTGGGGGGAGGGGGGCGGGGACGAGCCATGGACCAGGTTGATATACTGAATGCTCTACGAGAAGTAAGTCGTTTGCAAGGACCAAATGATGACCGAATCTACATTCATGGTCAGGCTGCGAGAACAGCAAGCTAAAAGAGGTGTGGCCAAACAAGAACACTATGCAGGAAGCCAAGAGATGAATAAACCAACACAGAACTGGTGTCGTTAGCCTCTACAAGCTGCGGACTTAACTGAGGAAGGGATCTGAGCACTTATGGACTGAATGGTTCGATGTGCAAAGAGGATGATCTGTCGACAAATTATTTCAGCTAAAACTATCATCACGTCAGTTCTACCACTGCTGGTGTCTGCCGGGAAGGTTTTCAAATGTTGCCCATGCAGGCGCCTCAAAGTGACGTTTGTATCCATCCGCCCACCCACCCCTTTCCCGATAAACAAAAATCACTCGCTTTACCGGAAATTAAGAACCCTCGCCCCACAATTTGAGACCAAACATACGAATCCCTCGGTCATTCGCTCGTCATCAAACAACGTCAAACGTGTACAATCCTCATGAGGTCAGCAGCTTAACTCCACCCATATCCATACATAATAACGTTCGGTCCACGGTAACTTCATTCCTGGTATGTTTTCACAACAGAAAAGATGTCACACAAATGCACAATCGTGTGCACTTCTCTGAAAGAGTGACGAAGAAAATGAGGAAACCGTGCGAGGTAATCAGTTCGCGCAGTAAATATCCCGACAAGCAACGGTAGGTCGGTACATAGCGCCCTAGGTACCGCGACCAGTCGCAGTAACATACCGCGCTCACTCACTACCTGGTAACAGCATTTCTAAGCATACAGCCATAGCTGGTTGCCAGCACATTTTACGAGTGTCCCCAGTCAAACGTCACCGGGCCACTAGCGATAAGGGCGAGTGAAAATCGATAGAACAGCAACGCCTCCTTAAAACAATTTCATACTGCGGCATTATATCTGACCACTTTGTGGTTTTTCTACCAGTTATTGTTGACCACACCTGATTGTGGTGGCGCCCCAGCACGTTATTCTAAAATTGTTGAGTAGCACGCACCTTAACAAGCTGACGCAAACACTTCAGTCCTGCCGTACTGATTTGATGTCCTGAGATTCTTTTTGTCTTTAACTCTTACAGTCCCGGGGGATTTCACAACATACAAAGGAGACATTCACGTAAAATACAGGAGCGGTATGTGGGATTGCTTTTTTTTGGGGGGGGGGGGGGGCAATAGGGTAGATAGTGCTAGCAGGTGATCACACGTGGTGGGTTACTTGATATATGTGGACAAAGCTGATTACACATAGTGGGTTGACGTACACGGACAGCAGACGATCACACATGCACAATGGGTTGCTTGATATACGTGGACAACAACTGATCACACATGGTGCGTAAACGGGTATACACGGACAACGGCTGATCACACATAGTGGGTTACTTAATATACACGGACAACGGCTGATCACACATAGTGGGTTACTTAATATACACGGACAACGGCTGATCACACATAGTGTATTACTTGATATACATGGACAACGGCTGAACACACATAGTGTATTACTTGATATACATGGACAACGGCTGAACACACATCGTGCTATTTACTAAGCTCTCTCTGCATACAATGCGTTCAGAAATAGTATTATGTATACACATGCCGACATTTAACATCCGTTATAACCTGCAAATATCCGGAGCTTCTGCATCTGTCGTTTCTTGTTTCAAGCCGCCATATTTAATCTGGCTCAACAACAATGCAATATAACAAGGACATAACAAGACTCTCACACGTCATTTAGCGACATACCTGTGGCATTATTATGTGTGCTATGATAACATAACGGCCTGCTAGTTGACGTTTTGTTTGCATTTTAATTAATTACCTTCGCTGCATGCTCGGATATATTCAAAAGTGCTCTAATCTCCTCTTATGGATCACTCAAAGAGAATCATAAGATAATGCATGAACTCCGCAGTAGTGACAGAGATGCCAAGACGTGTACAGCCAGACATGCGATATTCTTTTGTTGGTAGGTTTTGTTGAATTTGGAAATTTAGCCTCTGAAATCCCACCCCACGTTTTGGACACATTAGGACATAATGTCGTAGCACTTCAGATAAATGCTGGAAGGTCAGTGTGCAAGCCGACAGTTTTAACATGGAGATAACAGGTGGACTGAACAGATGGTAGACTGTGCCGTCAAGGAGCGTGACAAGTAACTGCTAAAGAAAGATCCACTGTGGCCAACGTTTGTTGTGAAGATGGCTTACGAGTGTCTCCAGTCAAACGTCACCGGGCCACTAGCGATAAGGGCAAGTGACAATCGATAGAACAGCAACGCCTCCTTAATTAAAACATTTTCATACTGCGGCATTATATCTGACCACTTTGTGGTTTTTCTACCAGTTATTGCTGACCACACCTGATTTTCACACACCACACCACTTTCAATTAACCGGAATTCAAATAACTGCCAAACTGATGTGGCGAGGAACACAGGATAACTCAGAATGACGTTACATTAACAAGATGTATATATGTAGGTGGCTAAGGGCTTGCGGACGCGATTCGTAAGCCCGCTTACCTGCGTTCGAAACACAGCTGCGACCGATTTGGCAGCAGATCGCGTCACGATGAGTCTTAACGCGTTGGTATGGGAGCCGGTCGTTCAGAAAGCAATGACAAACTACTGAACGTAAACTTGCCAACAGAAGTAAAATGCTGGTGTTGACAGCGATGCCCTGTAAATAGGGTAGGGAAAACAAAACATGTGTAGGACTAGTTCTCACAGGTTGCGACGAAATACTAGAGAAGGAGCCATGTATATCAGCACACAAGTGGCCTCGGATTCAAGTGGTCGGCTCTAGCTATAAAAGTGATGATGGTTCATAACAAGTTGAATTATTTTATTTTGGCACAAAAATTCAATATCACACTTCTCGCCCTTCATCTTCCAATTTCTGGATGTCTTTCAGAAACAGTGTCTCTTAGTTTGTCCCCATCAAGGCATAGATCACCAACCATATCACGCCAAGCCGTCCTCTTTTGCTATCTCCTGTAGCTCCGTCCACCTCTCCCCATGCTATTCGTCTCTGTCTTTAAGCTGTCCACTGAGATCTCAGATATCTTTATCCGTTGGAAGTGACCTCTGGCGCCATACTCTAAGCCACCGAGTGTCTAACTGACAACCATAACTGCCATTCCCTGCGTTGTGTCAACACCGATGGTGAAGCTGAGGTGTTTTTCCAGGGTGCAAGCTTAGGCATGTATGTTTGGAGAACAAGCACATCCAACATATTCTCCTCCTCAAAGATCCAAGATAATGACAATAGCCAAAGCAGCATTGCAGACATGACATTGCAGGAGTTCCAGAATAATGCCTAAGGGAAAGGTGCTCCATATTTTACGATGCCTAGAGAACTGGAGGACAAGTTATCCTAGAATCTGTTTGCTGCTTTGACAGTATACCGACTGTCTCCAAACATCTGACCACTTCTTGACTTCTGAACCTAATGGTATTTTCAGAGTTAGTAATTGGCAAACAAGGTACTTTCTGCGTATCTGATACCAAGCAATGGGGAAGTTTTAATCAACAAAGGTTTTTTCTGATCGTCAGTCAAGCCAGCCTTCTCATCCTGCAATAACACTCATCTCAAAATCTCCCAAGTTCGTTTAATCTTTTCTGGTTTGAATTCACATTCCAGAACCGAACAGTGCTACAGGCTAGCTATTGCATTAAGTACAATAGCTACTCAAATAAATGGTATAGCAGTAAACCTTGACACGTTGCATGGCCTTTGCAGGGTGTTGCCATCAACTGAAGGTTGTAATATTAGCTAGGCAATTTTACGTTCAGTAGTTTGCCATTATATTCTGAATGAGAAACAATATTTAAGCCCAACTTAAAATCAGTGTACGAACTGAACTGCCCACCCTGCTATCAGTGCAACAGAAGTTAAGAGCAAAAGCTCATATCCATCCGGCCAAGTCGGCGACACAACAATAACTACCGCACCATGAATTGACACGCTGTGTATTCAGGTGATACCGCTGAATAACAGTTTGTGATTGTTTACTATTTCCAGCTAACAAACAGTTCTGAAGTAAAACGGATTTGTCAAGCTTCTTTAATTTCCCAATAAACCTAGCATACATCAGCAATCTGAATTCATGCATAGACCCAGTAACTAAGAGCAGGACAGTAAACAACACAGCATGCCTGTCCTTGTCTTTGATTCACCATCACTATACCCCAATGTTTGAATTCTTATATACATATATATATATATATACACTGGGATCTTAATTTGTTGCTATAACATTAGTGCATTGAGCTATGAAAGAGATTAGAGCAATAACTGACAGCTTCACATGCAATAAAGATGATCCTTCAATATCAATCAATCAAACAAAGTGTCAACTCTAACTATCACTATCAACCCCCAGCTGATCAGCCTGGGCCCTGGTTTCACAACTTCCTAGCCATGCTGCTATGTAATGTTTATCCTCCGTTGTTTGCTCCAATACTGCATATGTCACCTGTGACAGGTCTCTGTAAATCTGGGCAATGAATCGTTTCCTTGGCAGCCTCTTTGGTGCTTACCAAGGATTTGCCTTCCACAACTTTTTAACAGACCCTTGCGTTACAAGGTACGGCCGACACAACAGCCTTCTCTTCTGTACTGCTCTGGATAAACAACAGAGTAACAACTACACGTATGAGAATGGAATTATAATGGTAGACTCGAATGTCTCCTGTCATGAAGAACAAACTGAATGGCCAACAACTGTCACCCACTAGCAATGCTACAGAACTAGAAATAATAACAGTTGTAAGTCCAAATGAGATTCAAGGTAGCACAGTGGCTAGCACTCTCGTGTGCCAGCTGTTTGGTCATATATTTCAATAACCTTCAAGTTGAGGTTTATTTTAATTAACCTGGGCTCCCAGGTCGACTAAGCTGAAAAACGGGTATCAGAAATGTTCTTGGGCAGTAAAGGTGGCCGGAATGATACTGATATCACCCATTGAGTATCAATTGGTCTACAAGTATATGGCTAGCAGCATACACATAACACTCAGCTCAGCATGACAAAAGGAGGTTCTTTAGGAGACTTTCTTACACCTATAGCTCTACAACAAAAGTCGACTCAATAAATACAACAATTATACACTATAGGTCAACTAAAAGGAAAGAAGGTGGGGGTGCACAAAACACGACTGTAATATTTTGCAGATAAACTAATGGACTAAAATCCGTCCAAGTCAATATAATTAAACACAGAAATGTAGGTCAGCATGGCCGAATGGATAATAATGCATGTTCATAAGAATCCGGTGAGCTGATGCAAAGGTAAGGGGTTCTACCCCTACCCCGGAGTGTTGACCTATCGTCCTTGACTTGGGGACATAAATTACAAGTGCCCCTGAAGTCAGAGTGTGTTCGCCTGATGGTGAAGGACACTGTTAATAGGGAAAGCTAATCCACACGCAAAATTCAGTCCAGCACTACTAGAAGTGTGTATGGACTAAGCCTGAGTTCAAAGTGAGCGAGCGCACACACACAAAAACACACAAGAAATGCTTCTTGACAAACATTTTCATAATCCTTTGTTATGGTAAAGTTAATGTCTTTCATTTTTTACAATGTCTCTTTTAGACATAGCTTTAGTCATCTGATCTGCAAAATAAGGCAGACAGGACAGATTTGAAAACGAATGAGAAATTCCAAACTTTAATAAAACAGAACAGGAGCAGATTTTGTTTCCCTAACTCGAATTAGAAGTTAGCGGGGTAGGGGTATCTGTCCTCTATCAAAGAAGATGTAATAAACCTCCTTTCCTCCGTTAGTCTATGGGACACCCTTGGGCAAGGAAGAGTAACCGTTTAGCCCCCCAATCAGGGTTACATGAAGCCATGGAAGCAGGTGGTGGATGGAGTGTGAGAGCAGTTGTTGTTGGTTATGGTCTGCACTCTGCTGCGATAAGTAGATGATCTCATCAGTAGAGACAATGGTTATGGCCACGGACTAGTACAGTCACTGCCCAGAAGGAAAGCAATGGCAAACTACCTTCTGCAAAACTTGGCAAGAATCCATAACAACCATGAAACAAGCTATCACATACTCAACATGTGTTTAATAATAGAGAAGTGCAGAGAATTTAATGTAAACCTATTCTCATGTTTGGCCAGCTCCCTGGACTAGAGGTTAACGACTTTTCTCCGTAATCTCGTATACTCTCGTAAGTAACGTGACGATGGTGAGAATCAGCAATGGTTCGAATCGCGTTGGTAACTTACGGGGTATGTGAGCCGGCCGCTCAGAAAGCAATGGCAAGCTACTGAGCGTAATCTTGCCAAGAAATCAACAATCAGCTGAAAGATGCTGATGTTGACAGCAATGTCCCGTAAAGGATATGCAAACTAAGAGAGATTCTCATGTTTTGTGGATTATTCAAAGGCATTTGACTGTGTACAGCATCAGAAACTTTGGGAAATCATGAGGAATATGGGCTTTCCATCACATGTAGTACAACTCATAAAAATGCTCTATCTAGACCAACAAGCAGCGGTTAGAATAAATGGCGAGACATCCGATTGGTTTGACATCAAGCAAGGAGTCCATCAAGGAAGGAGTCCGTCAGGGCTGTGTGCTGTCACCCTATTTGTTTAACCTTTACGCCGAAATATAATGAGAAATGTAAGAGACGATATAACCTGGGAGCAATATGATGCCCTAAATATCGGTGGTCATGAAATACCAGAGATTCAATATGCTGATGATATAGTATTACTATCCACATCACAGAATGGTACAGAAAACTTAATAACCTCAACCCAAAGAAATAGTGAACATCACAACTTATATCTTAACATAGCAAAAACAAAGATAATGCATACAGATAAAACTACTATGGAGAAAGAAATATATGTTAATGAGGAAAGATTGGAGGTGGTGGAAAATTTTGAATATCTTGGGTCATTGATTACCAAGAATGGTGACACAATTAAAGAAATTAAATAACGACTATCAATTACTCTTCAAAGATTAAAACAACTGAAAAAAATTATGGAATGGGACAGATAGAACTACAAAAATTATATTGAGACCAGGACACTTACTAAACAAGCTGAACAGCGAATAAATGCTTTGAATATAAATGTTACAGGCGGGTTCTAAGAATATCTTGGGTAAAGAAAAGAACAAATGCAACCATACTTCAAGAGCTGAATACTGATACCGTTGGCTATTAAAAACGATAAAACAAAGAAAATTGAAATATTTTGGTCACTTGAAATATTACAAAAGTTTGGAGAGAGCAATAATGGAAGGGTATATGCCTGGGAAGAGAGGAATAAGAATATCAAAGAGAAGATGGGTGCATGGTGTGGCGGATGATCTCCAGATGGGTGTATTGGACGCAGGACATCTTGCTTATGATCGAGAGGTTTTCCGGAAGGTTGTTATGGGAGCGAGGTTCTGCAAAGAACATGCTACTGAATGAAGAATGAACTAGAATTACCATCATCATGTGCCATTCCAATAAGCAGTCATGGATCACAATCTCAAATGATCACCATTCTTGGATCAGGTCTGTGTTCTTGTCATGATAATGTCATGTGGCTAAGCCAGGTATTTATCTTTTCCTTGCTTTTTTCCTCATTAATTATGTCAAACGTCACTACATTTTCTAGTTTATTTCTCCTCATAATGTGCTCATCATCACTGTTTACATCTAATATTTGTAATCAATTTATGGTTTTCATTTGTTTCTTGCGTAACTTTCACATTTATTTTTCTCTTTGTATATGTACAAACTTGCGGTACAAATGGCGACGACGTAACACGTTTATTCTTCGGAGTCGCTGTTTAGTGTTTTCCTGTGGATTATGGGTGTCATTTCATATTCGTTTATTGGAAGTGTTCAAAAGAAGCCAGCCACGGAAGGCAGGTGGTGGATGAAACTTTGAGGGCAGCCGACAGATATTTGTTGGTTATGGTCTCAAGTTGCGCGACGGCAGGCAGAGGATCACTTTCGAGAGACAATGGTTGCGGTCATCTGGCCAGTATGGTCACTGCCATAGAGTTAAGCAATGGCAAACTACCTCTTTAAAAGTGCCCAGTACATTATGATTCGCCTAAAGACTGATCATCGCAAGACAAGGACAGAGATCAGAGTTCTACTAGTTAAATTAAGTGGCAGACCTTTTAACATAAATGTTATTCAAGTATATGCCCCAACAGGAGAATCCAGTGAAGATAGTGTAGAGGAATTTTATAATGACATAGAGTCTGCCTTAAATAAATGTAAAAATTCAGAAATAAACATCATATTAGGGGACTTCAATGCAAAAGTAGGAAATCAAGGTGATAGATACACAGTAGAAAACTATGGTTTAGGAGAGAGAAATGAAAGAGGATACAGACTCGTAGAGTGGGCAAAAGAACAGGAAATGATTGTAGGAAACACCTGGTTTAAGCTGCACCCTAGAAGATTATGGACATGGAGGAGTCCTGATAACAGGATTAGAAACCAGATTGACTATATTCTGATTAGCAAAAGATTTAGAAATGCGTTAACAATGGCAAAACAGTTCCCAGAGCTGATTGTTATAGTGACCAAAGATTACTTACAGGAACACTGAGGATAAAGTTGAAGAAAGTCAAGTATATAACAGGAGGAAACACTAAATATGATTTGTGTACATTGAGTAATGACAAGGAAATACAAAACAAATTCAACATAGAAGTACAGAACAGATTTGATATATTGTCTGATCCAGAGATCCTATTCCAGGATGTGGATGATCAATGGGAAATGTTGAAGATTTCAATCAGTTTGGCTGTAGAATCAACTATTCCAAAATTAAAGAAGGTGGGTCACAAGAAATGGATGACTGAAGAAATTTTACACCTAATGGAAACAAGAAGATCAACAAAAATAATTCTGCCAAATATGAAGAAATCCACAGACAAGTCAGAATATTATGTAAGGAGGCAAAAGAAGCATGGCTTGAGGAAAAGTGCTTAGAAATTGAAAAACAACACAACAGTCAAACTACCAAATTAGTGCACAAAAGAATTCAGGAACTTACTAATAAAAGAACAAGTACATCAACAGGCTGTCTAAAAACTAAAGATGGCAAAATCATAATAGAAAAAGATCAGATTATACATGTATGGACAGATTATGTGAAAAACCTTTATAAGGATAACAGAGAGGAACAGTATGATATTAGAATTAATAATGAAGGACCACCAATTTTGAAGATGGAGGTTCGAAATATTCTTAAGCATATGAAAGCTGGCAAGCCCCCCGGTGCAGATAACATCACAACAGAAATTATTAAAGCTTTAGAAGAATATGGACTAGATCAAGTCTCCTGATTGCTGAACACATTATATGATATTGGAGATATACCTTCTGAATTATGTAACTGTATTTATTGCAATCATAAAGAAATCAGGAGCCTTGGAATGTGATCAACATAGATCAATTAGTATAATGAGTCACATCACAAAGATTTTGCTCCGAATTATCATGCAAAGAGTGAGGAAGAAATTAAAACCTGAAACAGGGGAAGACCAATGTGGGTTTGTAGAAGGAAAGGGTACAGTAAATGCTGTGTATATGCTGCGAACAGTTATTGAACGTGCTATAGAAGTAAACAAGGATATACATCTTTGCTTTATTGACCACACAAAGGCTTTTGATAGAGTTAGACATGTCGACATGGTGGATATGCTTGCAGATCTACAAATTTATGGGAAAGACATTAGACTTATAAAAAACATATATTGGAAACAACAAGCTGCCATAAGGATTGATGATGAAGTGGGACAATATCAGCCTATTAAGAGAGGTATTAGGCAGGGATGTGTAATGTCTCCAGAACTTGTTTCCCTGTACAGTGAAAATATTTTCAGAAATGTAGAAGATATAAATGGAATCAGCATTGGAGGACGAAACATCAATAACATTAGATATGCAGATGATACAGTATTGATTGCAGACAATGCGCAGGATTTGCAACAATTAGTAGATGCGGTTGTTGTACACAGTGAGCAGCTGGGGTTAGAATTAAATTGTAAAAAGACACAGGTTATGGTAGTCACTAGGAAGAATGAAGTACCACAAGTAAATGGGAATATTCTTCAACAAGTTAATCAATACAATTATCTCATAACAGTCATAACATCTGATGGGAGATGCCCTGAAGAGATTAGAATAAGAATTGCCATGGCGAAAGTAGCCTTTAGCAAGATGAAAAACATTCTGACCAATAAAAAGATGTCAATCAAAATGAGAAAAAGAGTGTTGAGGGGATACATAGAGCCTGTTCTTTTGTATGGATGTGAAACTTAGACAATGTGCAGTCAAACTGAAAAACATCTGATGGCTGCAGAAATGTGGTTTCTGAGGAAAATGCAAAGAATACCATGGACAGATAGAAAAACCAATGACCAAGTACTACAGGAGACAAATGAAACTTGTAAATTGATTAGAGAAATTAGACGCAGACAGTCAACATTTTTTGGACATGTTATGAGAAGAAATGGATTGGAGAACTTAGTGACAACTGGCAAGATCGAAAGGAACAGACCAAGAGGAAGACCGAGAGGAAAATACCTGGATGGCTTGGCCACATGGCATGGACGAGACAGGAACACTGAGCTGATTCACGACTCTGGTGATCGAGTAAAATGGCGAGTCATGACTGCCCACGCTTTCCAGCATGGCACATGATTGATTGATTGATATATATAAAACAGTATAGGTTAAATATAGCATTTAAAAACTTTATCACACTGCAAATGGAAGTCCTTTATTGATCAGTATGTTTTCCATCTTGCAAAAGGCTAACTTCGCGATAGTTATTCTTGTTCTAATCTTTTTGAGGCAGCTTCCATCAGATGTTATGACCGTTCAAAGATAGTTGAACTGATTCACTAGCTTAAAAATTTCCCCATTTACATAATAGTATTTGTTTCTTCTTAGAGATGACATAATCTGTTTTCTTACATTTTATATTATTGATGATATGTCCTCAAAAGGTGATACTTCTCATATGCTCTAAATTTATGATATTTTCACTATTTAGGGGAGAAAGGAATGGAGACATTATGACTCCCTATAACACACCTCTATTGAGGGGCTGGTGTTGACCTACATATTAGTTTTTAATGGCAGCTTACTGTTTCTAATATGTTGCTTAACAAGTCTAAGGTCTTTCCCATCAATTTGTAGATCTGAAAGCATCTTATCATGTCAACATGTCTTAATCTATGAAAAGCCTTTGTGTTGTCAATTAATCAAAGATTTAAGATTATTGAATGCCCTATTAATATTCTCAGCAAATACTCAACATTTGTTGTACCCTTGCTTCCTACAAATCCACACTGTTCTGTCTATATGTCGGATACTGTCATCTATTTCAAACAACAATACTGCAACAACTGGGAAATTGACAGCAGATCTTCACCATTTATGGCCTTCTCCCACTACCCTGTAAACTGTGACCCTTCCCTACATGAGTATACTGCCTGTTAAATATGTCAAGTTTAACACTTCCTGATCATTGACCTCAATGTTTTCATGTTGGCTTAGTTTGGCCAGTTTGTTTTTAATGTTTGCTGGCTGTGAACTTGAGTACAGTCCACACATATGTGCTACTATTACTGTGCTACTATTGCTGTGCTACGATTACCGTGCTACGATCACTGTGCTACTATTACTAACAGTTGCTTTTACTAGTGAGTGCAACTGGACTGAGTTTTGCGTGAGGGTTAGCTTTCCTTAAAACCAGTGTTCCTCACCATCAGGTAAACCCTTCTCAGACTTCAGAGATACTTGCAATTTAGTCCCCAAGTCAACATTTAAGTCCAACTAACCAGTGTGTGAAATAAACCAAATGTACTGCGGTCATCAGAGAAAAGTTTCAGCGTGAGCACTAGGCCACACCTAATTACAACTTCACAATCCTCTAGCACTTGTTTACAGCAACATTACTATTTATTAGTCATAACTAAATTTCAGTAGTTTTAAGTCAAACATGTGAACTAATTCTTAAGGCTCATTAAACATATTTTTAGTCCCAATAGAAATGTAAACAGCACCTAAAAATGGCGTAGACAGAGGTTTGTAAAGGATAACACAGAAATCACTATCTATATAATACAGGCACTTACAAATTAAAGTCCTTGGATAGAATATACAGAGTATACAACCTCTAAACAAAACACAAACTAACACACACATGATAAGATTATAAATTAAACATGCAAAATGCCAACAACTTTAGTCAGTATAAAAGAGACTGAAAAGCCATGCCTATGAAAAATATGACACTTTTCGATACTAAATACACTATAAAATATTTAATCATTCAGCCAATGTCTCATAACTGTGAAATACAGAAATGTATCTTCTTCAAGTAAACAGACTGCAACATGTATGAAGACAGGCATTTTATTGAAAATATGCACTTCTAATTTTAAAATCAAATCTGAGTTGACCAGTTTATCATATTAGTATCTTATCGAGACCTTAGTATTAACATGAAATCAAATTTAGAAAAGAAGACATTCCTATAAACTGTTGAATGTTCCAACAAGAATTTCTCATGTTATACATGAACTAATAAATTACTTGCAGTAAAAAGTTGCTGAGACTACAACTAGGAAAAGCATTTGTTATTGCAGAAGAACCTAAATGAGCTGAATGTCAGAAGCATAGTGACATACAACACTATTTACTTGAGGTCAAGAAATATAACAAAGATAACCACAAAAGGCAACGAATTAACCGAAGCTAATGAAAACCAGGTTAGAGACAAACAGCCATAAAGAATGCAAAGCAGAATAAAGCAAAATATCACAAGAACACAAGTTAGGTGATGAATGTTGTAAAGTACCAATAACTGTAAGTCACATAGAGAATAACTGTAAAAATGAAAGCTACACAATATTAAATAGCAACTGTGAACATCATATATCCCTATGAAAAAGGGTGGAGAGCATAATATGTATATCACAATGACTCAAAAGACATGGACAAAGAAACGAAAAACCTATTATCTGAAATAACAATAGACACTATATATTCCAGTTACAAGTCAGAAGGGCTTAACAACTACTGCCTTAAACATGAGACAAGACTGAAGGTCAATGACCTGAAAAACAATGAGGGGGAAGACAAGTAGCCAGGTGACACATGTAATAAACTAAACTGCACTTGTGGGGTCTTAGGCATATTATTTGAAGTGAGTGACAGTCAATATGTTCTGCAAAGAGGATTGCTGGCATCAAACAACAACAGTTATATATAAACACAAAGAAAGTTATGGTCTCTGTTTACGGTCTCTAACAGTATACCACAACAAGCAATCATGTACAGACTTAATGGAACCATAAGAAAAGGCTGATCATGTAAACGATGGACATGGGAATCTCAATATATGAAGCCCATAAATGGGCACTCTCCTGCTATTTATGCTTCACCTTGACACCGCAAGGTACAAGAGGAACAAGATGAGATAATGATGAGACAAAGAAAACATCACCAGGCTGGTTATAATCTAAACCTGACCCACTCTCCAAAACTGGCCTACAGGAACAGAGATCAGTACACCAATTAAAGAAAACACAGTTCAGTTCTTCCACAATGCCCCTGAAGCTAAGCTACATCATCAAGCTAAATGTCAAGAGTCATAGCAATGGATACTAGGAGGAGACAACTACACTGACAATTGTCAACAATCAGCTGTTGGGAGTCAGCTGATAACTGTTAATCTGACAAGCAACAAAGAGAATAACGGGAATGTTAACATTGGAACTATAGTGTGTGTTTTTTTTTTTTGCCTCAATATAAAATTCAATATCTCATTAACCAATTGAGGGAAAATGATGAGATTTAGTATATAACCTTATCATTATGTCCACCCAACAACAAAATTTTTGTTCTGGAGATTTTACAGCAGATTTCAAAGTTAGTTTATATGCGGTATATTAATTACGACATAGAGATTGCGTCCATGATTTTAACAGTATTACAGCTTCACCAAGAGACGTCCGGGCATTTTTTGAAATTTTCCCGTGATTTCCGTTTTGAAACAAACAGCGCGAAGATTCAGAGGTGTATCCAAATGGGGGTTCTTTCATGAAACGTGATTATATAAATAAACTAGCTGACAAGGCCCGGCTTCTGGCGGGGATCTATCTATCTATCTATCTATCAATCTATCTGCCGGCCGGCCGACCCACCCACCCAGTCAGCCATCCACCCACCCACTTACCTTTCTGCCTACCTACCTACCTGTCTGTCCGCGCTATTAAATATTGATAATATGAATGCAGAAGAAGAAGAAGAAGAAATATTGATAAAAGTTACTGGAAAAAACGTCAGGACCATGTGTTGAAAGAGGAATATTGGAGAAAGGATGGATTAAAGGTTGTATGTTCGATTCCGGGCCGCGTCCATTTCAAGAGTGCATTTTTTTCCGGACACTCCCGAGGGTTGTCGCTGGAGCTACGGAGTTCGTGCTTTGTGCGACGCTTTCCGCGCTGCGGAAAGAAACTGAGCCATATGGGATAAAAACCCGGTGCAATGCAGCTGACCCTGTCGGTTGTAAGCTACTTCTTTCATTGTACCCACTCCCATACGAATCCGGATACGCCTTTGTTTGTCATCTGAATTTGCAGGTCCCCATTACCGTAAACATAACTTTTTTAGCGAGAAATCACTAGTTGTTAAGCAAAACATCAAAGGAATGTCGCCGCTTTCAATGATTTAAGTTGTTTTTGGACCTATCAAAGACATATTCCTTGGGTGGGGGTAAATATAAGACGGCTGGAAACATTTCATAATGATGCAACAGACAGTTTTCAAAATAATTGATCGTGAATGAAGGCAAACAAATGTGGACATACTATAGCAATCTCATTTCTAGCAGGGATCAACCAAGGAATTCTACAGCCATGGGCAGAGACAAACACAGTTTGCTTAATACACATGTCAAATGCCTGCTACTGTATGGCTAAGGCACACGTCTCAAAACATACATGAAATATGCAAACATATGTCTAGATATCCTCAAGCCTGAATCCCCAGATCGGATATCCAGATTTATGTAACTATGAACACATACAACAACAACACATGGTGAACAAAATAAGACAGGCAAGTTAACTGAATCAGTCAGGGAAACAGGGCTAATCACGAAATCAATGACAGCTGGAAAAATAATAGAATAGTCTCAGGAGGCTGGAATCAATGAGTATGGTTTTTAAAAAAACCAGGATAGTTATAGACAGAAACATAATATTGCTGATAGTTTTATAATCCATATGGAATAACAATGTGAAGAAAAACAATTATGAAATGTTCACAAGATTAACTTTTTCTGTCCCAAAGATTTTGCAGTAGACTCTCTGACAGGACAATTAGTTATTGTCTTTGTGTATCATGGTGCATTATCATATCCTGTATGTTTTGTCTGTTACCATGTGTACTATGTTAATTCCAACAATTTGTTTAAGGTAAACTTGCATTCGAGACAGGCAAATACTGAAATGATAACTTTAGTAACTTGTGTCAAATCACTCAGTGCTTTAACAAAACAAAACAAACTGGTACATTACTACAGTGAAAAATGAATCAGTATATTACTGGACATTCTTGTTAAAAATATATACTGTGCTGCATATTAAAATACCTACCCAGATTTCTTTAGTATACTCAGACAAAACATACAGGATATGATAATGCACCATGATACACAAAGACAATAACTAATTATAACACACTGCTTGGGACAAACAGAGTTTATGAAGCATGCTGGAAAATCTATGTTAATTCCAACAATTTGTTTAAGGTAAAATTGCATTTGAGACAGGCAAATACTGAAATGATAACTTTAGTAACTTGTGTCAAATCACTCAGTGCTTTAACAAAACAAAACAAAAATAAGGCAATACAAATCTTACACGAAACCTTCAATGGCATAATTGACAAATCTTTGTGTCCACTTGTGAAATATGTAATTATTCATAAAATCAAAAGGAAACGAAAAAATTTATATCTGTTTACTGACTTGTTAGTGTTACCATCTATCTGTGAGTTACTGACTTGTTAGTGTTACCATCTATCTGTTTACTGACTTGTGTTACTATCTATCTGTGAGTTACTGACTTGTTAGTGTTACCATCTATCTGTGAGTTACTGACTTGTTAGTGTTACCATCTATCTGTGAGTTACTGACTTGTTAAGTGTTACCATCTATCTGTGAGTTACTGACTTGTTAGTATTACCATCTATCTGTGAGTTACTGACTTGTTAGTGTTACCATCTATCTGTTTACTGACTTGTTAGTGTTACCATCTATCTGTTTACTGACTTGTTAGTGTTACCATCTATCTGTTTACTGACCTGTTAGTGTTACCATCTATCTGTTTACTGACTTGTTAGTGTTACCATCTATCTGTTTACTGACTTGTTAGTGTTACCATCTTATCTCTTTACTGACTTGTTAGTGTTACCATCTATCTGTTTACTGACTTGTTAGTGTTACCATCTTATCTCTTTACTGACTTGTTAGTTAGTTAGTTAGTTTAGTCGATGGATCAACATCACGGCACACGGGTGCAACCCATAAGTGCTCCGTTCTCCTCCTAAATGAAACCTGAGTCTGGAGAAACTCAGCTCAGTGCACGAACTCCGTAGCACCGCCGAGGATCCTGAAATACTTTGGGTAGATTTTTAACTCAAAATTTTGCCCGGGCAGCGCCGTTAGGCTACTATTTTTCGATTTCCAACTGCCAAGGGATTTTTTACATGCGCAACAATACACACGGGCGTCCGATCTCACTACCCAGAGACCAGGGTAAATTTATTACTAGAAGTCCACGTGAAAAAATCCCGGCATCACCGGGGCTTGAACCCGGGACCTCCAGCACTCGAGGCGGACACCATACCTCGAGACCACAGTGTTGCCATCTATCTGTGAGTTACTGACTTATTATTATCTGTCTGTAAGTTAATACCACCCATCTTCTTCTTCTTCTGCGTTCATCCGGAGTTTTTTTTCGGATGTGATTGTGTTGTGCCTGTTTACAGCAGAGCTGCGTTCTTGCGCCGTTAGGCCGACACATCCGACTTCTGCGGGCATTTGTTGACCGAGTTAACCTTCCCTGGGATACCACCCATCTCATTACTGACTAATTACTAATTATCTGTTGTTCTGACAATCATTTTTGAATTTCATTGCTACTTGCCTCGGTGAAGTATTTACAGTATCTTACACATGTACATGCATGTGATTAAATATTAAATCGGGAGTAAATTTAAAGTTTACAATTAAACCATTTTTACAAACATCTAATTCTAAAAACTGAGAAAAGTATATTCCTGATATGTGCTGGATGCAGCAATTGTGAAACATACTTTACATCGTGATCACTCGATTTGTGTACTGTGTAGTAAAACTTCGAAATCAATATAATATACACTCGACTGGCTTAGATAAACTGCTCTAACTGCGACTGGAATACGCGTAGTTAAGAACAATATATAAGTAATTGTGTAGACATGGGTATCACTTATAATACGATTATTACTAGCTTCGAGATCTAAAAGTAGCCTGTTTGGTTGTCGGGGTCCCTACTTGATTAAACTACTATAATAACACCAAACTGACCGTCCGAGTAACACGTCTGCTCTGTCACTCTGTGCGAACTTTCATTCATGATACAGTTCCCGAATAACTAAAACTCACACTCTGTGGCAAGATAGTCCAACGGACGTTTAGCAGTGACAAGCATATTAATATATCAAAGCATTAATTTCTTAAACCATACAATCATAGAACCCGAGGAATGTTTTTCCACGTCTAGCAAACACAAACACTAACTTTAATTCATAACCGACTTCACACATACCACACCGTGAGAGAGGGGGGGAGAGACAACATTGACCTTACAATTGCCGTTTCATTGGCTGGCATGTGATTCCCGCCATGTAAAGCTATCTTTTCCAGACCGATCCAAAGTTTCGCACACACAAACAACAGCCCCACCCCTGGCTCTCCCCCCTTTACAAGCTAAAAATTGACGAAGCACTTTCCGAGATTGACCTAGTTAGCCATCCGTGGCGGTTGGTAGCGAATAGCCTCCGTCCGTTACTTGTTCACCACATGTCGAAGAAGAGACCAAGAAACTAAAATTAGAGTTCATTGTTGTCCAGCGTCTTCATGTTTTGCGGCAGTTGAAAATGCCATCCCCCACCCTACTATCCACCCGACTAAGGCACAATAACTGCCACACATGTAAAGTTCACTGTCCTCAATTCCTTTTCAAAGAGCACTAATGACACTTTATTTTGCAACTATTTTTTTTTTTATTTGTTTACGTTAACACTAGGGGGTGGATGTAGGCTATACAAGTCGCCAACGTCACCTATGTTTGCCTGAATTATTTGAACATGTTAAAGTAATAATAATATAAATCGTAATTAACAAGCACCAGTCCTGTCGGCTTAGCCACGACACAGTTTAAAAAGCTAGAGGATCGACTTCATTACTTCATTGTACTGGGTTTTATCCTAATTGGCTATGTCTCTTTACGCAGGAAGTCCCGCTGAAAGCGTCGCACAAGCACAAACTCTATAGCTCCAGCGACGACCCCAGGAGTCCCTAGAACACTGCACTCGTCGCGTTACTACTTGGCCACGGAGACTCCCGCGACGACTCAGAAGACGAGAGAAGCTACAGAGTTGAAAACAGTCTACATATCGGGTTCCTTGATCAAATTAGAAGATAAGAAAACAGTCTACATATCGGGTTCTTTGATCAAGTTAAAAGACAAGAAACCAGTCTACACATCGTGTTCCTTGATCAAGTTAGAAGACAAGAAAAACAGTCTACATAGCCTATCGGGTTCTTTGATCAAGTTAAAAGACAAGAAACCGGTCTACATATCGGGTTCCTTGATCAAGTTAGAAACAAGAAAACAGTCTACATATCGGGTTCCTCGATCAAATTAGAAGACAAGAAAACAGTCTACACATCGGGTTCCTTGATCAAGTTAGAAAACAAGAAAACAGTCTACATATCGGGTTCCTCGATCAAATTAGAAGACAAGAAAACAGTCCACATATCGGGTCCTTTGATCAAGTTAAAAGACAAGAAAACAGTCTACATATCGGGTTCCTTGATCAAGTTAGAAGACAAGAAAACAGTCTACATATCGGGTTCCTTGATCAAGTTAGAAAACAAGAAAATAGTCTACATATCGGGTTCCTCGATCAAATTAGAAGACAAGAAAACAGTCCACATATCGGGTCCTTTGATCAAGTTAAAAGACAAGAAAACAGTCTACATATCGGGTTCCTTGATCAAGTTAGAAGACAAGAAACCAGTCTACGACTCACCATGTCGGCAGGACATCCTCCCGCTGAGGCAAGGCCACATGGCTGCAAGGCTCGCGTCTCCAGTCTACATATCGGGTTCCTTGAAGGCAAGAAAACAGTCTACATATCGGGTTCCTTGATCAAGTTAGAAGACAAGAAAACAGTCTACATATCGGGTTCCTTGATCAAGTTAGAAGACAAGAAAACAGTCTACATATCGGGTTCCTTGATCAAGTTAGAAGACAAGAAAACAGTCTACATATCGGGTTCCTTGATCAAGTTAGAAGACAAGAAAACAGGCTACATATCGGGTTCCTTGATCAAGTTAGAAGACAAAAAAAAACAGTCTACATATCGGGTTCCTTGAAGGCAAAAAAAAAAAAAAAACAGTCTACATATCGGGTTCCTTGATCAAGTTAGAAGACAAGAAAACAGTCTACATATCGGGTTCCTTGATCAAGTTAAAAGACAAGAAAACAGTCCACATATCGGGTCCTTTGATCAAGTTAAAAGGCAAAAAAAACCAGTTGACATATCGAGTTCCTTGATCAAGTTAGAAGACAAGAAAACAGTCTACATATCGGGTTCCTTGAAAGCAAGAAAACAATCTACATATCAGGTTCCTTGATCAAGTTAAGAAGATAAGACAACAGTCTACATATCAGGTTCCTTGATCAAGTTAGAAAACAAGAAAACAAACACGCACTACGTTAGAGAAACCATACACACGAAGAAAAATATCGATGTATTTCGATTCGTTTAGTCCCAGACTGTTCTTACATTGAAAGTTTATATAACAGTTTAGGGTACTTTTGCCTTAATTCACCCCAAACAAATGTCACCAGCTATATTTAGCACTGACGGTCATCTCCTTTGTGTTCGGGTACAGTGCGTGTCAGTACGTTTCAATTGCCCCACAGTGTTTCTTTGGGCTTTGGCAACCGTTTCTGTGTGAGTGTGTGTGTGTGTGTGTGTGTGTGTGTGTGTGTGTGTGTGTGTGTGTGTCTCATCATGAGTTTTCTGGAACTGGCAGCAGCAGCAGCTGTTCACGACAAGCAGAGTAGCTTTGCTTTTCTGCAGCAACATCATGGCATCTGACATTCTGCTAGACACTGTTCTCATAATCATGTCATCATGGTGCTATCGCTGACTGAGCGTCGGGACAGATAGAGATGCCGACGACGACATTCACCATGTCGGCAGGACATCCTCCCGCTGAGGCAAGGCCACATGGCTGCAAGGCTCGCGTCTCCCGTACAGACAGATCATCATCATTCTTTTCGTATACTGCTGGTCTCAAGAGTTGACAAGCATTTCATTTTGCCAGTTACAGTTGGGGGGATGTCGCCGAGAGCAACTGTTGCACACCGATAAAATTGCGCACCGAGCTACGGCGCAACACAGGGAACCCCTGGATGTGACGTCATACCCTGGGATTCCGTTTGTTTGAGGTGAATTAAGACAAAAGTACCCAGTTTGATATGGAGGGAATTTTAACAACAACCGGGGTCCAGTGTATTAAAGCTACAAGCGAAGGTCAGGCTGTGAAGAAAGATACATATTAATGAAACATTCAGCACCTTCATGTGCCATGCCAGCGGACGATTATGTACCGCTCTTCTACAATCACAATGGAAACAGCGACGATGAAGTGGCTTGCAATCTTGCCTGCCGGCCCTGTCGTTATAGGTTCGAATTCCAAGGAGGCAGATTTTTTCAAATTTCCCCGGGCCCTAAGTCTGCACAGCCTAAAATGAGAACCAGGACATGTTCTGGAAAGTAATGGCAGCCGGCGTGATATTAACTATATCACCCTTCAAGTTCAGATTAGTCTTAAATATATTATTAGGCTAGCACCATATACCATTTAACTGATTCAGTGCCAAACACAACGTAGGTTTGGACCAAACAAAAATGGCGGAAAATGGGAAGTAGGAATGTGTCACAGTTATGACTTGAAAGTTATTAAAGATAAGAAATTATTGGCAGCACATAAAACAGAAGGTTTTAGGCAGACATGATCACCAACGTCACAAGGCATGGACTAGAAGAAGAAGACGGTTTGGGTGTAATGTGTAATGTCAGTAATGGCAAGTTTCTTGGCTAATTATAAAAGAGAGTTGCGACTCCCAAAAGGTTCATAAACACTAGCTTCAACACCAAGCATCTGATAGAAACGGGTTACTTTCGTCAAAATAACAATAGCACAATATGTGCAACGAAGCAAACGGCCCACAGACTCCCATCAGTACGCGACACTGGGTCGAAAGGAAAACACCGAACTACGTTACTTTACTTACAACACACGCCCTATGTGTTCTTGTTACATTCAAGGTAGGCTACATATATTTTATTTATATATAGAAACTATAATATCACCAGGTCTTGTTGCTATCCTTTTGTAACATTGTTATAGTTCTTTCTACCACTGATTTTATTATCTAGTTTGCTACCTCTGTTGTCATTGTAGGAGTACCTAATGTAGTCCGTTTATCATTTTAATATGCCCGTTGTTTCAAATGTGTTTGTCTACTATGCTCCCTAAATAAGTGCATGATTCCATCTTTTGATGACGGACCTGAAAAGTTGTTTGAATAGCTTGTCATTCAGTTTTTTGTACTCGTTAGTGGACACTATGAAATGTCGAAACAAGCGCCATTTAAACACATGAAGTGTAGATTATGGTTCGCAATATGAACAAGATATCAAGTATATCAGTCTATGAGTCATAAATAGGGAGCAGTCTGAGAAAGCTCACAAGTACTGCAGATATTGACGCAGCTTTATCAGTGAAAGGAAACAGACAAGGAAGAGCACCGACCGCAATCAAAGACGGACTTTGAAATCGTTTTTATTAGTCCTAACTGAAGCAGATCCAACTGATTCGTCTCTTTCTTTTTATTTCAAATTCAGCATAGGTCATCATACAAGTACATGGCAATATTCTTAAACCAGTGAATCGGTACAATTATCTTGGAACAGTCATAACATCTGATGGGGGATGCCTTGAAGAGATTAGAACAAAAATCGCCATGGCGAAGGTAGCCTTTTGCAAGATGAAAAAACATACTGACCAATAAAAAGACGTCATTTTTAACGATAAAAAGAGTGTTGAGGTGATACATAGAAACCTGTGCTTTTCTATGGATTTGAAACATGGACAATGTGCAGACATGCTGAAAAACACCTGATGGCTGTGGAAATGTGATTTCTGAGGAAAATGCAAAGAATACAATGGACAGACAGAAAAACCAATGACTAAGTTCTGCAAGAAACAATTTTACACTGATTCAACAAATTAGACGTACAAAGTCACCATTTTTGGTCACGTTATGAGTAGAAATAAATTGGAGAACTTGGTGACAACTGGCAAGATAGGGGGGAAGAGAACGAGGGGAAGGAAGAGAAGTAAATACCTGGATGGCTTGCCACGTGGTATGATCGAGACGTACACTGAGCTGATCCACGACTCTGGTGATCGAGTGGGATGGTGAAACATGACCGCCCACGCTTATCGGCACGGCACATGATGAATGAATAGGTTACCAACCAATTTCAAATCAAATTCTTGAGCAGTATATCTCGTACTTCTTCTTTCGTAAATGGAGATGCGTATATCAGCTTGCTGGTTTCTGAGTTGTTGTCAATGTGTTCGTTTCATCATGGTGGTTTTACATGTCTGGACAGAGTCGCACACTTGTTAAGGCCTGGCGTAATTGTGTACACGCCCCTTCATGGGCTCAAGGCTACCTTCTGTTTTGAAGAGCTAATAAATACAGGTATAACTGGCCTGTGGCAGCCTAACGTCCACTGCACCTGTGTCCGTCTCCAGTCGTCTTGACTTGTCCTGCCACTGGAATCAGATGGATGCAGGCCAGAGAGTGAGGTCGACGAAGTTGCGCAGCTCTTCCTCATTATAATCCAATTCATTGCGCAAGTCATTCTTCATCCAAGTTGTCCTCACCATTCTTGATGGACAAAACTAAGTGGATGTAATGAATGGTCTTCATCATTCCTGATGGAAAAACACCACCACCCGCCCCTTCTGATGATGTTGTTTCCTTCAGGGATGATTACCAGTCGCCATCCTTTCTCCAGACATCTCGTCTTGGTCTTGGTCTGTTTTCGTATCTTCTGGGTTTTCTGTGGCACCTTGTGTTGTGGACGGTTTGGTATCTTGTTCTTGCTGGAGAGTAATCTATTCCTCAGGTAACCGTCCAGTCTTGGTCGCTGTCTGTTTGGAAATCTACCACTTCTATTTCCTCGTCTGGTTCTTTCTCTTCTGTCTGTGACTTGGTATCTTCTGTTTCTGACGTCACATTTTTAGACTTGAACTGTTCTATCTTTTCTCTTTCTTCTTGTATTTTTGTCAGAGTTTCTTCTGTCTCCGCTTTTATTGCAGCCATTCGAGCGACAATTGTGCAACTGTCTGCCGAACTTGCTTTGGTTCGTCCAGGATGCGCTGAACGGCTGTTATTTGCATCTCTTGTGTCTTGTCTCGCTGTTCCACGATGCTGGTGAACTTGGACCTCAGGTACGGCTTGAGATTTTTGGGCCATGAGTTCTAAGATGGCTGGTAAGGCCTATGTTGGTTCGAAATGTTCTTTGACAATGTGGGCAAAGCATGCTTGACGTTCCAGGAGGTGGATCTCTTGCATGTTTTTTTTTTTTTGTTTGTTTATTTTTTGTCCAGTCTTTTTTTCCCCACAGCTTTTGCAGACCTGTTTGCTACACAAATGACTACACTATTGCGTAATGATTTTTGCCATGAATTTCGGCCTTTGGCAACAATCTCCCAAGTGTCGTGATTAATTCCAAAAGCACTTACAGTGGTACCTCGGGTTACGAATTTAATTCGCTCCAGAACTTGGTTCGTAATCCGAAACGTTCGTAACCCTAAACATTGAAATCAAGTAAATAGAGACAATCCGTTTCAAGATGAAAGAATCGTTCCTTTTTATTAACGTCCGGTCGTTTACCTGACAAAACGCAAAGAATACGTGTACTTCACGTATTAAATAAAGAGAAAGAAAATAACCAAATAAATTAAATGTAAAATAAAAAACAGATTTAGTCTATATTTCTTACCAAGAAAACGATCATGGGAAATTTGTCACTTTCTATGCTATTCTGAATCAATAGTTTCAGGAGTTTCTTGTCACTGTTTCTTGGCAGCCGACTGGAAATCTTTCTCACCAAAAAATTATCAAGGGAAATTTGTCGCTTCCTTTGCTGGATAATCTTTCTGAAGTGGGCCATCACGTTATCATTCATTAGGTTTACTGCCCTGTTAGCAACAAGTTTGTTTGGACGATGGTTCACAGTGAAGTCTTTGACGTCTGCCCACTTGCTGCAAATTTATTTAATCCTGGCAGCTGAAGTGGTCACTGGCTCCTCATCATCGGACGAATGCTCTTCTTCTTCTTTCGTTCGCTAGGACGACTGCTCCTCATTTAATGTCTTTAGCTATTCATTCTGAAGATTCAGAAGCTCATCTGAAGTGAGCTCTCCACTGTGGTCCTCAATCAGCTCCTCCAAGTCGTTGCCATCGACTTCCAGGCCCATATTTGTGCCCAAGGACAAAATCTCATCCACTACAGCTGCTGCGTCTGCTTCTAATCCTTCAAACTCTTCTCTCTCTGGTACACACGATGGATAAACTTTCTTTCAGGCAGACTTCAGGTACGGGTGGAGACAAAATTCCATGCCTTGTCAATGAGGTTGATGCAGTGGAGGATATTGAAGTGGTCGTTCCAGTAATCTATCAGAGTCAGTTCGGTGTCATTAGTGACCTGAAAACACACCGAGAAGAGCTCCTTTGTGTACAGTTTCTTGAAGTTGGAGATCACTTGCTGGTCCATGGGTTGAAGCAGAGGAGTGGTGTAGGGAGGGAGAAATTTGACCTTGATGAAGTCATACTCCATGTCCAAGTCCTCCTCCAGACCCGGTGGGTGGGCAGGAGCATTGTCCATAAGCAGCAGACATCAAAGGGGCAGATTGTTTTCTTCTAGGTACTTCTCCACACTTGGAGCAAACACTTTAGTCAGCCATTCCATAAAGATGGCTCTCCTCATCCACGTCTTAGCATTAGACTTCCACATCACAGGCAGTGTGCTTTTTTGGACAGATCAAGAGAAGACTTTCAACTTTCTTTAAAATTTGAGGTCTTTGCTTCTGCAGCTTAGTTACGCCTTTAGCCACATCGACAGATTTGAGTAACTCTTTGTTCTTCATGATGGTGGAAATAGCTGATTTTGCCATGCTGTACTCATTAGCGATGTCACACACACGAACGCCATTTTCATGTTTCAGAATTATTTCCTTCTTTACCTCCACTGTTATACGTTTCTGCTTCGCAGCAGCACCACTACCGTTCTTCGAACTCGTAATTGATGGGGTTAACAAGGAAAATAATGGAAGAGATAAACTGAACACAGTGCCACTGCTAAGAAATCTTTTACTGCTGTGTAGTAAGGCCAATGAAAGCGAGGCTGCGCACGCGTACAAAACTAGGCTACTAGGCTAGCGATAAGCGATGTTAGTACTGTGTGGCCTTCGTTTGTGCTGTACGCGATCGTTTGTCTCCAACGTTAAACCTTGCTCTCTCTCTCTCTCTCTCTCTCTCTCTCTCTCTCTCTCTCTCTCTCTCTCTCTCTCTCTCTCTCTCTCTCTCTCTCTCTCTCTCTCTCCTTCGTTCGTAACCCAAGGCACTGTTCGTTACCCGAGGCAAAGAAATTTTCAAAGTTGTTGTTCGTAACCCGAATTGTTCGTGACCTGAGGCGTTCGTGACCCGAGATACCACTTTCGTGAGATCTTCAGAGTGTCTTTAAAGCGGTTCCTCTGGTCGCCTTGTGAACTTTTACCACGCAAAGCTCACCGTAATAAATTATTTTAGGAAGCCCGTTATCTAGCATGCGAATCAAATGACCGGCCCAGCGAATCTCATTTTTCATTAATAGAATATGGATACTGGACATGGACGCTCTATCTAAGACTTCAATGTCTGGGATCTTATATTGCCATTTAATCTTCAATAGCTTCCTGTGTGGAAGTTGTTTAATTTCCTGGCGTGTCGCTGGTAAACAGTCCAGGTTTCACAAGCAATGTGGATAATACGACTGCTGTGTAGACTTTCAGCTTTATATACCATGTAGTCAAACCATCATGTCTATCCACCTGCTATTGTCCTATTAATCTTGTAGGTCGCCTTAATCCAGCGATAGGGTGTGGTTGTGTGTGTGTGTGTGTGTGTGTGTGTGTGTGTGTGTGTGAGATATATATATATATATATATATATATATATATATATATATATATATATATATATATATATATATATATATATATATATAGAGAGAGAGAGAGAGAGAGAGAGAGAGATCCGGTCTGTGTTCCTAGTCATGTAAGTACATGTGAATGTTTTCCCCACAGGATGTAATATTAATAACATCTCTTTCATCTCACGAAGCAGCGGATCACCGGTGCGGACTAGAAAACCAAAAAAATATGACTACCGCCGTTGTTGTGATCAAATTGAAAGAACAGGACATACATGCAACGTGGGTATGGGACAAGAGGAGGTAGCATTTTATCCATAGAGTGTTGCGATGCTTCAGGTGCCAACAATTCTGACACAACTCGATCCAGCTTCCAGGGCCAAGTTGATATTTGCCGCGTAGATGCACCGGTATTGCATGGGAAACCACTCAGTCAGTTTCCACATGCTAAGCCGATACCGACTTCATGGGGTCTAACTCCATAGTCACTGTGCTACCTTCCTCAGAAACCATGGAACAAGATACCGTTGCCTAGACCCTAGATCTCCCCTGCCTTCAAGACAGCAAGACGACGAAAATCGCCATCACATCGATTTTATTCATCATTAATGAAGGAGCATTGATATCTTGGCACTTGGGCGAATCACACAGATACCCCATCTCTATCATCATCAGATACCCCATCTCTATCATCATCAGATACCCCATCTCTATCATCATCAGATACCCCATCTCTATCATCATCAGATACCCCATCTCTATCATCATCAGATACCCCATCTCTATCATCATCAGATACCCCATCTCTATCATCATCAGATACCCCATCTCTATCATCATCAGATACCCCATCTCTATCATCATCAGATACCCCATCTCTATCATCATCAGATACCCCATCTCTATCATCATCAGATACCCCATCTCTATCATCATCAGATACCCCATCTCTATCATCATCAGATACCCCATCTCTATCATCATCAGATACCCCATCTCTATCATCATCAGATACCCCATCTCTATCATCATCAGATACCCCATCTCTATCATCATCAGATACCCCATCTCTATCATCATCAGATACCCCATCTCTATCATCATCAGATACCCCATCTCTATCATCATCAGATACCCCATCTCTATCATCATCAGATACCCCATCTCTATCATCATCAGATACCCCATCTCTATCATCATCAGATACCCCATCTCTATCATCATCAGCAAGTGTCGCGATCTAGCCGCTGATCGCTTCTCGGCCTGTTGGCTAAGATCAAAGTGTATTCATCTGTACTTTGATCTCATCTTGGCCACCAGCAGAGGCGGTCATCAGAATGACACACGGGGACTTGGAACTTCATGGGGCGGCTCTTGCCCCTGGTGAACTTTGGGCCCTAAACAATTTTTTTTTGTAAAGTAACGCATTTGTTGCCGGTCTCTCTGGTCTAGGGGTTACACAACTTTCTTCGTAATTCCGTATACTCTCGCAACGTGACGTGACGTGCGCCGAGAATTGGTAGCGGTTCTCTCCGCGTCGGTAACTTAGGGGTACTTTGTGAGCCGGTCGCTCAGAAAGCAATGGCAAACTACTGAACGTAATCTTGCCAAGAAATCAACAATCAGTTGAAAGATGATGATGTTGACAGCGATGTCCTGTAAAGGATATACGAGGGGGGAAAAAACGCATTGGTTATAAACACATCGGAGTCTCGTCCATCTTACTTCTTTCCTCGCTGGAACCATACATAAATCTAAACTCAAGTTTACTGAAATAATGTTCAATTTGTCACTCCACAATTGTGTCATCTTATCTCCGTTTCCTTCATTTGCTTCTACAAATACCGACCGTTTCTATTAGTTTATTACGGTATACAACTATTTGGTTAAGGGTTAAGTCGAGTCCTTGAAGAAAGATACACCTCGCAAGATCTCAATCAGAAAGCAGCCTTCTAAATGGACACAGTGACCTCATTTCCTGTTGTAATCTACGTTTGTGCTGTTGTTATCGATCTAGCGACGCCTAGGTTTGTGTCCTTCAATCCAATGCCTTGCAGTGATACATGCAAGTGTTCGTTAGCTGTTGTGTTGTTTATATAAAGTGTTCCGTTTATTTCATTTATCTGGCTCAACCGAAAGTAATAACTGTTTGATATCTGTCAGAGTTTAATACTCAAAAGAGTTATATGCGAGGGGATTCACATAGTAGACACTCGCGGGCGACTAGTAGCTGTAGTCTGTTCATGTGCACGTTAAGAGATATGTGTTGTGTTCGCAGTCTAAGAACTGTATTCTAGTCCTTTCTGATCAAATGTTGTCTTTAGTGTCTTTATTTGGTCCATCTGTTCAACCAAATTTCTTTGTTTCCAGTTCATATTAGCTTGTCTCTTTTGATATTTCGTTCTGTACTCGGTTGTTCTAGATCCCTTCTTTGCTACTCTGTCTGCCTTGTCATTAACATTTATATTAGAACGACCATGGATCCACTTAATTCGTATCCTAGTATTGTGGTGTGTGGCCATCTGGTCTGCATTTAGAGCTGATTTTCGCTATGCTAGTCAGATCTGAGTCAAAATGCAGCCTAGCCATTAATACAGTTTCCATATTTGTTGTAGCTTCTTTATTATAAATGTTTGATTTGTGGCCAATAACTAGTTATCGATTAAACAAAAATAGGGACCAATTTTTAGAGAACGCATAATTTTATTGACTGATTGTGAATGGTCTGAAAGACCAAAGAGTTTTAATCATGCAAGTCACCAGAACCCTGAACATGGCTGGCAGCTGTCGGAGTGAGGAAGGTGTCAAGACTTGCCTTCCTATCCGGTACCGAAGTGAGGATTGTGTCAAGACTTGCCTTCCTATCCGGTACCGAAGTGGTGATGGTGTCAAGACTTGCCTTCCTATCCAGTACCGAAGTGAGGAAGGTGTCAAGACATGCCTTCCTATCCGGTACCGAAGTGAGGATTGTGTCAAGACTTGCCTTCCTATCCGGTATCGAAGTGAGGATTGTGTCAAGACTTGCCTTCCTATCCGGTACCGAAGTGAGGAAGGTGTCAAGACATGCCTTCCTATCCGGCACCGAAGTGAGGAAGGTGTCAAGACTTGCCTTCCTATCCGGTACCGAAGTGGGGATGGAGTCAAGACTTTCCTTCCTATCCGGTACCGAAGTGAGGAAGGTGTCAAGACATGCCTTCCTATCCGGTACCGAAGTGAGGATTGTGTCAAGACTTGCCTTCCTATCCGGTATCGAAGTGAGGATTGTGTCAAGACTTGCCTTCCTATCCGGTACCGAAGTGAGGAAGGTGTCAAGACATGCCTTCCTATCCGGTACCGAAGTGAGGAAGGTGTCAAGACTTGCCTTCCTATCCGGTACCGAAGTGGGGATGGAGTCAAGACTTTCCTTCCTATCCGGTACCGAAGTGAGGAAGGTGTCAAGACATGCCTTCCTATCCGGTACCGAAGTAAGGATTGTGTCAAAACTTGCCTTCTTATCCGGTATCCGAAGTGAGGATTGTGCCAAGACTTGCCTTCCTATCCGGTACGGAAGTGAGGATTGTGTCAAGACTTGCCTTCCTATCCGGTACCGAAGTGAGGAAGGTGTCAAGACTTGCCTTCCTATCCGGTACCGAAGTGAGGAAGGTGTCAAGACATGCCTTCCTATCCGGTACCGAAGTGAGGAAGGTGTCAAGACTTGCCTTCCTATCCGGTACCGAAGTGAGGAAGGTGTCAAGACTTGCCTTCCTATCCGGTACCGAAGTGAGGAAGTTATCAAGACTTGCCTTCCTATCCGGTACCGAAGTGAGGATGGTGTCAAGACTTGCCTTCCTATCCGGTACCGAAGTACCAACTACGCGGAGTCTGTGCTGCAGAGCCCTCATTCCTCTCTTCAAGTTCAGAAGAGGGTGCAGAGTGTGCAAGATCGGCACTGGAACTTTCCATCCGCGGAGAAGCAAGGCTAGATAACGTATAGAAGAAATGACCAGGTAGACAATTAGCGCATTCACAAGGAAGTTTCGTTTAGTTTAGTCGACGGATCAACATCACCGCACACGAGTGTAAGCCATAAGTGCTCCGTTCTACTCCTAACTCACGCATGAGTCCGGAGAATCTCAGCTCAGTGCACGAACTCCGTAGCACCGGCGAGGATCCTGAAATACTTTGGGTAGATTGTTTGTAAACTCTAAATTTTGCCCGAGCAGCGCCGCTAGGCTACTCTTTTTCGATTTACAACCGCCAAGGGACTTTTTACGTACGCAATAATACACACAAGCGTCCGATCTCATTACCTAAAGACCAGGGGAAATCTCGTTACTAGAAGTCCACGTGAAAGAATCCCGCCCTCACCGGGGTTTGAACCTGGAACCTCCAGCACCCGTTGCGGACACCATACCTCGAGACCATTCAGCCCCCCCCCCCACACCCATTAACAAGGAAGACAAACAGCGAACTGTCAACAGAATACGTGACATGTCATAGTTTTTCCCAAAGATGGTTCATATTTGATACGTCGACGTGTTCGACAGCGCTCGCTTTAACTTCCACTGCGATGATGGCAAGGTGGGTGGTTCGACACCTACACCGGCAATAAGCTGGAAGTAAACGTTGGCTTCTCGTTCAGAAAACAATGGCAAACTATTGGAAGGACAGTTGCCTTGAAAATCAACCTGGGGTCGATCGTAACATCCTATGAAGGACAATTACCTTCCATAAATGTGAAGTGAGACAACTAAGTTCCACAAATGTGAAGTGGGACAATTACCTTCCACGAATGTGAAGTGGGACAATTACCTTCCACATATATCATGTAAATGACCCTTTTCCGTGATTTGGGGTCTATTTGGTATATGGTGCTAACCCCATAATTGTCTAGACCAATCGGCACTCGACGGGTGATGTGGAATATCTGGCCGGTCGGTTGTACTTCTCAGAACATTTCCTGGCACCAGTTTCAGGATTGGTGGATCTGCCAGCCCCGGTCACTTACAAGACATTCAGGCCCGCCTATATGGGGAGTGGCTCTATCGCGAAGAAGTTACCAATGCTTTTTGTAATCCCGCACACCGCGTTCAAAACACAGCTGCGGGCGATTTGAAAGCAGACCGCATTGCGTTGGTTGCCATACAATGGTATGAGTGCCGGTTGTTCAGAAAGCAATGGCAAACTGCTAAACGTAAACTTTCTCAGGAATCACAAACAGCCAAAAAATGCTGGAGTTGACTGCGACGTCTTGTAAAGGATATGTAATTGACTAACTATATGGGGAATGGAACACATTGTGACGAAACGACTGCAGATAGTCTGGTCTCTGAGTTATATCCCTTTGATGGGATGGCAAAGGGTTAGTCTCCCTGGAAGTAGTAACAGTAAATAGGGGGTTTCCCGTCTAAAGTAGTGCGTGACGTCACGATTCTGGTTATTTCTAGAGAAATCTAGAATGTCCCCCAGTAAGTGCGTACGTGGTCAAGATCACGCTAGACTCACAATTGCCTCATGGAACACGGGATGGTGGAACAATCCGTGACGCAGGACTTCTCCGTGGCTCATGGAATTCACTCGGCCCGTGAAGGCATTGTGACGACGCACTTAGCTGGTCGTGATCAGTCGCCAGTCGGACCTCAGCGTAGAAAGATCGCAGAAATGTGCTGCTGAAATTTGATGTCAGTGATCGCAGCCAGAGCGGGACATCAGCAGACAAGATTGTGATTTCCGAATCACAGGTCAGTTGAATACTTTGTCTATTGTTTAACTGTTGTCCTTATACCGCGCCTACCTTCCCGAGAGAATTATTCGCCGCCCGAGATCGTCTTCGCGAAGCGCATAAATATACCGCCGGCCGTCTGCATTTTTAATTAGCGATTATCGATCGGCTAGGTAATGTGTTGACAGACGGGGCCAGCAATGCAGACCAGCTGGGAGTGTGTATACACAATAGGCCGGAACGTGTGTTCTTTCTAGTACTGGCGTAAAACCTTTGTTTGTAGATTGATAGAATTATAAACTGTTTGTTTACAAATGCTTTGCATGGTTAGTGATATGTATGCTCTTATCACTGCTTTGTGCAAGGAAGATTCCGGTACTTTACCAAGTGTGTAGCAGTGACTTGTTTGGTTTAATAATTACACACGCAAGGCAGGTTGTTTGTCATTCATTACATAGAAATGCTAGATGCTGTTAATAATGATAAGTTAGGGCTTGTTATTATTATAGATGTATAATTTGCTTCGTTAGATTAGGATGGTAACTTAGATGTTAGATCAGTGGTGGTGATTATTCTTGGAATCAAGGTGTGATTCATGGAAAAGATCAGCAGGTAAGTATTTGCGGTGTAATGGTACCAGTGTTATTCCACGTAGGAAGGCTGGTGTTACATTTAGTGGATACCAGTTGATAGGAAGTATTTATGAGACCTATTGTCACTGCTTGTTTATATGTCCGTCCACTAGTGTGACCATGAGTGTTCAATCTTGCGTATGTCTAGTCAACCGACTGGGAAGTAGGCCGGTCCGCCCGACCCGTTAGGTTGCTGGTCTGACCCAAAGCGATCGTACTTATCCGATGGTTGAACACACCCGACCGAGAGCGATGCGGCGCTCTGTAATTCGAGGCCGTTGCGTCTAGGTAAATCCAAGATAGGAACCGAACTGGGTCTGTCTCTATTATTCTACTCTTCCAAAAACCTTACTCTGTTCATGGAGTACTTGAGGTACTGCCGTGAAGTAGGAGTAGTATGTTAGGGGAATGAACCCCCAAAAATGAGGAGCTGAGTTTTGGTAGAGGAGAGGCTGGAGGTCTTGCTACATTGGATGACGTGACCTAAGTCGTCACGGGACAAGATGCACGGGACCCACAGTAGCTGTGGGAAAGTGTATTGGTGGATGGCCACCAAAGCTGTGCTCGACCGGCACAGAGATGACCGACCTGAATGGAAGGTCAGTTAATAAAAGGCAACTCAGGTTCTGGGACAGGGATCCCAGGACGGAGCGATGGCTGTGATATGAGTTTATGTAAGTGTAACAATTCATGAGTTATCCTTAGTTAATACTATAGTAATGAATTATAAGGAGTATAATTTATTATGGACATATAGTTATTAATGTGTGTAGTTGATCAATCCATGGGTGAAAGGATTGGTTAATTGGTGAGTATGTGTGGAAGGAGGATTTGTCCGGCTGGGCACCTCCTAGATAAAGTAATCCCTACACTGAACGGGAAGTAGGTGTATTTGTTGATTGATGATGGAAGAGGAAACAGGAGTGGACTAGCACCAGGCGAGGGATGCTTTGACAGAGACAGACAGTCGACTCTGGTGCTAGGGGGCTATCTGTAGCCCAGACGAGCTACTTGACTATGCACAGGTGTACTATTGCTTTCTCTTACATCATCATGCATATACATTATAGTTAAGAGTGGATCTCATACATATATCTTTATTGTGTTATGTATAACTGAGAGGAAGGTGTAATGGTGGAGATGCAGTTAGTTCTTGTTGTAGTTGAGTACTCACACCACCCCCTCCGTGTTTCAGGATGTGTTATTGCTATACTTAAGGAGATTCCAGAGTTTAACCATGAGCTCTAAGGGACCGGCTCACTCCAGTGCCGATCAAGATGATGGTTAAGGCATTACTGTGAGCGGTCATCGGAATCTGCCGAGATCAACGATTGAAAAGTCTGAGTACCGAATAAGTCGGTAGGTCTATGCTATGACCGCCGCAGAGAGTCCGACGAGTGTTAACAGATCCCGATAGGATCCAAGACTGAAACGTCTGTTGATTCTAGCCAGTGAAGCACTGGTGGAATTCGAACTCAGTGAGAACCTTGATGATTGCAAGGTAGTGAATTTCAAAGTTGATAGAAGTGATCTCTGTTACCAGTCACCATGGCATGTTTGTTATGCTTCCGGCCCGACTGGGTCGTCATGGGACACCTTGTATATTATCATGCTTAAGTGGTGTGTACCTACAAAGGTTTACCTTAGTGAAGCCGAAACTTGGTCCAGTGACCTCAGACATTGATTTACTTATTGGTGTGAACACCGGAGTGACATGCTTGCTCGGGTAGGGATCTACCCCATTCCGAGGTGTTGAACATTGACAGGGTATGTTAGGATGTGATTGATACCCATCGACCAGGGTAGATACTTGTGAATTTGTGAAGATCTATTATTCCAAGAGACATGGGAATAGGTGAAGTGTTGTAGTCACCTGATAGACTTTGCAAGTGACATTGTGTGTATGTGGAGCGAACGCTCATGTTATAGGTGACTTATCAGTGTGTCAGTCACTTACGAGACAGAAGAGCATCCAGGCTCTTGAACATTAGGGTACGGTGATACACGTACTTGTCTGCAGTTGGGTGACATCTAGTAGTCTAGGGTCGGCCCAGACTTCATCCGTAGAGTGTGACGGTGATATAGTACGACATCAAGGGAGGATCCTTGATCACCGGTGCAGTGTCGGTCAGGCAGTGGTACTACGCTTGATCAGCCCGAGATTTGGATCACTATAAGAAGAGGGAACTTTGGAGAGGCATCAGACCTTGGACTTCCTGTCCACTGGAGGTGCCTGGGTGAGTCGTAACCACGACAGGACGACAGCACGAACTATAGTCACAGTCTCTATGATGAAGAAGAATCATCTGTAGATCTGCTCTTGTACATATTGTCGTATAGTCCGGCTTTCAGCCATCCTTCTCTGTGTTGCAGTTGACATAGTTATGAATTAAATTTTGTTCTGGTAGCTATGACTTTGTGCTGTGGTATGACTTGTGTTTTGTCCGAGCTCCCTTGGGGTAGGAAACCCTAGGTAGGGAAGGGGAGGTTCAGCTGTCCCGGCTTGTGTGGGGCCTGGTAGATGTGAAGTGCTAGTGAAGTGGTTGGAGCAAAGGCGGGGGATATTATCTATAGTAGCAAACCAGTCCAAGCCCCGGCGGTCTTGTTACACACATGACCACAGGCCGACAGCCAGGCGTGGTAACCACTGCGCTAACATAATTATGATTCTCAAGATTAATTATCGCTGAAAAGAATATCGCTGTACTCTTGCTGTCAAAAACCAGGGTAACAATCTTCTGCTACAACAGCCCAGTCGACAGGGTCCAGTGCTAGTTAAGTTAGTAAGCATATCCTTTACAGGACTTCGCAGTCTACCCCAACATCTTTTGACTGTTTGTGATTTCTTGGCAAGTTTACGTTCTGTAGTTTTTCATTGCTTTCTGAACGACCGGCACTTATAACATTCATTCATTCATTCATTCATTCATTCATTCATTCATTCATTCATTCATTCATTCAGTAGCATGTCCTTTTCAGAGCCTCGCTCCCTTCCGGAAAACCTCTCAATCATAAGCAAGATGTCCCGCGTCCAATACACCCATCTGGAGATCATCTGTCACAGCCTGCACCCATCTTCTCTTTGGCCTTTCTCTTCTTCTCTTCCAGAGCATATACCCCTCCATGATTGTTCCCTGCAAACTTGCATGACGTTTTAAGTGACCAAAATATTTAAAGTGTCTTTGTTTTATCGTCTTTAGTTGCCAACCTTCTTCATTATTCAGTTCTTGAAGTATGGATGCATTTGTCCTTTTCTGCCTCCAAGATATTCTTAGAACCTGTCTATAACATTACACTAGGATTAACCCCATAACTCGGCCTCTCTTTGCAGAAGAGCTACCACCTGCCTAAAGTGTCCCACAGAACACGAACTCCGTTGGTCCAATGATCACTCGCAGGAATCTCGGGAGGTGGGGGGGGGGGGGGGGGGGGTGGGAACGGCACTCCTGAATCGAATGGTGGAGTCCGTAAACGAACTCTGGACCTTATGAGCACGAGGCATAAGGCCTAACCACTTCGCCACGGAGACCCAATCACAAAAGGGATTATAAGTCATCAACGGATTTGGATTATACATATTTTATTATCAATCAATCAATCATGTGCCATGCCGGAAAGCGTGGGCGGTCATGATTCGCCATTTCACTCGATCACCAGATTTTTTATTATACACATCAGAAATTATAAGTAATCGACGGATTTGGATTATAAATATTTACAGTGGTTGAATACATGTTACCACATTGATTACACATGATAAATTATAAGTCTTCTGTGGATTTGGATTATAAATATTTACAGTGGTTGAATGACACACAAGAGGAGCGGCTGGCCGAATGACTAAAAGCACAGGGTTCTTCTTCGGGAAACTAGGGTTCGAATCCTCGGTAGAGTGGATTTTTTTTTCTGTCGGAGGCAAAAATAAAATCTTAACCTGCACAGTTCGCGGCGACTGCACTAGCCAGGCGGCGTTAATTCCACAGGCTCAAGACACCCCCCCCCCCCGACCCTTTGCCCTACACTGCAAAGGTACTACTTTTTTTTTTTTTGCATATCCTTTACAGGACATTGCTGTCAACATCAGCATCTTTCAGCTGATTGTTGATTTCTAGGCAAGATTACGCTCAGTAGTTTGTCATTGCTTTCTGAGCGGCCGACTCACATACCCCGTAAGTTACCGACGCAATTCGAACCACTGCTGATTCTCACCGTCGTCACATACGAGAGAATACGAGATTACGGAGAAAAGTCGCTAACCTCTAGGCCAGGAAGCCGGCAAGGTATGCTGTAAATGACAATTAATATGACAGATTACACACATAGTGATACGCTGAAATCGGTATTTATTGCTTGAGCCAATGATCGCCAAGATTCTCGTACAATCAACCTAATAAAAAAAGGTTAATTGCATATCCTTTATACGACGTAGCAGTCAATCCCATCATTTTTTTTATTTTTTGGCTATTCGTGATTCCTGGACAAGTTTACGTTCAGTAGTTTGCCGTGGCTTTATGAACGATCGGCATACATACCATTTCAGAAAAAAACCCAACGGTAAGGCGGTCTGCTGCCAAATCGCCCAATCTGTGTTTCGAACGAGGGTTTGCGGGATTACGAACTGCCTTCGCGACGGAGCAGGTCAACGTCATAAACCATGCCACTAAACTCCTTCTCAGAATTATAATGAGAAGAACAAGATGGAAATTGGTTTACACTAAATGGGTTTAAAGACGAGAGGTTCGACTTCATTGCACCGGGGTTTATTCCATATGGTTCGGTCTTTTTTCACAGGGTGGTCCGCCGATAGCGTCGCACAAAGCATGAACTGTGCTTCGGTTGAGCAGTTCAGTCTCATAATGAGATGGACGATAGTGAAGAATAGTGTAGGGATTTGTGGATGGGAAAGGAACCAATAATTATACATACACATTCTTAACATTTTTTTAAAAATTCGCATATCCTTTACAGGACATCGCTGTCAACAGCAGCATCTTTCAGCTGTCTGTTGATTTCTTGGCAAGATTACGCTCAGTGGTTTGCCATTGCTTTCTGAGCGGCCGGCTCAGTTATCCCGCAAGTCACCAGCGGGGGTAGAACCGCTCCCAGTTCTCGCCCGCTACGAGACTCTGTGTGATAAACGGGATTACGGAGAAAGTATTGTAACCTCTCGGCCAGAGAGACCGGCATTCCTAACATTAATAGAGATAAATTGAGACGCAGAAAGACACACGCTGGTGCTGTAAAGATGACGCCAAGACATTTTATAAAATGAAACAAAGCTGAAATGATCAATTTTTTTGCCTGATATTACAATTGTTAGGGAAAGATCTCAGAATAATAAACAATATTTACTGAAAACACTAGCAGTAATGAAATTGGAAACATAAGTGTGCAAATATGAACTGTTAAAGCAAGGAGTAAGACAACGAGAGAGATCAAAGATAGACCAGGAAAACGAGTTGGAGGCTACAACGTAAACAATCTGTCTTAAGCAGGCGATACAATATTGATAGCTGAAAACGCAAGAGACCTCAACAGCCAGTTGGGTATTGTAGTAATTGAGAAGGAAAGGGGACTTTTCTAGAATATCAAGAAAACAGAAACAACAACTAACTTCTTCTTCTGCAGAAACATAAACAAAAATTAACTTCTTCTTCTGCGTTCATCCGGAGTGGGTTTTTCCCCCCAGATATAATTGCGATGTTCTTGTTTATTTGCGCCCTTAGGCCGAGACATCTTCCAGGGTGTTTCGAAGGACTTTCAACTCTCACTGTTGTGGTGCCGTCCACATCCCAGCTGGTCAAGTTAAAACGGGCGAAGACATCACGGTCAGCCCTCAAGGGAAGGCAGGGCCAGACCATGGGCATTATCTGCCATCCAAGGAGACTTCCATAATTGCAGAGCCGACACATAGCGCTCTGGTACTGGGCTCACCCAAGGAATCGCCACGTCCTGCACATGGTTGCTTCACTTCTTCACTTCCGCATATTGGGCACTTCGTTCGCCATAGGCCGCTTCCCGCACAAACCAGGAGAGGTCAGGATGCAAACGACATCCACTCAGCGATCTTTCTGTTCGGATTTCCACGAGATGGGTTTGCCAGCCAGGCAATATTCCCATTCGAGCTTTTGGGTCGCTTTCTCGACTCTTACTGTTGCGATATCATCACTATCCCATATTGTCTACTCAGGGCAGCCGAAGACATCCCGGTCAGGCCTCAAGGGAAGGCAGGGGCAGACCATGGGCATTCCTCGCTATTAAAGGAGGCTTCCGTAACTGCAGAGCCGAAACATAGCGCTCTGGTACTGGGCTCACCCCAGGAATCGTCACATCCAGCGCATGACTGATTAGCCTCACTTCCGTATTAACCAGCCAAGCAATTCCATTTCGTGTAAATAAGACAATTTTCTACCTTTGGTAATTCTCACGAGGTAGGCTGTAGATGCTGTCGGCTCAGCATTTCACGACCATGCCCTCACATCTGGGGAATATTGACTTACAGGGGTTCAGCCATATCCCTCAGCTGAGAGCAGTAGGACAAATGTCTGGACCAATCATGTAATAGGCTCAAAATCCCACCTCCATTCAGCAGAGTGTGAGTAACGGTCAGGTTATCACGTCCGAGGGATATTGACTTTAGAGGGTTTAGACCAAATCACTCAGCTGAGAGCCGCAGAACACTTGTCTGGACCAACCAATGGTATCTGATCGTCTTCGCGCCTCCGACTTTCGTTCTTGATTAATGAAAACATTATTGACAAATGCTTTCGCAGTAGCTCGTCTTGCGGTGATCCAAGGATTTCACCTCTACCGCCGCAATACGAATGACCCCGTTTGTCCCTGTTAATCGTAAAAACTCCAACGCGGAGCAAACACGACAGGAGGGCTTCTGACCGCCAAAAATCCACCCCCTTCCCCAAGTATTTCGGACCTTTAATTTCTTGATACTCTCTGGAGGAGGTCCCGTCCGGGTCATGACTCGGAGCGTCTTACCCCGGCTGTGGCGACGTTCGTTCGGTCACATTAGTTATCCCTGGTGTTGTGCTTGTCCCTTCGCTGTTACCTTGTCTACTCTCAATCCCTCCCTCCCTCGGTGAGGAGAGCCCGTGCAGTCTGTGCTTGCCCCTGAGCACATGCCAGCTTCATCCCCCGCCACGGCCTCTGTCGTCTCCGTTGTCGTGTTCCTTCCCCGTGCCCTGTTCACGGCGCCGCACCCTACTAGAAAGCCGGATCTTCCTTTCTTGGTCTTCTTTCTTCTTGGTCTTTCTGTAGATGACTGGGTGCGACCTACGGTCGATTATCGTTATACTATGGAAGTTTGACTTCGGCCGACATTTGCGTGATTGACTGCACTCAGACTCACCACCCACTTTCGGAGGAAGGGCTAAATATCTGACACGAGACGCTGTAAAGTTTGTGGTCTAGGTTGAGAAATTGTTGGTACTGCAGTTACCGCTTCTAACAATACTAGTTTCGAGACTCATCTTGCGGCGATCCAAGGATTTCACCTCTAACGCCGCAATACGAATGCCCCCGTTTGTCCCTGTTAATCATTATCTCCAGTTCTGAAAACCAACAAAATATAACCGAGGTCATATTCCATTATTCAGGCAGCCAAGGCCTACTTTGAACACTCTAATTTTTTCAAAGTAAACGCGCCGGCCACCCGGGACGCTCAGCAAAGAGCACCCACGGGAGAGAGCCGGCAGACGATAGGGCAGGAACAACGGGCAGTTAACCGGCGCGAGCCGGACCGCCCACCCGCACCTGAGATCCAACAACGAGCTTTTTAACTGCAACAACTTAAATATACGCTATTGGAGCGTGATTTACAGCGGCTGCTGGCACCAGACGTGCCCCCCCCCCCCCCCCCAATAGATCTTCGCTAAAGGGTTTAAAGTGTACTCATTCCAATTACGGGGCCTCGATAAAGTCCCGTATTATTATTTTTGTCACTACCTCCCCGTACCGGGAGTGGGTACGTTGCGCGCCTGCTGCCTACCTTAGATGTGGTAGTCTTTTCTTATGCTTCCTCTCCGGAATCGAACCCTGATTCCCCATAACCCGTTACAAACATGGTAGGCATGTCACGTACCATCGACATTTGATAGGACAGACATTTGAAAGATGCATCGCCGGCACATAAGGCCATGCGGTCAGCACAAAGTTATGCAGAGTCACCAGTGGGAACGCCGCGTCCTGCGAAGGGCAACGACGATTGGTTTTGAACTAATAAAAGCGCTCTTTCCGCAAGGGTCAGAACTTGATAAGTATGTATTATCTCTAGAATTGCCACAGTTATCCAAGTAGGATCGTGTCATCTAAGGAACCATGACTGATTTAATCAGCCCTTCGCGGTTGCACCGTGAGACAGTGTGAACTTTGACATGCATGGCTTAATCTTTGAGACAATCATATGACTATTGGCAGGATCAACCAGATATCTATCGCAGACGGACTATTCATGCACACTTAGGCCAAGAGTAGCAATCGCTCAGCGCACCCCCTCGGGACCCGGTGATACATGCAAAACCACTGGACGCCTACCGACGAGCTTTCAAGTTACGCCAGGCAGGACTGACCGAAAAGATATGCCAGTTTACTGACTGCAGGCCCACTACTCACCGAGAGAGACTGGGTGCTTATCGAGATTTTGTCGAACGGTCGTACAAAAATTGCTCTTTCTTCCGCTAAAACCATGACTCTGGCTTCACGCTACGGTCACATTCTCGAAACGCCTGCCTCGCTAACTTGCGTCGGATGGGACGTTCCCGATTGAGTACACCTCACACAACCATTCGAGACAACGAACAACAGACGCGAAACAGAAACAATGATTTTATTAAAGAAAAAAGAGAACACCAAAATGCTATATTTCAACCGAAGGAAAAATGCGTTACCCAGTCAAAATATTCAAATATTTAGCGGCAATAATAAAATCAGATGAAAGGTGCGTGACCAAAGTAAACAGCATAATAGGACTCAACAGCATATTTTATAACAAACAATTTTCACAGAATGTGTGAAGAGAGAACCGAATTGTTATATAGAACTTGTTTTGTTGTACAGGGTGTATTTTTAATGACTGTGCAGTGTTTGAAAATATAGCCCGTCCAAGTTTTGTATTTACCTATTATGTTCCTTGAACTTTACAGAGGGTGAATACAAAACTTGCACCGGCAATATTTTCAAATACTTCACAGTTAGTACAAATACACCCTACATGACCTGCTCCATGGCTAAGGGGTAACGGACGCAGTTCGTAAGCCCGCACGTAGCGTTTGAAACACATTCGGTAGATTTGGCAACAGAGCCCCTAGATGTTGGTTTTTTTTTTTAACGAAATGGTATGAGTGCCGGTCGTTCAGAAAGCAATGGCAAACTACTGAACGTAAACTTACCAAGAGATCATTAAAAAATGCCGGGGTTGACTGCAATGTCCTACTAACATTGTGTGTTGTATGGCTGAGACCATTGAAGCGGAGGAATCCACGTGGCCAAGTCATTACGCCGCCTAACTTGCGAAGGTTATGGATTCTATTCTGGCCTACGTCGTTCAGTTCACGAGTGCAATTTTCTCGGAGATTTCTGGGGGTCGTCACTGGAGCAACGGAGTTCTTGCTTTGTGTGACGCTTTCCACAGGCCGCCCGGCGGAAAGAGATCAAGCCATATGGGATAAAACCAGATGCAATGGAGTTGATTGTCTTGCCTTTTAAACATTTTTTTTTTCGTGAAACGTGAATTAGCAGATTAAACAGGACGTGGAATGTGAATTAGCAGATTAAACAGGACGTGAAGGCAGCAGAAATGTGAATTAGCAGATTAAACAGGACGTGAAGGCAGCAGAAATGTGAATTAGCAGATTAAACAGGACGTGAAAGCAGCAGAAATGTGAATTAGCAGATTAAACAGGACGTGAAGGCAACAGAAATGTGAATTAGCAGATTAAACAGGACGTGAAATGTGAATTAGCAGATTAAACAGGACGTGAAGGCAGCAGAAATGTGAATTAGCAGATTAAACAGGACGTGGAATATGAATTAGCAGATTAAACAGGACGTGAAATGTGAATTAGCAGATTAAACAGGACGTGAAATGTGAATTAGCAGATTAAACAGGACGTGAAGGCAGCAGAAATGTGAATTAGCAGATTAAACAGGACGTGAAAGCAGCAGAAATGTGAATTAGCAGATTAAACAGGACGTGAAGGCAGCAGAAATGTGAATTAGCAGATTAAACAGGACGTGGAATGTGAATTAGCAGATTAAACAGGACGTGGAATGTTAATTAGCAGATTAAACAGGACGTGGAATGTGAATTAGCAGATTAAACAGGACGTGAAATGTGAATTAGCAGATTAAACAGGACGTGAAATGTGAATTAGCAGATTAAACAGGACGCGAAGGCAGCAGAAATGTGAATTAGCAGATTAAACAGGGCGTGAAGGCAGCAGAAATGTGAATTAGCAGATTAAACAGGACGTGAAGGCAACAGAAATGTGAATTAGCAGATTAAACAGGACGTGAAATGTGAATTAGCAGATTAAACAGGACGTGAAATGTGAATTAGCAGATTAAACAGGACGTGAAATGTGAATTAGCAGATTAAACAGGACGTGAAAGCAGCAGAAATGTGAATTAGCAGATTAAACAGGACGCGAAGGCAGCAGAAATGTGAATTAGCAGATTAAACAGGACGTGAAATGTGAATTAGCAGATTAAACAGGACGTGAAGGCAGCAGAAATGTGAATTAGCAGATTAAACAGGACGTGAAGGCAGCAGAAATGTGAATTAGCAGATTAAACAGGACGTGAAAGCAGCAGAAATGTGAATTAGCAGATTAAACAGGACGTGAAGGCAGCAGAAATGTGAATTAGCAGATTAAACAGGACGTGAAGGCAACAGAAATGTGAATTAGCAGATTAAACAGGACGTGAAGGCAGCAGAAATGTGAATTAGCAGATTAATCAGGACGTGAAGGCAACAGAAATGTGAATTAGCAGATTAAACAGGACATGAAGGCAACAGAAATGTGAATTAGCAGATTAAACAGGACGTGAAGGCAACAGAAATGTGAATTAGCAGATTAAACAGGACGTGAAGGCAACAGAAATGTGAATTAGCAGGACGTGAAGGCAGCAGAAATATGGTGTCGGTGGCGAATGTTGCAAATACTCTAGCCTTCCAGAGTAACCAACAACGATTGCCTGGAAGAGGTTAGTGAAAGAAGAACATGATCCAAAGTTGAAAGGACCAGACAAGCCGTAAGATGCGTCTAAGAAGGTTCTGGAGAAGAGTACACGGAGGAATAAAGGTTAATCTTTCCTTCCCGTAGCGAACTATGCGAGCTGATATCGACCCTTGTCCGACTGCGCTCATGCTATTATCAGCGCAAAGCCCTAACCATTACAAAGATTTTGATTTTACTTGTATACACAACATCAAGGAGAGCAAACATCGCGTTATTGAAAGCTAAGCAAAACGAATTCACAAAGTAAGGCAGGCTTTAGTTTGGCAAAGCTAATGCTAATAATTTGTTTTATTGTGAATATATTATATTCAGTTAACCCACACACACACACACACACACACAAATTCATTTGCTCAGGCTTTGCTGGTTGATGCTTTCAGCTTGTTCTCCCGGGAGAAATAGATTTTTATGTGGAAACAAAAAAACGTCGAAGTAGAACATGAATCAACCGCCTCTTTTCCATTCTCATCGATTGCCAATATGGTCTTGTCTGTGTAATTGCAGTAGCGATTAGTGAGATTACACAGAAAACAAATATTGGACCAACTTGTATAATCAAGGAAGAATAGCAACTGACATCTGGAGACTGAATACCACATTTGACAGGAACGTAGAGCAGCAACGGAAACAGCTGGAGCCCACGTACTGCCCAATAGTTTCCTTCAGTGAGACTGCAGTTTAGGAATGGGCACATCCTCTAACCCGTCTATCGGAGTAGAAGCCGTCATGGGGCCGTGGCTAGTACCCTTGACTGCTGGTAGTCGCGTGTTCAGATCCCGAGAGAGAGAGAGAGAGAGAGAGAGAGAGAGAGAGAGAGAGAGAGAGAGAGAGAGAGAGAGAGAGAGAGAGAGAGAGAGAGAGAGAGAGAGAACGAACGAAGAACGAACGAACGAACTAACGAACGAACGAACTAACGAACGAACGAACAAACTTTATTTTCGAAGGGTAACAAATTGGGCAAGCAGGCCCGTCTTACATTCGGCCCTTCCAATCACTCATCTTTCGTTCATAAGTGCATAGTGCATTCACATAGGGAAAAAAACATTGTCAAATGAATGTTGTAAGCATAAACAATGCATGTTACCATGTTATGAGACAAATCCCCCACCCACCCACCCATCTCCTATCCATCCGCGTGTCCCTCACACACACATCCACCACCCAACCACACACATACCCACAGGCACATACATGACCCCATCCATCCACCAATCCCCCAACCAACACATCCCAAACATACCCCCACATACATCATCTCCCTACCCACCCACCACCCTCTCCCACCCACCCACACACACCCAGGCACACATAGATGCAACCACCCATCCATACCCACCCACACATACCCCACCTTCACACATCTCCCCACCCACACGCACACATCCTCCACCCATCCCATAACCTACCAACACTCACCTACCCACATATCCTCCACCACCCACCCACACACCCCCAAACACTCAGCCAAACACACATCCCCCAACCACATTTCCAACACCCACACACACATATTCCCTCCAACTCACATATCCTGCACTTACCACACACAAAACCCGAACCCACCCACACATCCCCCACTTGCACACATATCACCCACCACACAATCTCCCCCACCCACACATCCCGCACCCACACACACACATCCCCTCCCACCCCCAACCTACACACACTCACCCTCCCACACATCCACCACCCATCCACTCGCCAACCATCCCACCCCGATCTAGTGTGTGTGAGAGAGAGAGAGAGAGAGAGAGAGAGAGAGAGAGAGAGAGAGAGAGAGAGAGGTAGAGAGAGAAATGGAGTTAATATTGACCTGGGCCCTCTGGTTGATCTAGCTTACAAACGGGCACCAGGAAATGTTGTGGGAAATAAAGACGACCGGCACGATATTGACCACATCACCCATGGAGCGTCATTTGGTCTATACAAATAAATATAGAGCCAACACCATAGACCAAGTACTCCCCAAGGCGTAGAAAATGGCCATCTACTTTACTTTAAAATCACGTGTAAACTCATGTCTAACAGCAAAATACTTGTTATAAATACAAGTTGTATGAGTGCTCTCCAAATACATCAACCTAATAATTTGATCAAACACAACCTGAACGTGATAAAATGCATAATTAGCTTGGAATAAAAGAATAGTGAAAAGCACACATTGCAGCAGCCAAACAAACATGCAGAACCAACATGTAATGTTTGTCACACATAATTATACACTGAGGACATGAACAGAGGCAGGACAATGTTCATCTGCTGCTGCAGACAGTCAACATCATTTGTGGGCTAGAGAAGCTGATGTTATATAGGCAATATATGCTCGTGAAGTGTCAGCCTAGATGGCAGCTGTGGCTTAGGGATGGTGGCCTCGGTTTCACAATCCATACAAACGGGGTTTGAAGTCAGACGAAGACAGATTGGGTGCAGATAGCTTTGCGCTGATTTTCACAAAGGTATACGTGTCGACCGTTCAAAAGTAAAGGCAGAATTGCATAGAAAATCACAAATAGCCAAAAATGCTGAGGATGACTGAGACGCCCTGCAAAATGGCATGCAACTAACTTTATTTGTCAGGCCGTTGGGTATCTAGTTTAAAATTAGCAACACTAAAGTAGCAGAGTAAAAGTTAAAGTTAGCTGCATATCCTTTACAGGACGCCGCAGTCAACACTAGCATTATTTTACTGTTGTGATATCTTGGCAAGTTTACGTTCAGTAGTTTGCCATTGCTTTCTTAACGACCGGTACCCATACCTTTTCGTTAAAAAAAAACAACGCAAGATGGTCTGCTGCCAAATCGCCAGCAGATGTATTTCGAACGCGGATATGCGAAATTACGAACTGCGCCCATAACCTCATCCCACGGAGCCGGCAGCAAAGTAAAAGACACTTTTACACACCTTGAGGCGCAATAGGCATATGTAATTAAAAGCAAAGGATACTTTTATACGCTTATATATAAGTATACGTGTAGGTATACGTGTCGACCGTTCAAAAGTAAAGGCAGAATTGCATAGAAAATCACAAATAGCCAATAAATGCTGAGGATGACTGAGAAGCCCCGCAAAATGGCATGCAACTAACTTTATTAGTCAGACCGTTTGGGTATCTAGTTTAAAATTAGCAACATTAAAGTTAGCTGCATATCCTTTACAGGACGCCGCAGTCAACACTAGCATAATTTTACTGTTGTGATATCTTGGCAACACCGGCCTGGCTCTCGGTGGTTGCCGATATATTTTAATTGGGGTTCTAGATTAACTTCGGTCTACCCTTTACTCCAGTTGTCCCCAGGACGGTTCCCGGACGACTCTTCCCCTAGGACTACTGTGAATACAGGAAGACACCTAACTGACTATAAGAGAACACTCTTATAAAAGGCGAATCTAGAATCTTTATTGGAGATTCCGACTCTGACCAATAGACAGAACACCGAAGGACAAACAGACATGATCAATTAGCTGGGTGAGAGTAGTAGGCTGGACATTCTCATCATCCCACTCGACAGAGGTCAATGTATTTAGTGTCTGTATGTAGACAAGGTAATAGAGTACTTTCACCTGCACCCATATGATGCCGTCTGGAGCCTTGGGACTTGAGCCTGGTAAGTTTCAACTGTCACTAGACACTTGGTTTCAGCACTATATAGCTTCCAAGTGAACAGTCACTCGCCCATAGCCACCAGAAAAGGGTGCCACATCACACAGCAAAGGCCCACAACATATAGCACAGGTCCACAGCACATGGCACAGGTCCACAGCACATGGCACAGGTCCACAGCACATAGCACAGGAATCAGCAGCCGCAAAGGGCAGTCGCCCACCGCTCCCAGTTAACAGCACAGGGGTTCCTGTAAGCAAGAACAGGCCAGGTGTACATACCCATCACACCCATGCATAATACATACTACACCAAAAGTCTACACTGACTCCATCGATCTCGCGTGGTCAGGCCCTTGAGCTCAGACCGCATCGTATGTCTGAACTCCCAGACATATCTCACGGACAGCTTAGGTTACAATTCCTAGTAATCCTAACTTAAGTCCAGTAGCTTTTCAGCCACGCGTCTCATCCCTAGTAAATAGTAAATAGGAGGACACATTCCCTACCGTTTCATACCTAGTAGAATATAGATATTGTGACAGGGTCCATTCATGAAGATGGCAAAGTTCCATACCTCCTATGGAGATTATCAAGTGTTATGGTCTAGATCATCTTTCTTAATCACAATTTGTCTCATCAGAAAAGTAGATAAGCATATGAGGATACCTCAGGTAAGTACTCTATGCCACTTCCAAGGTTAATGGCAGATGCTCAGACTGCAATGGTAGCTAACCAGAAATACTTAATTAAAGACCAGACAAACAACAGAAGAGTTGTGTGTTCTTATGTTTGTCGCTTTTCACCTTTCTTCCTCAGATACCAGGATTTCTGTAGTGTGTGGGTGTATGTATATAGATAGACACTCATCACATAAATACATTCCTTAGGTTGCCAAGGAACTGTGTCGAATCATCACCCCAAACAATCTGGTTCCGATGACAGTATAGAGACAATAGAAAGATAGACCCGCCTGACAGATCATTCCCCTCTCATTAAAGGAACTGTAGAGTCACACAACACTGATGAAATATCCATGCGATACATGAGTGGGTGTTTCCCCACCGCTATACTGGCCCACGGTTCAATCCCTAGTAGGTGTGAAGATATCTTTCCCCCTTCTGACTAAGCCCAGTTAACTAACAACGGGCCTATGGGGCGATAATAACTTCCCAGCTTATAGCCCCCTACATAGTTGGGTTTCACCTTAACGAGAAACGCATGTGGTTCTCGCGCGTCACATGAGTGCTTGACAAGTACTGGTTTCAACCACGCCACCGGATGATGATTGAACCATACTAATGTCAACATATTCATTAAGGGAATCAAATTAAAGCTCTGTTCAAGAGAAAGTTCTCTGTCCGAACAATAATTCCCTAAGATACCCCATTGTCGAGATAGGGCGTCGAATGTATTGTTAAATTGCTTCAACCAGACTGCTCCACTAAGTTGGCTGGCACAATACATTCCGTCTTGTCCGATGAACACTGGCCTCAGCTTAATTTAGGTCACAGTACACACACAGGCTTACTACACAGTTAGCATGCCTGGTCGAGACTTAACTAACAGCTGGTGTCCGCTGACCCGAGGTCAACGTGTAAATATCTGTCAGAGCACAGGATACGGCGCAACTGGCCGGCCTGGTCAAAAATTGACCCACAACTGAAACACAAACTTTAGTTAAGCGACGCCAAGTATAAAAGTGTGTTACCTTTAAAGCTTAGGAACAACTATGCAACAGACATCGACCCGGTAGGTTCATCAAGCTCTGGACTGTAGGTCCCCTCTGGAGCCCCAAAAAGGTACATCATGATACAGCTGGTCAAAGACACAGCCTCTCGTCTCAAGGACAACAATGCCACCATTGTAGATCAATCTCTGATTCCGTAAGAGTTGCATAGATTACAGCTGGCGGACCCGGCCGTGAAAGGATGGCTTCAACAACCTCTGTAGAGCATTCTCCGGATCCCCGTGATGCCAATTATACAGCTGGCTATAGAAGCGGCCTCCCTTCTTGATGACTGGCTACCGAATGACCTCTTCGTGTCAGGTCCGGAAGAACACACTCACGGAACCTGCCGAAAAGCCCCGAGCATTACCTCACGAAAGTGAAGGCAACTCATCATTCCCCGAGTTTTATCAGAATGTGCGATTTACCACAACAAATATCTACGCACACTCAATGACTCAAAGAGTGAAGTTATGATTCTCGGGACCCGTGAATTTCACGACAATCCCGAAACATAACATCTCCAGGACCCAGAAGACGGTCCTAACTCTTTTTACTCGGACATCCCCTCTCACCCGTCTTAAAATGTGGCCTAGCCACCGAGACGGGGTGGGACAGAGTGGGTACTGTGTTGTCCCGTCTGAGACCCACTTGCGTTTCGCGACAACCGTTCAAAAGAAAAGGCAGAATTGCATAGAAAATCACAAATAGCCAATGAAAGCTGAGGATGACTGAGAAGCCCTGCAAAATGGAATGCAACTAACTTTATTTGTCAGGCCGTTGGGTATCTAGTTTAAAATTAGCAACACTAAAGTAGCAGAGTAAAAGTTAAAGTTAAAGTTAGCTGCATATCCTTTACAGGACGCCGCAGTCAACACTAGCATTATTTTACTGTTGTGATATCTTGGCAAGTTTACGTTCAGTAGTTTGCCATTGATTTCTCAACGATCGGTACCCATACCTTTTCGTAAAAACAACAACGCAAGATCGTCTGCTGCCAAATCGCCAGCAGATGTATTTCGAACGCGGATATGCGAGATTACGAACTGCGCCCATAACCTCATCCCACGGAGCCGGCAGCAAAGTAAAAGACACTTTTATACGCTTTGAGGCGCACTGGGCCTATTGTAGTAAAAGTAAATGACACTTTCACACACCGAGGCGCAATGGGTGCTAGTCACGTATTTTTATAGATCAATCGACCTTAAATAGGTGATGACGTCAACATTACGAGATTTTGAATAACGAAGACACGAACAATAGATTGCACGATTTATTGCCCAGAATATTTCGCTGCATCTCGTCAGGTACATACTGCAGAATTCACACAACAAAAAGTAAATTAACTAGATAAATCCTTCAAGCTGAAATATACACATGTTTACACAGTAATGTCAATTTATTAGTCAGCTTAAAATTACCAAGGTAGACAATAAAGCTGTTTGTCTCTTTCTTATTGTTGTATATAATGTTCTAGTTTCATTAGCCTGTCTCAGACAGTCGTTGTTAGTTACTCTGGCAGTCCAAGGAATACGCAAGATTCGTCTCAGGAAGCACATCTCTGTGGCTTCTAATTTCTTCCTAATTTGTTCATTTACATTCCACTATTCACTGATATACAGCAAAATGTGTTCTACATAGCATTTCAGTACTCTCTTTCTTACATTCAGTGACAGTGACTTATTGCATAAGATACTCTTCATTTTCTGAAATGCGGCTTTTGCTTGCCCTTAATCTCTTAATCTCTGTTGTACATCTTCCATCTGATGTTATAAATGCCCCTAGGTATTTAAAATTATCCACTTGGTTAAGAATGTTCCCTTCTATTTCTATGTCATATTTTGGTGTCACCATTTTTCTTTGATATCACCATTGTTACTGTTTTCTTGATATTCAAGGAGAGTATTTTCCTTGCACTCTCTGTTACTACAATGTCCAGCAATTGTTGCAGGTCTGTTGATTTATCCGCCACCAATACTGTGTCATCTGCATAGCGTACATTATTTATATTATAACCTCCAACTAGTATTCCTGGCGTCTCTTTGATCCCTCTCATTATTACTTCGCTATAGAAGAGAGCTATGATGTATTAATATTTGAAATATATATATGAAATATATGAAGAAAGCTGGTGACAAGACATGCCCCTGTCGTACTCCTAGCTTTATCTGTTCGTAACTACCCTCGTTATTTCCCATTTTAATTGCAACAAAGTAGACAATCCTTTACGAAGACTCAAAAGGGGTCTATCAATCATGTGCTCGTGTGAACAAATTACACAGACAGCTGAAGAGATCCTTAAAAATTGACACATAATGACTGAATTGCAGTATCATCTATGGTCACTCCATATGCACATTAACGCACAGTTGTTTGGAAACTTTCACGAACTCCATTTTAAAAAAGCTAAATACATCCTATTAACATGACTCCTTGTGTACACATTATTAACCAGCAGCCGAAGAAAAACGAAGGAAATGAAAAATAAGGTAAGAAATATATTCCTTCTACTCCCTGTCCATTTCTATTTCGATTCTACGCTATTTATCCCATGATTCTATAAGTTCTGTCTTTACTAATATTACATATTGTACCCACTTCCATGTGAATATGGATACGCCTTGCGTCGTTACCCGAATTGACGTGCATTACTGTAAGACAAATTTGTTAGCGTGAATTCACATTTTCGCCAAAACGTCAAAGAAATTTCGCCGCTTTCCGTGATTTCAGTTGCCTCTGGACCTATCAAAGACATATTCCTTGGATGGGAGTAAATTATAAGACGACAGGAAACTTTTCATAACGATGCAATATATTTTTTTTAAATATTGCACGTCCCTTACAGGACGTTGCAGTCAACCCCACCATGTTCAGCTGCTGTTGATGTACTAGGCAAGTTTTACGTTCAGTAGTTTGGCATTGCTTTCTGAACCACCGGCTCACACATCCCCGTAAGTTACAATCGCGGCGCAATCCGCTGCCAAATCTCGCGCTGCTGTTTTCCTCCAGTGAATATACGGGATTACGAACAACGTCGTCAACCCCTTGGTCAGAAGAAAATTGAACGTAAATGAGTGCAAACATTTGTGAACGCATTATTGTTAGTTAGTTAGTTGATTAGTTAGTTAGTTAGTTGATCAGTTAGTTAGTTATTTGTTAAATTATCCTCACTGCACATAGAACCATTTAGTCCATAAGTAGTCGGACCCCCACCTAAGTATCTCCCTCGGCGTCTAGCGGCCGATGACACCCTACATTGCGATCTTGTCTGGTCAAGGTTGCAAATTCAGTCATCACTTGATTCACTTAATTTTTTTTACGCCTCTCTAAGGGTATTCAGTATATCTGCCTGGCTCATTGTTGGGACCCGTGTCCACAGTAGCCCCGCCCCAAGCCTATCAGATTACTTGTTTCCTCTCGCACCCGCGTGGCCTGGCACAAAAACGAAGCTGATTTTTGTCAGCCTAGATTTTTCTGCAATCTCTGTCAAGTCTGCTGCATACTGAAAAGGACAAATGAACACTGTTGGCACTTGCATATTCCTCACAAGGTTGAGTTAATGTGAGCTGTGCCAAGAATCGACATCACAGCACACGGAACATTCTCATACATGCTCCGTCCTCATCTTCAATAGCCAGCGAAAAGTCCAATACTAATGGTACCAATAGCATTCTGATTATGTGCCTGTCTGTCCTTTCCTCGAAGTCCTGATTGTCACCAAATCCTCTGATCACACCCTGCAGCACCATTTTTCTCCAGGTGATTATCTGTTCTTCCGCACTATACACATGATACAACAGGGCCACGACCACTTCTGCCTTATTATGCACCAATACCCTACTCAGCCGTGCAGACCCAGCCAGTCAGTACGCCTACTCGTTTCCCACCCCACCAACATGTCCTGGGGGAAAAGCCTATGCTGAATCATGACCTGGTTACATTCTAGTATGTCAGTGCGCAGATGTGAGGTCCCAGTGCCAGTTCTCAACACTGCGCTGTTTTCTGGACTTAGAGAAGATGTTGCCCTGCAAGACAGTCCACCTGGAGATGGTACTGTGGCCTCCTCTAACTGAATGCCGCTGTTACTGCTTTCACCTCCATTCTCATGCTGGAGATCGTAGTCTCATATGCCAGACTCTCCTTTTTCAAGCATCGTCCATTAGCCTTCGCGATGAAACCGCCGGTGACAACGTCTGTTTCTCACCACTAACATATCGGTGTAGATCACTATGTCACCTTGATGTGTTCTGGATCAGTTTTTCCACCTCAACTTCTGTGCGGCCTGCTGCCCATTCTCTGCACTCACGACCCAGTGTTACTATGACATTGTGCCAGACCGTCACGTCTTGCGGTTCTTAAACCCAGTGCTTCCCAAACTTTTCACTTTCGCGTACCGACATAACATTTTCCTTTTGCACCATGGGCCGGTGCTGTTTAAAGAAATTTGTTTCCTTGTAATCTGGAATTTTATGTGACCTTAATATACATTTGAATATAAATATCAGATTTAACGTAATTGTGGGCGTTGTCCCGGTGTGCTAAATACTGCTCCGTAATATTATTGGATGACGGTGATTTATTTAATGGTGGTCCCATTTTCATGAGTAAACATTTTATTGTAGAGTTTTACAAATCAAAATCTTTTTCAAATGTCAAAACTACAGTTAGGTCTTCTTGTAAAGGTATATATACTCGTATAAACCGACAGTAATGAGCACCAATATAAAATAAAAATAAAATATATCATGGAAAACGATATCAAATCAGATTTTAAACAAGCTGACTAAATTACAATAAAATTTGGTGGAACTGCGGTAAGATGCGGTCCCTGATGGGGAGCATCTCGTTTAATTCATATAAGTAGTCATATAAGTTCTCGTTCCCGTTACCGACTATCTGTCTGTCTGTCTGTCTGTCTGTCTGTCTGTCTGTCTGTCTGACCCGGCCCGGCATCGCCCAGCTCCTGGTGTGGAGCATCTCATTTAATTCATATAAGTAGTCATATAAGCTCCCGTTCCCGTTCCCGACTGTCTGTCTGTCTGTCTGTCTGTCTATCTGTATGACCCGGCCCGGCATCGCCCAGCTCCTGGTGTGGAGCATCTCATTTAATTCATATAAGTAGTCATATAAACTCCCGTTCCCGTTACCGATTATCTATCTGTCTTCTCTGTCTATCTGTCTGTCTGTCTGTCTGTCTGACCCAGCCCGGCTTCGTGCAGCCACTGATGGGGAGCATCTCATTTAATTCATATAAGTAGTCATATACGTTCCCGTTCCCAACTATCTGTCTGTCTGTCTGTCTGACCCGGCCCGGCTTCGCCCAGTCCCTGGTGGGGAGCATCTCATTTAATTCATATAAGTAGTCATATAAGCTCTCGTTCCCGTTCCCGACTATCTATCTGTCTGTCTATCTGTCTGTCTGTCTGTCTGACCCGGCCCGGTTTCGCCCAGCCCCTGATGGGGAGCATCTCATTTAATTCATATAAGTAGTCATATAAGTTCCCGTTCCCGACTGTCTGTCTGTCTGTCTGTCTGTCTGTCTGTCTGTCTGTCTGTCTGTCTGTCTGTCTGTCTGTCTGTCTGTCTGTCTGTCTGACCCGGCCCAGCCCATGGTGGAGAGCATCTCATTTAAATCATATAAGTAGTCATATAAGCTCCGGTTCCCGACTATCTGTCTGTCTGTCTGTCTGTCTGTCTTGGGTAAATGGAGGAGGGAGGAGGAAGAGGGAGGTGGAGGAGGGAAGAGGAGGGAGGAGGGAGGAGGCAGGAGGAGTAGGGAGGAATAGGAGGGAGGAGGAGGGATTAGGGGTAGGAGGGAGGAGGAGGGGGAGGAGGAAGAGGGAGGAGGAGGGAAAAGGAGGAGGATGAGGAGAACGCAGGAGGAGGAGGGGGAGGAGGAGGGAGGAGGAGAGGGAGGAGGAGGGAGGACGAGGAGAGAGTAGGAGGAGGGAGGGAGGAGGAAGATGGAGGAGGAAGAGGGAGGAGGAGGGAGGAGACGGAGGGGGGAGGAGGAGGAGGAGGGAGGAGGAGGAATGTGGAGGGAGGAGGAGGAGGAGGGAGGAGGAGGAGGGAGGAGGAGAGAGGAGGAGGAGGGAGGAGGAGGGGGAGAAGAGAGGAGGAGGAGGGAGGAAGAAGGAGGAGGAGGGAGGAGGAGGGATGAGGGGGAAGAGAGAGGAGGAGAAGGGCAGAGGAGGAAGGAAGAGGAGTGATTAGGAGGAGGGAGGAGGGCGAGGAGGTAGGAGGAGGGAGGTGGAGGAAGAGGGTGGAGGAGGGAGGAGGAGGGAGGAAGAGATAGGTGGAGAGAGGAGGAGGGAGGAGAAGGGAGGAGGAGGAGTAGGGAGAAGGAGGGATTAGGAGGAAGGGGGGAAGAGGAGAAGGAGGAGGATGGGGAGGAGGAAGGGGGAGGAGGAGGGAGGAGGAAGGAGGAGGAGGGAGAAGGAGGAAGAAGAGGGAGGAGGGGAGGAAGAGGGAGGAGGAAGAGGGAGAAGGAGGAGGAGGAGGGAGAAGGAGGGAGGAGGAAAATGCAGGAGGGGGAGGGGGAGGAGGTAGAGGGAGGAGGAGGGGGAGAGAGGATGAGGAGGGTGGAGGTGGAGGGAGAGGGAGAAGGAGGAGGGGGAGGAGGAGGAAGAATGATGAGGAGGGAGGAGGAGGAAGAGGGATGTGGAGGAAAGAGGAGGAGGGAGGAGGTAGAGGGAGGAGGAGGGGGGAGGAAAATGGAGGAGAGAGGAGGAGGAGGAGGGAGGAGGAGGGAAGGGGAGGAGGGAGGAAGAGGGAGGAGAAGGAGGAGGGAGGAGGAGGGAGAAGGAGGAGGAAGAGGGAGGAGGAGGGAAGAGGAAGAGGGAGGAAGTGGAGGAGGAGGAAGAGGGAGGAGGAGGGGGAGCGGAAGAGGAAGAGCGTAGGAGGAGGAGGAGGAGGATTATAACGCATATGCCTGTAGATAACTGCAGCGAAAAGGTGGGTCTGTCTATCTATCTGACCCGGCGTGGCTTCGCCCAGCAACTGGCGGGTAGCGTCTCGTTAAATTCATACAACAACAAAAAGTAACTTAAAAGAATGTCCTTCCACACACCATCCATTATTTCTAATGAAAGCTGTTTCTAATCACCTGCATGACTGTAGATAACTTCTTAAGCATAAAAAGATGAGTTACAATGTTATGCATTATGCATTATTTTTATGAAAACTGAAAATGCCTTAAAGATTGTATCATTATTTATTATAACTCATATGCCGGTACATAACTATAGACAAAGAGTTTATAAATCTTTGAAAACGATGCAACAATATGACTATAAGGTATACATAAAAGTTATTAAAAGTTATGCCCCTTGAAATAACTTTTCTAGAGTTAAGTCCCCTCGCTGTATATAAATTATAATGAAAAATGAAAAATTAAATAATATTAAGTAAGCAGCCGATTTCACACTAAACAAATATCACAGTTGGCTGCGTGGGAATGAGAGGAAGGCGTGTAGAAAATTTCATCTCAATTGGATGGGCCGTTCGCGAACGCATAAAGGACATACAGACATACAGACGGAGATTCTATTTTATGTATAAGATATGAGGATCAAACCCCCCAGTGGTTGTGTTATTAGGGCTGTGTAACATCGGACCACCAGCAATATAGTTGGAATAGGTATATACAGAGAAGCACGACGGACGAGAGAGAGAGAGAGAGAGAGAGAGAGAGAGAGAGAGAGAGAGAGAGAGAGAGATTGGAAAAGAGCCTACGACACGCCACACATGGCATAGGTAGGCACAGAGAAGCAAGATTGTTGAGAGAGCGAGAGGGGGGGGGGGAGAGAGACAGAGAGATAGAGAGATGGGCAGAGAGAGAGGGTTGGTTTAAGATTATTGAGAGAGGGAAAGAGAGAGAAAGACATATATATCTGTGCACATACACACATACCATATGAACTAGTATCTATGTGCACGCACACCCGACCGCATATACAGTGTAGTTGCTAACTAGTAGGGGATTATTGGTCCGGGGGGGGGGAGTAGTTATTACATTACTGGTGCGCGCTGAATTGCGTACGACAGGAGTGCCAAGAGTGGTAATGTTAAATGCCCAGGGAACTAATGGTACGGCCACACGGAATTGGGCCGAGGGAGACAGGGTAGAGGATAATATTAGTGGAGAAAAGGACTGGTTGGAGACGGGAAGAGGGTGACACCTAGGATGGTGTGGAAGCAACAGAGTGGGGAGGGGAGGGGAAATGACTACGATTAGATGAAACTATGTTGGGTGTTGAGGCCGTGTGGTGTTAGGCACCCCATAGTGAATATGAGCCGGTTTTCTGTATTCTTGCGATGTTGAGCACCAGAGGAGCAGGACTGGATGACAGTGACCTGGACATCGGAAGCACCTTGATGGTTTGCGCTGTTGAAGTGGGTGGAGACAGGCTTGGGGGCGTTGGTGTTGATGTCCATCAGATGTTGGCGAAATCTGTCGGCTAGCATGAGGCCCGACTCCCCAGTATACTTCATATCACACCGTTTGCATATTATGGCGTAAATGATGTTGCGACTGGTGCAGGAACATTCTTCTGTGATACGTAAACTGCCTTTAGGGAAACGCACCACTGTCACGGAAAAACTTGATAGGTTCGATCGATGACAAAAAGACCCGACATTCGTCGGCAATACCCATATGCCCACTAAATGAGATGGTATGCCCCATATGAAGAATCTGGGAACGGTGGGCCTTCGGGACCACCAACTAATCATGTAGGTTGTCTCCCCTTCCGGCTCTCCTGTAGAGTATCCTATTCTTCATATAGTACTGCCCCCGTTTGGGTGGATCAGCACTTTTCTGCAACATTTTGTAGCAAGGACGTAGAGTAGCACCCTCACTCTGGGCAGTTCGCAACTCCCCCGGCAGTGGGTTAGTCACAATTGCTTCTGCCTGATCCGTTCTCGTCTGAGAGCGAGTCTGTATTGCTCCCATATGGATTGGCTCCCTGGGCATTCCCAGAAAGACATACCGGAAACCGAGGATTACGGGAAAAATGGGATCGGTCAATACAGCGGCCTTAATTCTGCCGGTGACATATCTTGACCGAATCTCCACTCTGGCAATGGGCAATTTCATGGCTACAGCACTCTTCTGTGCAGGCTGTATCTCCATGGTCTCACCTGTGAATTGTTCTGGATGTACCAGATCCGAAGAAATCACGGCCTCCCCGTCCAGTTCTGTGTCGTACAAACACTCCACTTGACGACCGTTAACCTCTACCAATTCCACTACAGGTGGTTTATCCTGGTCTGGAGTCTCTTCCTCGGCCTCGACCTGTTTGGTGGGCTCCACCTTAGGTTTCCCGGGGCACACGACGAATTGAGAGTCTCCTGACTTTCCCCTGCAGTCAATAGCATTGTGTGTATTCGACCTGCAGTGTTTGCACCATTTCCCTGTCCTAGATTTTCTAGTGCCGGACTTTAGTGAGCTCTCCTGGTGGTGAGCTTCCTTGTCGACTTTGGCATTTTCAGTGTCCACCTCCTTTGAAGTCACTTGACATGCCGCGAAGTGAGGGCTCTTAGCCTTCGATTTGCATTCCCTCGTATTGTGAGAGGGTGACTTACAAATTGAACACCACTTCTCCGACCACGGTCGTTTTTGTGTAGAGCTCGAAGTGCTCTTGCTTCCCTCCTTCGTCTTCTTCAAACTCTCCTCTGAAGTTTTTACATATGGTTCCACCTTCTTAGTTCCTGTGCTCTTGGCTTTCTTCAGGTTATGTTTTTCCTGACTTTTGGTGTTTGTAGAAAGGTTTTCTGCTGCGCCCCCATGTACCTCGACGAACCGTTCTGCCAATTTCGTCACCATGTCGATTCGTTCCGCCCCTTGTTCTCCCAAGAATGTCTTGAGAGGTTTCGACATTTGCCTTCGCATCTGGTCGACTACCATGAGATCTTCCAGACTCTCATAGTCATGCGCGAACCCAGCCAAATCCATCCACTTATGGAGATAGGCTTTCAGACGCAGACTATAGGCGGCAAACAACTCCCCCGGTTCTCGTTTCGCTCCTCGAAATTTTTCCCGGTAGGTATGTGACGTAACCTCGAATCGTTTCAGCAGAGCCGTTTTCACCTCGTCATAATTGTTCTCGTGTCCTGGCGGCAGGCGATAATAAACCTCGTAACCGGTCCCACGTAATCCCTGGGATAGCTCAAGATTCCGTTTGTCATGCCCCAGACCCATCGCTACCGACATAGCCTCGAAGCGTTGAAGGTACTGGTTGATCTTCTCTTTGTCCTCTTCGTAGATCGCTAGAGGGAACTTCATAGCATGATAACTATGTCCACCTACTGTTGTTCAGCCAGGGAGAGAGGAACCTCCCACTGCTCCCTCAGTTTCCCCACTAGATTGCCTCTTAAGCTCGAGTTCCCGCATCCGGTACTCGTGCTCCCTTTTCTGAGCTTCCTGTTGAGCTTCCAATCTCTTAGCAGCCTGTTGAGCTTCAAGTTTCTTAGCTGCTTGCTCAGCTTCAAATTTCTTAGCTGCTTGATCAGCTTCACGTTTCTTAGCTGCTTGCTCAGCTTAAAATTTTTTAGCTGCCTGCTCAGCTTCAAGTTCCAGCCTTCTAGTGGCTTGCTCTGCTTCCAATTTCTTAGCAGCTTGTTCTGCTTCCAATTTCTTAGCAGCTTGTTCTGCTTCCAATTTCTTAGTACCTTGTTCTAACTCCATCTTTCTCAATTCCATCTCGGCCTTCCGATTTTCCCTTTCTGCTTGGCGAAACTCCCTCTCCACCTCCTGTATGTAATCTGTTAGTGCAGACCCCGACAATCCCATTGCTTCCCCCGTTGCCTGTAGTTCTGCCAGATCTAGCTTAGGAGTGGCCATTTTTTTCCCGAGAGGTAAGACAGCAGATAGAGTGTAGATTAACTTCAAGATAAATATATAGATCATGAACAATTACAGTTAATCTATATGTTTAAGACCACAACACAACACAATCACTCAGTGACAAGAGCAGAATCAGGACCACAGACTTATTCTCATTCTTCCCCAACACAACATACTCAACTCTAGCTTCAACAAATAAATACACAATAATTTATTAAAGCAAAGAGTATGTGTGTGAGAAATGTGTGTGTGTGTGTGATGTGTAGAATGTGCGTCGAATATTCTAAGGTGTATGTAGAATCAGACCAGTGAATCAGGAGCAAAGTTAGTTGCATCACTGTGCTGTGCACACAATAGCACCATGTATTCCGGACAGAAAACCTCACCCAGAAGATGTTTCTCCGGCCACGTGACGACTTTCTCCGATAACTCTCGAACAATCAGGATGCTGGTCATCAATAATAGACACTGTTCGATATTGGTCTTCACTCTAGCAAACACTGTGAATTTACTCTGTTCAATAATGTTCGTTGATCAGAGAATCTTTCCAATAACTTAAATGTCACATGGGAAAATCTAACTTTTCATAAGTCACTGGTTATAAAATTTTCCCCATATTAAAAACAACCTATTAATGTTCCAGGTAGTTATGTATATTGGTATATGTGTTATTTATAGTGTTCTGAATCTTCGGTGATGTAGAATATCACTCAAGAAAAAAAATCACACATATGTTCATCAAGTCCTGCTCAGCAGAAGCCAGGTTTCTGCAGACCAACTAGGTTATGTGCCCAGTGTACAAGCCTCTCAGTAATCTCTGTCTTCAATCCGTGAGCCATCACTTTCGATAACTATGATACTAACTTCTTGGTAGTATATCGTAGCACCATTTAGTGGAACCTGTAGAATAGAGAATCCCCTGGTGAGAGCAACTCAATTCTGACCTTAATTAGGTGAGTGTACGCCGATAGCAGCACTCAGATCTATAACAGAGAACCGAACTCTGTTATACGGCCAAATAGCTCATCACATTGGTCTGAGACATGGGAACACAAAGAAAGATTAAAGGAAACGTGTAGAAACCCAGCAGATGCCCTACTGGAAGATCCTACCATTTCACATTCCCTTCATCCCTCCCAACCATCCTCAATCTCTCTAATTATTATCCCACTACATTGTCCTTAACTCCCTGAGTTAAATGATATATCACACAAGCTAGTTAAAGCCACACAATAGGCTACTAGTGCCGACGCTCCGATAATACTTTATATCACCGCACTTATAGAACATTCTATCACCGCACCTACAATACATTCTATCACCGCACGGTACTGTACGCTATTCCTAATCTAAGTTAGATATGTTTAATAGAATACCATATGGCTATTCCGGATGAAGATTGAGACTAAACAATCACAGAATGGATCTATGTCTGCCGATAAACATCAACACTTTGACACTATAGTCTCTTTCTATAACACAACCAGGAATACTGCCGATCCTTCGCCCTTCATAACTTTTGGTCGACTAACTCAAACATGTTTACCTCAACTGGTTTTAATTCGGGCTTGAGTGACGTCACCAAAAAGTCTAGACGCTAATCAGTCCAGAATCTGGTTTTCTCCCCTGTTTTAGACTGACTGGAATCACCCCGCTGTCTAGTTTGCTTTCATCTGGGAATCCTTTGTCTCGCACAACAAAAGTCCCGTCTGCCAGTGAACCAGGGGATTTTTCCCCACATCACAGAATCCATCCGACGTCTGTCCAGACATTCAGTCTACAACTTCAAAGGCTGACTACCGCCTTGCAGACGGATGGCGCTATTCTCCCGTCTCGAGCAACAACTTGTTAACAAAATGCCGACTGTGTGTAGACATTTGACGCGACTTATTTTGTTCCTCAGTCCCCTACTCATCAAAGGGTTGCCTGTTTTTGTAGACGAATGTCGGGTCTTTTTGTCATCGATCGAAACTATCAATTTTTTCCGTGACAGTGGTGCGATTCCCTAAAGGCAGTTTACGTATCACAGAAGAATTTTCCTGCACCAGTCGCAACATCATTTACGCCATAATATGCAAACGGTGTGATGTGAAGTATATTGGTGAGATGGGCCTCATGCTAGCTGACAGATTCCGCCAACATCTGATGGACTTCAACAACAACGCCCCCAAGCCTGTCTCCACCCACTTCAACAGCGCAAACCATCAAGGTGCTTCCGATGTCCAGGTCACTGTCATCCAGTCCTGCTCCTCTGGTGCTCAACATCGCAAGAATACAGAAAACCGGCTCATATTCACTATGGGGTGCCTAACACCACACGGCCTCAACACCCAACATAGTTTCATCTAATCGTAGTTATTTTCCCACCCCTACCCACTCTGTTGCTTCCACACCCTCCTAGGTGTCACCCTCTTCCCGTCTCCAACTAGTCCTTTTCTCCACTAATATTATCCTCTACCCTGTCTCCCTCGGCCCAATTCCGTGTGACCGTACCATTAGTTACCTGGGCATTTCACATTACCACCCTTGGCACTCCTGTCGTACGCAATTCAGCTCGCACCAGTAATGTTATCACTAATCCCCCTACTAGTTAGCAACTACACTGTATATGCGGTCGGGTGTGCGTGCACATAGATACTAGTTAAGATGTGGGTGTGTGTATGTGCACAGATATATGTCTCTCTCTCTCTCTCTTTCTCTCTCTCTCCCTCTTTCAATAATCTTACACCAACCCACTCTCCCTCTCTATCTCTCTATCTCTCTGCCCCCCCCCTCTCTCCCCCTCTCGCTCTCTCAACAATCTTGCTTCTCTGTGCCTACCCATGCCATGTGGGGCGTGTCGTAGGCTCTTTTCCAATCTCTCTCTCTCTCTCTCTCTCTCCCTCTCTCTGTCTCTGTCTCCGTCTCTGTCTGTCTGTCTCTCTCTCTCTCTCTCAACAATCTTGCTTCTCTGTGCCTACCTATGCCATGTGTGGCGTGTCGTAGGCTCTTTTCCAATCTCTCTCTCTCTCTCTCTCTCTCTCTCTCTCTCTCTCTCTCTCTCTTCCCTCCATCGTGCTTCTCTGTGCCTACCTATACCAACTATATTGCTGGTGGTCTGATGTTACACAGCCCTAATAACACAACCACTGGGGGGTTTGATCCTCATATACGTTGTATAAAATCAACCTTACTGGCCTTATTTCATAGGGTACAGTATGAGGGAAGCCTCGTATGTGTAGACCGATCAACTCCGCATACATCATGTGGCGTGTCGTACGCACTTTTCCAATCTCTCTCTCTCTCTCTCTCTCTCTCTCTCTCTCTCTCTCTCTCTCTCTCTCTCTTCCATCTTGCTTCTCTGGGCCTACCTAGTCTAACTATATTGCTGGTGGTCTGACTTTTTACAGCCCCAATGACACTACCACATGGTGATTTGATCCTCAAATACGTTGTATAACAATCAACCTTACTGCCTCTATTTCATAGGGAACAGTAAGAGTGAAGCCACGTATTTGTAGACCTACCCCACTCCGCATACCTCACGTGGTATGTCACAGGCAGTTTTCCAACCTCTCTTATTTTATTCTATAGTTAATTTTTTACTCTCTCTCTCTCCCTCTCTCTCTCTCTCTCATCTCTCTCTCTCTCTCTCTCTCTCTCTCTCTCTCTCTCTCTCCTAATAATCTTGCTTCTCTGTGCCTACCCACAACTTGTGTATTACCAGTGGTTGGGTCTTATGCAGCCCCAATAAAACAAGCACTGGGCGATTTTGATTTTTAAATACGGTGTATAGAAATCAACCTTACTGGCTCTAGTTCATAGGGAACAGTATGAGTGAAGTCTCGTATGTATAGACCGACCCATCCGCATTCCTCATGCGGTATGTCGCAGGCAGCTTTCCTCTCTCTCTCTCTCCTCTCTCTCTCTCTCTCTCTCTCTCTCCCTCTCTCTCCCTACATCTTGCTTCTCTGTGCCTTCCTACTTCACGTGTATTACCAGTGGTTGGATCTTATACAGCCCCAATAACTCAAGCACTGAGCGAGTAGATCCTTAAATATGTTGTATAACAATCAACCATACTGACTATTTCATAGGGTACAGTGTGAGTGAAACGTCGTACGTGTAGACCGACGTACTCCGCATACCTCATGTGGTATATCACAGGCACTCATCCTCTCTCTCTCTCTCTCTCTCTCTCTCTCTCTCTCTCTCTCTCTCTCCATCTCTTTCTCTCTCTCTCTCTCTCTTCTTACATATACCATTGCACATGCCCACATACACTAGCATTTTGTCTGTTGAGGTGTGTCTATGTATGTATGCGCGTTCACGCATATCAGTCCACCCAGACTTTAAGACTCGCCCCTATAATAACACAATGGAGTTTTGGTTAGTACCACCTTCAATCCTGTTCGCCCCATAATTCACAAGTACATCCACTGTGATTGCTCAGATACCCTTACCAGACCAGTTACCATCCTCCTACCCCGCCCCCTTCCTTCTATGTGCCCACTGAACCGTAACACCCAGCACCAGGTATCAGAATACATCGGAGATTTTCTTAGTCACTTACAGATCCGAACGGTGAGGTGAGTATGAACGTTTTCTCTATTAACATTTTTTTCATTTTCTTCAACTAACATTCTTTTCAATTAACATTTTTTTCAATTCTCATTTCCTCTTCATTGCTTCCATTTTTCCATGCTTTTGTTCTTCTCGTCCTGTCATCACCTTCTGATGTAGTCACAGGAGATCTCCTTGACTGTATGTTGTGTTTGTGAATGTGTTTGTTTGCTGATGAAGGCTAATCGCCGCAACGTTCTGTATGTGTCTTAACTCTGTTATGTAAAGCTGCACTACGTTGTGACTAAATTACGGTATGTTGTAATAAAAATTATTTAATGATCAGCTGCTAACAGTAACTATTTAATGCGAGGGGTGGGCCTGTTTATTATTTACAAGCTTATCAAATCGTGGCTCGATTGTAGACAGCGCTACCCACAAAGGAGAACAAATTTCCATACTGTTTCTTTATTTTGTCTTAATAATGCTCATTGACGAAAAACCAGTTTCGCAGAGGTACGTCGACAGAAATAGAAGGAGAACTTTCAAGGCGATTTCAGTAAGTTCAAGATACAGTATTCTGCTTCGACATGTATCCAAAAAGAGGCTAGTGATGTCATGGTTTCGAAAACCATCTTCAATTCTTCGTCATACTTCAGATCCAGCAGTTTATCTTGTAAAGTGACATTCAAATCAGCTGTTGATGCTATGAATGGATTTCGAATCCATCCAGTCCCTATTCGTGGATCATCTTCTCGCGTAAAGTAGAACTCGAATTGTTCAGTCAAATTGCTCAAGTGTTCACTGATAACATTTCGTAGAGATGAGATATCCAGCACTTTACCTGCGTCGATGACAGTTGATGCTAGGTTGTGAAACAAAAACTATCTCATGACCCTCTACTCTTCCAAGCCTCTAGTTTTTGTTTATGACCTTTGATCTAGTCAGCCATTCTGAAGCACAAAGCCATTGCCCCTTGCATGGAGGTGTTGAGCTCGTTTAAGCTGTCAAATATGTCTGCCAAGTAAGCCAACTTGGCTACCCAATCAACATTTCCAAATAGTTCTGACCAATGTGGTTTTTTTCTGCCAGAAATTCCATAAGCTCTCTTCGTAGTTCAAAAACTCTTGAGAATACTTTGCCTCTTGACAACCAGCGTACATCAGCATGTCATAGAAGCTGTTTGTGTTCAACCGCCGCGTCATCACATAGTTTGGCAAACAGTCTTGATTTCAGAGCGTTCGCTTTCACGTAGTTCACAATTTCAACAACTTCGCTGAGCACATTGTTCAGTTCTGTTGACATTCAAAGGAAAAAATATTTAACTTTTTTCTTACTTATTTCAACTCACGTTGCGGACTGGCAAAGAAGGGCTAGCGGACCGGCATCGATCCGCGGACCACCACTTTGGGAAGCACTGCTTTAACCCACTCTTTTTCACAACTGATGGCATTGATGGTCTCTAGATAACAAACCTGGCGTATAGATATTTCTGCGTGTACCATCCAGGACCTGCCTCGTCTCAGTCTATGACTCTTGACCAAATCCATGGCTGCATGCAATCTTGATCCCTATCTACAGCAACGCTCAGGTACCATTTGGCTGAAAGGATCATATGCCCCCCCCCCCTCTGCCGTGTGTCCACCGTGACGAGGTAGAGGGGTTTGCGCTTCCCAATGACCCCAAGAGCTATGCCGACGGTAGCACTGCTACTGGTAGGGTCACCCATGTCGGACAGGTCAAGGGAAAGGAACCAGACCAAGACACACACGCACACACGCGCACACGCACACACGCGCACACACACACACACACACGCACACACACACACACACACACACACACACACACACACACTTGGTGCCTTGAAGGTAGGCTGGGGACAGTCAACGGCTAGGGAAAGCACACCCGAAAAATGCTTGTCGTAATCAGATGTACTGAGCCACAGGCTTGACAAAGCAGTGCAACGTAAATTAATCAATTCATGATGCTACAAACGAAAATTAATCGTTATGGTGCTAATCCCGTGAAGTCCCATCAGGCGGTGATAGTGCTAGGCCCCCTGCCTCGAGGTAGTCCACCAATTACTACTGGTGGTCACCTTCCCCTGTGCTGTGAAGTCAAGGCACAGAGGAGTAGGTTAAGAGCTATTGACCAAACACCCCGGACATTCAACATACTACAGTGGAACGCTGAAGGAGTTTCTAACACGAAAGTCCCCTTAACACATCGTCTTTATAAAGATATAATATATGTGGCATGCATTCAAGAGACACACCTCAACGCCAATCGTAGATTCTCAGTCGGAGGATATCAGGCCACACGTTTTGGCCGCGAAGGACACAAAGGAGGAGTTCTAATACTTACACAAAAATGTTTTGCGTATCCTTTTACAGGACTTAGCTGTCAACAGCAGCATCTTTCAGCTGTCTGTTGATCTCTTGGCAAGATTACGCTCAGTAGTTTGCCATTGCTTTCTGAGCGGCCGGCTCAGTATCCGCAAGTCACGAGCGGGGGTCGAACCACCTCAGTTCTCGCTCCGCTGCGAGACTCTGCGTGATAAGCGGGATTACAGAGAGAAAGTGTTGTAACCCCACAGCCAGAGAGACCGGCAATACTTACACAACCAAAAGGAAATTGTAGGTGTTGATATAATGAAGTCTGAGAATTGGTACGTGGAACGTGCGCACCTTATATCAAGCAGGGAAGTTTGATAACCTTATTGCAGAGGCAAATAACATGAATTTGGATATCTTAGGCGTATCTGAAACAAGATGGACAGATACAAGTTATATAAGGAGAGAAGATTACGTATTCATTAATTCAGGAGGAGATCATCACGAGAGAGGAGTAGGAATTTTAGTAAAACGAGATTTAGAGAAAAATATTAGTGGATTCTGGACACATAAAAATAGGATGATACTTCTCAAAATTAAGGCAAGACCATTTAACATAGTAATTCTTCAGTCATTTGCTCCGACAACTGATTACAGTGATGAACAGCTAGAAGAATACTATGAAGACCTACAACAAACACTGAAAGTTGTAAAATCATCAGAGGTCCTAATTGTCATGGGAGACATAAATGCAAAAGTCGGAAAAAATAAATATCATAAATATAAGTAGGGTAATATGGTATGGGAAACAGAAACGACAGAGGAGACCGGCTGATACAGTTCTGTGAAGATAACAATCTTATTGTTTGCAACACATTCTTTCAACATAAACCTAGGAAACTGTATACGTGGAAAAGCCCAGGAGATAGAACAAGAAACCAAATTGAATACATTATGATTAGAAATAGATTTAAAAACAATGTTAAAAATGCCAAAACATACCCTGGTGCTGATATCAACTCTGACCATAATCCTGTAGTATTAAAATTACAAATAAAACTTCAAAACCCAGGAATAAGAAAATTGAAGACACCTCAAGTAGATATATCAGCATTGAAACAACCAGAAATAAGACAACTATACCTAGTTGAAGTCAAAAATAGATATGATGGGCTAATCATTGAAAGTATGGAACAATATCAATGTGAAAATCCCGAGGATAAAATTAATACAAAATGGGAAAGTATAAAAACTAGTATTCAGACTGCAAATACCACCTTGACAGTGAAAATTAATAAGAAAAAACAATTATGGATAACCGATGAAATATTGAGTAAAATGTCTCAAAGAAAGAAAGCAAAGAACACCCCAGAGTATATAGTAATAAATAGAGAAATACGTCACATGTGCAGAGTTGCCAAAGAAGAGTGGCTGCAGAAACATTGCAAAGAAATGGAGGATCTGGAAATAAAACACAACTCGAAAGAATTACATTAACATATACAAAAGATTTACAAAGAAGAAAAGTAATATAACAGGAAACTGTTGTATCAGAGGGGAAAATGGAGAAATTATAGTTAATAACACTGACATAATTATAACTCCCCCGATGGTGTTTCCACCTTGTCGTGGTGGGGGAGCTTGAGTTTCTCAATGACCCTGAGAGCTATGCCGGCGGTAGCGTAGCTACCAGCAGGGCCTCCAAAGCCGGACAGGTCAAAGGGTCGAGAACAGACAAAGAGAAACACCCTGGTCGGGTCGGAAACAACCTTGGGGGTTGAAGCGTGGGTTAACATCCCCACCTTTGTAAAAACTATTTAGTTACAGATACATAAGCCTCGAATTCGGACTGACTTATTTGGACAACGACCTCGAAACGTTAAAGGACTCTTGAGATTTGTAACATGGAATGTACGGACACTATATCGAGCTGGAGCGGCCGAAGAACTATTAAATATCAAATGGATATAACAGCAATTCAAGAAATAAGGTGGCCAGGAGAGGGTACTTTAGAGCAAAATGGAATGATTATAATATATGGAGGAAACACCCAAAATAAACATGAATTAGGAACAGGATTTGTCATCAAAAAAGAGTTATGGAGGAACGTTTTAAACTTTAAAGCTTTTAATGACAGGATTAGTAAATTACGAATAAATGGTAAATGGAAAAATATAACGATGATTAATGTACATGCACCTACTGAAGAGAAAGAAGATGATATTAAAGAAGACTTTTATAATGATCTGGAAGATGTCATAGAAGAAACCCCCAAACAGGACATCCTGATTGTGCTGGGAGACTTCAATGCAAAAATAGGTAGAGAGCAAACTAATAAAAAAGCCTACATACAACTTCAAATGATAATGGATGGAGAGTCATCAACCTGGCAGAAGCCAAAGGACTGCAGATTAGCAGTACCAGACTACAAAGAAAAGATATACACAAACAAACTTGGAAATCATGTGACAAGAGAACCTATAATCAAATAGATCACATTTTAATTAACAACAGAAATGCATCAAACATACAGCAAGTCAGAAGTTATAGAGGAGCTGAGTGCCACAGTGACCACTTCCTCGTTGGAGCAAAATTTAAAATAAAACTTAAGAGAGCTTTCTATACTAAATTACAAAGATTACACCCAACATATAACAGAGAAAAACTACAAGACATTACAGTCAAAGAGAAATTTACAGATGAAATAAAATGTAAACTTGAAACTCTGCAAAACCCTTTGGAGGAAAGCGTTGACCAAACTTGGTTGAACATCAAGAATACAATTCAATCTACCGCAGAAGAATGTCTCGGTGTGTTAACCACGCATAGAAAGAACAGATGGTTCAATCAAAAATGTGAAGAAGCAGTCATTAGGAAGAAGAATGCCAGACATGTATGGTTAAATGACATCAATAACATCCAAAAGGAAGAGCATTATAGAAATGAATGTAAAGAGGCTACAAAAATAGTCAGACAGCAGAAGCGAGAATATATGAGTAATATAATCAAAGATATGGAAACTAATCACCAGAAAATGAATCCAGAAAATTTTTTAAAGAACTGAAGTCAATGAAACGAGGGCACCAACAAAACACATATGGTTTAAAAGACAAAAATGGGAATATGATAAATACCAATGAGGAAATGTGCAACACATGGAAAGAATATTTTATTGAATTACTAAATTGTGAAGCTCCAAGTAACATTTTCCCACAGGAAGAGGTTCTAACATGCGAACCACAAATTGAAGAACCTACATTTGAAGAAATCCTATATGTAATCACACGACTTAAAAACAATAAGGCAACTGGGACTGATGGAATTGCTGCTGAATTTATAAAGGCAGGTGGCCATGCATTACATCTAAAGCTATACGAACTAATAATAAAGATCTGGAGGACAGAAGAATTACCCCATGACTGGAAAGAGTCATTATTGATACCTATCTTTAAGAAAGGAGACAAGTTCCAATGTGGAAATTATAGAGGAGTATCACTACTGTCCACAAGCTATAAGATACTATCCGCAGTATTACTAAATAGACTAAAACCATATTCAGAAGACATATTAGGTGACTACCAGGCGGGTTTTAGAGAAAACAGATCAACAATAGATCAGATATTCATCTTACGACAAATAGCCGAGAAACATTGGGAATATAAAAGAGATCTCCATAACATTTTTGTGGATTTTAAAAAGGCTTATGATAGTGTCCATAGGAATAGTCTATGGAATGCTATGCAGGAATTTGGAATACCAAGGAAGTTAATCAACATGACCAGACTATGCATGGAAGATTCTTATAATATAGTAACATATAAAGGCAGGAAATCACACCCCCTTCCAAATAACATCTGGCTTGAAACAAGGTGATGCACTATCGCCGCTACTCTTCAATCTGGCTCTAGAGAAAGTTGTAAGGAAGGTAAAGGAGGAATGTGATATTGGAGGAACATCCAAGCTGCTTGGTTATGCAGATGATATAGATATTATAGGGAAAAGTGAACAAAAGACATTGGAAATATTGACTCACTTAAAGGAAAAAGCCCAACAGATGGGGCTGGTTATCAACCAAGATAAGACAGAATATATGGTAATTTCAAGAGACGGAATGGCTACAAACTCTGGCCACATACAAATAGATAATATGACCATTAAAAGAACGGAAACATACAAATACCTGGGTACAATCTTCAACTGCTCCAACATCATAAGGGAAGAAATACAAACTAGAGTCAACTCTGGAAATAAGATATACTATGCACTACAACATCTACTAAAATCAAAGGCGCTATCTCGTAACACCAAAATCACAATATACAAAACACTGATCAGACCAGTTATGCTGAATGGCTTTGAAACCTAGAGTACAACGAAAAGAGACGAAGCCTTGTTACAAACCTTTGAGAACAAAATTTTAAGACGCATCTTTGGACCCATTAGGGATACACATAGTGGAGAGTGGAAAAGAAGAAGTAACAAAGACATTTATGATCTGTTTAAGTCCCCGCTAATCACTGCTATCATGAAGGCTAATAGACCACAATGGCTGGGGCATATAGAAAGAATGGAAGATAACAGGGAAACAAAACTCGCTTACACTCAGGAAATAAATGACCGCAGACCCCGAGGTAGACCAAGAAGGCGGTGGAGAGATAATATATATAAAGACCTACAAGCACTTGGAATCAACGACTGGCAAGAGAAGGTCCACCAGAGAGACGAATGGAGACGGATTGTATTTGCAGCAAAGAACCTCAATGGCTCGGAACGCTGAAGAAGATTTTATGATAGTGTCCATAGGAATAGTCTATGGAATGCTATGCAGGAATTTGGAATACCAAGGAAGTTAATCAACATGACCAGACTATGCATGGAATATACTTATAATATAGTAACATATGTTACTATATAATAACATCTGGCTTGAAACAGGGTGATGCACTATCGCCGCTACTTTTCAATCTGGCTCTAGAGAAAGTTGTAAGGAAGGTAAAGAAGGAATGTGATATTGGAGGAACATCCAAGCTGCTTGGTTATGCTATGATATAGCTATTATGGTTATGATGTTATAGATATTATAGGGGAAAATGAACAAAAGACATTATAAATATTGACTCACTTAAAGGAAAAAGCCCAACAGATGGGGCTGGTTATCATCCAAAATAAGACAGTATATATGGTAATTTCAAATGGCTAAAAACTCTGGCCACATACATATAGATAATATGACCATTAAAAGAAAGGAAACATGCAAATGCCTAGATACAATCTTTAACTGCTCCAACATCATAAGGGAAGAAATACAAACTAGAATCAATTCTGGAAATAAGATATACTATGCACTACAACATCTACTAAAATCAAATGCGCTATCTCGTAAAACCAGAATCACAATATACAAAACACTGATCAGACCAGTTGTGCTGTATGGCTCTGAAACCTGGAGTACAACGAAAGGAGACGAAGCCTTGTTACAAACCTTTGAGAACTAACTTTTAAGACGCATCTTTGGACCCATTAGGGATACACAAAGTGGAGAGTGGAAAAGAAGTAACAAAGACATTTATGATCTGTTTAAGTCCCCGCTAATCACTGGTATCATGAAGGCTAATAGACTACAATGGCTGGGGAATATAGAAAGAATGGAAGACAATAGGGAAACAAAACTCGCTTACACTCAGGAAATAAATGATCGTAGACCCCGAGGTAGACCAAGAAGACGGTGGAGAGATAATATATATACCGACATACAAGCACTTGGAATCAACGACTGGCAAGAGAAGGTCAACCAGAGAGACGAATGGAGACGGATTGTATCTGCAGCAAAGAACCTCAATGGCTCGGAACGCTGAAGAAGAAGACATAATAAAAAAATGGACAGAGTACACAGAAGATTTATTCTGAGACAACAGGGTCAATAGACCAACATTATGTTACTCAAGATGGACCAAAAATATTAACGGCTAAAGTAGAAAAGGCTATTAAAAAGATGAAAGAAGGAAAGGCTGCAGGTCTTGACAAGATAACAACAGAGATGATAAAATCCTTATCCAGCTTTGGCATTGAAACTATCACAGAATTATGTAATGATATATATATAATACTGGGTTCATCCCCAAGGACTTGAAAATATCCATTTTCATCACACTACCGAAGAAGCCAAGAGCTGTTGATTGTGAGGACTACAGAACTATTAGCTTAATGAGCCACATAACTAAGATACTACTCAAGGTCATACAAGAAAGAATTCAACATAAAATAGATGAAGTAGCTGAAGAACAATTTGGGTTCCGCAAAAACAGCGGCACCAGAGAAGCAATTATCTGTTTGAGGATGTTAATTGAAAAATATACAGAAGTTTAAAAAAGTATATATGTTTGTTTTATAGACTACAAGAAAGCTTTTGATAGAGTACAACATGAACGACAAATTACGTGCCTTCAAGATATAGCAGTAGGCGGAAAGGACATCAGACTTATTAGTAACTTGTACTGGGAACAAGTGGCGTCTATTAGATGCGGTAATAACTATTCGTCACCTATAGAGATAAAAAGAGGAGTACGGCAGGGATGTGTACTGTCCCCAAGCCTCTTCAACCTATACACAGAAAGAATTTTTAAATAAGCTGAAATGCCTGGACTCAGCATCAATGGAAGAATCATAAACAATCTTAGATATGCTGTCGATACCGTGTTACTAGCAGAAAGTGAGCAAGAGTTGCAAGACCTAGTGGAAGAAGTAAACAGGCACAGTGCAGAATGTGGCTTAGATATTAACATCCAAAAATCAAAAACTATGATAATTAGCAGTGAAAAGGAAAGGTCATCAATGAACATTACAGTAAACGGGCAGATACTAGAACAAGTAACAAGTTTCTCTTATCTTGGACATATAATAACAGATGATGGCAGAAGTGAAATGGAAATCAAAAAAAGAGAATAGGAATGGCCAAAAATGCTTTCAACGGCATGAAATCAGTATTAACATCTAGAGAGATTAATAACGCATTAAAAATGAGAATTGTCAAATGCTACGTATATTCAACGCTACTGTATGGCTCGGAAGCCTGGACATTGAACAAGCAAGTAGAAAGTCGCATAGAAGCCCTGGAGATGTGGATATACAGACGAATAGGTCGTATTTCATGGAAACAAAAACAATCAAATGCAGAGGTCCTAGAAAAACTGGGAATGAAGAGAGGGTTGATGAAAGAAATATAGAGGCGACAAGTGAAATATTTTGGCCACGTTAAAAGACATGATACTCTTATAAAAACCATACTGGAAGGCAAGGTTGAGGGCAAGCGAGCAAGAGGTAGACAACGATACAAGTGGGAGGATAACATCAAGAGATGGACGAACATCAGCCTGACAGAATGTACAGTCAAGGCAAGAGACAGACAGTGTTGGAGATCCATTGCAGCCAACCTTCATTGCGGAGACGGCACCTGATTGATTGATTGATATAATGATAAAGGGCGTGAAAATAAGAATTTACATTCTGTATAGCCAAGCAGATAAGGACCTTACACTTTCAAATATTAAAATAACTGACACAAACTGCATTATTGTCGGAGACTTTAATAGCCGTTCAGAAAGATGGGGATACCCAGATACTGACAACAGAGGAGATGAAGTGGAGGACTGGGAAATAGACTCTAATCTCCATCTATTTAACATAGCGGACGACACACCGAGCTTCTATTCTAGAAGATGGTTTACCAATTCTACTACAGACTTGGCTGTCAAGCTTGTAATGAATATGGAGTATGTTCTACAGGAGCAAAAGCCTTTGCCTCTCTGGAATTACAAACGAGCTGATTGGGACAGATTTGCCATACTAACAAACACACATTGTGAAAACATAAATACATGATATGGCAACATGAAACAAATGGTGGAAAGTCTAAACAAAGCAATAATACAGGCGGGCACTGAGTCAATTCCAAGAGGAGCGAGGAAAAATTACAAAGCATACTGGACTGAGGAACTACACATTTTGGAAGACACAGTTAAAAATTCCAGGAATACAGCAGAGAGAGAACAAACAACTGAAACGAACATCTCTCTCAAAGCCATCTCAGCAAAATATAAAAGAACAGTAAATCAAACAACAAGAGATTGTTGGAGGGAAAAAAACAGAAAACCTGAACTTTTACAGGGATAGAAATAAACTATGGAAACTAGTGAAAGCCATGAACAACGAAGGACCCAGAAACAAACAAATAACAATTAAACAAGGAAATACCTTGCATACGGGAACAAAGGATGCAAATGCACTAATGGAACACTATGCTAGTGCAAACCACATTGATATTACAACTCAACAGAATAAAGCAATCAGAGATAAACAGACACATCATAGTAACACAGAGACAGAAGCAGAATATATAATCTTCTTCTTCTTCTTCTTCAGCGTTCCGAGCCATTGAGGTTCTTTGCTGCAAATACAATCCGTCTCCATTTGTCTCTCTGGTGGACCTTCTCTTGCCAGTCGTTGATTCCAAGTGCTTGTAGGTCTGTACATGTATTATCTCTCCACCGCCTAGAATATATAATACTATTATTAATAGCAAATCTAAAAACGGAAGAATTGGAACAGGCAATGAATACCCTAAAAAAGAAGAAATCACCAGGAAAAGATGGAATCACAAATGAAATGCTAATTGGACTAGGTACTAAAGCAAAAAAGAAACTACTTGCAGTCCTAAATCACAGCTGGAAGAGAGGATTAGTCCCACAGGCATGGAAGGAAGCTATACTAATACCAGTCCCAAAGAAAGGGAAAGACCTGGAAGAACCAAATGGCTATCGACCTATTAATCTACTTAGCTGTGTAGGAAAATTAATGGAACACATTATCAATGGCAGGCTAACATGGCATCTGGAAGAAAAGCAACTCTTAACACCACACCACGCAGGATTCAGAAAGTACAGATCCACTGAAGATCAAATAACCTATACACCTCAGGAAATAGAGGATGCCTTCCAAGAGAAAAAGCACACACTAGCGGTCTGGATAGATTTAGAAAATGCATTTGATAAATTATGGAAGGAAGGACTGAAAGTAAAACTGCAAAAAATGCATGTTTGTGGGAAAATGTACAAATGGATCAGCCACTACCTCGAGAACAGAACTGCGAGGACAAAAGTACAAGGACAAACCAGCAAAATGATGCTGTTAGAGCAAGGTGTCGCCCAAGGAGGAGTTCTTTTACCAACATTATTCCTAGCATATATATGGACATCTGAAGAATATATTAGTACAGCTAACAGCAGAATACAGCAAGCCTTATTAGTGCTAGAGGACTGGTCAAAATCATGGCTAGTGAAGATAAGTGAGGAGAAAACAACACGCACAGTGTTGTCCTCTCAAATAAAACTCAGCACTCTAAGCTGGTATTGAATGGAAAAATATTGCGCCATGAAGAAAATCCAAACTATCTAGTAGTTACCTTCGATCGTCGCCTGACATGGAAGACACAGGTTGAGAAAAATCGAACAAGAGCAAGGGAAAGAATGGCAATCATGAAAAAACTTGCTGTACACCGTGGGGAGCAGATGAGAAAGTTCTCAAGAAGTTTTACACTGGACGGGTGAGGCCAATACTGGAATATGGCATCGCAGCTTGGGCAACAGCAGTTAAGTCAAACTTTAACAAAATAAGTAGATTTCAAAATCAATGAATGCGAATCATAACTGGAAACCTTAAGACAACGCCTATTAACGAACTAGAAAAGAGCACTTGTTTACAACCAATGCAGGATAGAAGAGATAGTAGAGCCCAACAACAAGCAGAAAAATTTAGAAGATTGACACACCACCCCATGTATAAAAGGTTTAATGGTTTTGGAAAGGGAAGACTGAAGCGTAGCAACTTTGTAGTAACCGCAAAACGAAAGATTAGGGCAGATCTACACTTAACATATCAACAATCAAACCCATTTACAATTGTCATAAGTCGGGGTGCCCCACCGGCTAGATGAAAATCTTATTCACTGGCGAGCAACCCCAGATAGTCAGAAACTGACTAGGGACAAAATCTTTATGGCTGAACTACAGATTAAGCCCATGAATATCCAACGTACAGCTCCAAGTGGCTCGTTACAAAATGAAATGAACTGTGCTGAATATTCGCCAAGGTATAGGAAAGAGAAGGTTAGCTTAAGATAGATGTTTTAAGTCTAAATATATTAGTATAGACGACTATCTCAGTACAGGTTTTCTCCCTGACTGCTCCTTTCCTTGGTGTGTAAGTGAACCCCCACCAATGTACACAACAACACGTATGCACAATTGGAAAAAATATAATGACAGAACTATGAGTTACAAGACTACAACATTTATTTACTAATCATAGACATTGGATGATTGTCAATATGAGGATGATAAAATCATATAACATATTGTGATGAGAAACATTACGTAACTTTACTTGTTACTTCATCTATCTGGAACTGTGGTCCAGATCCCCACTCTCCAGTAGACACACACAAAAGAAACGCTTGCCGGTATTCTGATGATCCTGTCAGTCCTGACACTCCTAGTCAGTAGTCTCTAGTCTTGAGATCTATAACAAAGGTGCTCCTTGTGAGAGCTTGAAAGAAAGTCGAGAATGTGTTATATCAGTTCTACGTCAGCGCAATCCTAATTAAAACATATCATAACACAAACATATACAATGACCAGTCTGGCCAAGTTTATCTTCCAGCTCTACTGTGTTCACCATCCTCCTTCTCCCTACTGTCTTTAGTCTGGGACGGGCTTTTCAATTGTCTCACACGCCTGTAATGATTACATTTCTGCCGCCCCATGTCCATGTCGCTAATACAGAAATTCTGTGTCGTACAGCCGCTCCGTCCAATGTTAGTTTAGCAGCTCATAGGGTCGGTAAGTGTATTATAACAATGCCTGATCATCCGGGCTTGCAAGCCGTGACCCGTAGCTGTGCCAGGTTCCCATGCATTACCGTGGACCCACGCCCACAATACACTGAGAAAGTTTAGCACCATATACCCCTATACTACCAATTGTGGGTAATGTCTGTACCATTACACCTCTGCTTCCAACACAATCATTGGCCAATGTGCCACTGCGCAGACAATAGCATAACACTTCATATTGGTAGGTTTGCATAGGACAAATCAATATATCAAACATCCAATACACATAAACATATTGATTAAACTAGACATATTACGATACTTTATCATCATAGCATAATGCACTAGTTAGTTTATGAAATTACATATACATACATCCAACATATCCGTAAACATTATATTACTTCAAGATGGACATCTAATGATACTCACATAATAGCCTCAGTCATTATTAATGAGTACTAATATTGCATAGCTACAAAATGAGATATACAACAGGTCTAATTGAAGTTACCACACAGACCAGCTATATTTGCTGAGCTGCCCGGTTTAAAACCTGCTGTTGTAAGAATTAAATAAATAGTCAGTTGACTATATTCTGTACAACAAATGCACACACCAAAAAGAGACTAGTCTAGTTTACAAAGAAATGGCAAGCATCTGCTACGACACCTCAAGTATATCTAGACAAGACCTGCCTTCCATAAGTTTCTACTTCTCAGAAGAGTAGCACTTACAGCACAATGATATTGAACACAGAACTTAGAAAGAACACTCAAGTAACCTACGACAATGATAGTTCTTGCAATAACCTAGATCAGATATAGACTGAAAGTCAGTACATCCATCTAAAACTCGACTAGTTACTACGAATTAATTCTCCCAGTAAAATCTAGCAACATAAGAATCATACAAAACGAGCTGGTTGTCTCACCTGTTCTGAAGTCAGACTTAATCTATATCTATAAAACAAAGTGTATGTGTATATGTATATATGTATGTATGTAAATATGTATGTACTTTATTTGTTCGCGAACGGCCCATCCGATTGAGATGAAATTTTCTACACGCCTTCCTTTCATTCCAGAGCTGTCAACTGTCATAGTTTTTTTTTCTTCATCCTCCTCCCTCCTCCCCCTCCCAAAATACGTACGTAAATATATGATGATGATGATGAAAGAATCCCCGAACCAAAACGCTAGGGAAAGGGAAGAAAATGACGTGACTACACAGAATCGTCACACAGCAATCATCATCATCAAGTGCCGTGCCGGCTGGCGTAGGCGTTCATGGCTCTCCGTAGATCTCAGTCTTTGGTTTTTTGGATCAACTCTGCTGCTGATATTCCTCCATGCCACGGCAATATCAATAACAATTCATCTTTTTATGTGTAAGGAAGTTATCTACAGTCGTGTAGAAGGGAAGAACTAGACGAGTATGAATTCGGAATGGCGAACTCTCTCCTCCTCTCTTCTTCCTCCCTCTCATCCCTCTCCCGACTCCCTCCTCCTTCTCCCTCTTTCTTCTCCCTCTTCCTCTCCCCTCCTCCTCCATCCTCCTCCCTCCTACTCCATCCGCCTCCTCCCCCTCCTCCCTCATCTTCCCTTCTCCTCCCTCTCCCTCCTTATCCCACCTCCTCCTCCTGCCTCCCTCCTCCTCCTCCTGCCTCCTTCTCCCTCATCATCCTCACTCCTCCTTCTCCCTTCTTCTCCCTCTTCCCTCTTCCTCCTCCCTCTACCTCCTCCTCCTCCCTCCACCCTCCTCCTCCCTTCTCCTCCTCTTCCTCCTCCCTTTCCTTCCTCCTCCTCCTCCCTCTACCTCCTCCTCCCCCTACCTCTTTCCTCCTCCCTCCTCTTCCTCTTCCACCTCCTTTTCCTTCCTCCCCTCCTCATTCTCCCTCCTTCCTCTCCCTCCTTCCTCTCCCTCCTTCCTCCTCCTCCTTCCTTCTTCTCCCTCTGCCTCCTCCCTCCTCCTATCCCCTCCTCCTCCCTCCTCCTCCTTCTCCTCCTCCCTCCTTCTCCTCCTCTCCCCTCCTCCTCCTCCTACCCTCTTCCTCTTTCCCTCCTCCCTCTCCCTCCTCCCTCCTCCTCCTCCCTCTTCCTCCTTCCTCCTCCTCCCTCTCCCTCCTCCATCCTCCTCCTCCCTCTTCCTCCTCCTTCTTCCTCCTCCTTCCTTCTCCTCCCTCCTCCTCCCTCTTCCTCCTCCTCCTACCTCCTCCCTCCTCCTCCTCTCTCCTCCTCCCTCCTCCCTTTTCCTCCCTCCTCCTCCATCTACATCCTCCCTCCTCCTCTCCACTCTTCCTCCTACCCTATTCCTCTTCCCCTCCTCCCTATCCCTCCTCCTCCCTTCACATTCCTCCTCCTCCCTCTTCCTCCTCCTCCCTCCTCCTCCTCATCCCTCCTCCTCCCTCCTCCCCCTCCTCCTTCCTCCTCCTCCCTCTCCTCCTCCTCACTCCTCCTCCTCCCTCTACCTCCTCCCTCCTCCTCCCTCTTCCTCCTCCTCATCCCTCCTCCTCCCTTCTCCTCCTCCCTCCTCCTCCTCCCTCCTCCTCCTCCCTCTACCTCCTCCTCCCTTCACATTCCTCCTCCTCCCTGTTCCTCCTCCTCCCTCCTCCTCCTCCTCATCCCTCCTTCTCCCTCCTCCTCCTTCTTCCTCCCTCCTCCTCCTCCTCCCTCCTCCCCCTCCTCCTTCCTCCTCCTCCCTCTCCTCCTCCTCACTCCTCCTCCTCCCTCCTCCTCCCTCTACCTCCTCCCTCTACCTCCTCCCTTCACATTCCTCCTCCTCCCTCTTCCTCCTCCCTCCTCCTCCTCCCTCCTCCTCCTCTCTCCTCCTCCCTCCTCCTCATCACTCCTCCTCCCTCCTCCTCCCTCCTCCCCCTCCTCCCTCTCCGCCTCCTCCCTCCTCCTCCTCCCTCTACCTCCTCTCCTCCCTCCTCCTCCCTCTACCTCCTCCCTCCTCCTCCCTTCACATTCCTCCTCCTCCCTCTTCTTCCCTCCTCCTCCTCTCTCCGCCTCCCTCCTCCTCCTCCTCCCCTCCTCCCCCTCCTTCTCCCTCCTCATTCTCCCTCTTCCTCCTCCCTCTTCCTTCTCCCTCCGCCTCCTCCATCCTCCTACTCTCTCCTCCTCCTCCCTCCTCCTCCCTTTTCCTCCCTCTCCTCCTCCTGCTCCCTTCTCCTCCTGCGTTCTCCTCCTCCCTCCTTCTCCCTCCTCCTCCCTCTTCCTCCTCCCTCCTCCTCGCCTCCTCCTCCACACTACTCCTCCCTCCTCCTCCTAATCCCTCCTCCTCCCTCCTATTCCTCCCTACTCCTCCTGTCTCCTCCCTCCTCCTCCCTCCTCTTCCCTCCTCCACCTCCCTCTTCCTCCTCCCTCCTCCATTTACCCAAGACAGACAGACAGTCAGACAGATAGTCGGGAACGGGATCTTATATGACTACTTATATAATTTAAATGAGATGCTCTCCACCATGGGATGGGCCGGGTCAGACAGACAGACAGACAGATAGATAGATAGACAGACAGACAGACAGACAGACAGACAGACAGACAGACAGACAGTCGGGAACTTATATGACTACTTATATGAATTAAATGTGATTCTCCCCACCAGGAGTTGGGCGATGCCGGGCCGGGTCAGACAGACAGACAGATAGATAGTCGGAACGGGAACTTATATGACTACTTATATGAATTAAATGAGATTCTTCCCATCAGGGTCTGGGCGAAGACGGGCCGGGTCAGACAGACAGACAGACAGATAGACAGACAGACAGACAGACAGACAGACAGATAGTCGGTAACGGGAACGAGAACTTATATGACTACTTATATGAATTAAATGAGATGCTCCCCACCAGGGTCTGGGCGAAGCCGGGCCGGGTCAGCTAGTCTAGGCTAGGGACCCTTATTTAAGCTGAGTCTAGCAGACAGTGTCTGAGACACTATTATCTCTTTGGCATTCCCGTCATAAATTCTTCTTATCTCCTCCTGACATTAATTGCAATTAACTCCAAGTCTGTCCAGTCATAAAATTCTTTCTGCATGCACACTAGCCTTCACACCTGTGGGTCTGACAATTATTAGCCCACTGAGTCTTATCAGTGATTTCACACCTTGCGCCTCTAGTCTCTACCAGATGGGGTCATCCATCGCGGTTGGGCGATTTCCTAGCTATTCTTATCAGGTGTCATGTCAAGGGAACAATTAGGTTCTCATGGTCAACAGCCAGTTTACAACTCTGTTGGTAAACCAGGTTTGCTTGCGTCATACCTGGTTGGTTTTAATTACTATTCAGTCCCCTGAGTCTGCCCTCCCGTCTGGCTGGATTGATAAGACTGTGAAACTGATCTGGGGGTGACCGGTACTGGTGTCAAATTAACTTCCCAAATAGAAAGCCATTCCTGGTGGTTTGTTTACTTGCAGGTTTTGCAAGCTTACGTCAAGACAGTATAGCCTTGGATATAGAGAAAACAGTTTTGTTCGTCTGTTGATCCTCTACATGGCCCATCAACAGTGAACCGAAAATTGTTCTGGGAAGTAAAGGCTGCCAATTCGTGACAACAATGCACACAAGTTCCCAGCTTGAAGACACAAGCAACTTCCTGAGATGATAGAAAACATTCCTAGTATTGAGATAAAGAACACTCAGAATGAAACAGAAAGAAGAAAAATAGCCTTAAACTACATAAAAGAACATTACCCAAGTGGCACTTGGACCTATGCATATACAGATGGATCAGACAAAAATTCAATAGAAAATGGAGGAGGAGGAATTCTCCTAAATTTTAAGACATGGAGTAGAAAAAAAAAAACAGTCAGTGGCAACTGGAAAATTTTCAAATAAATTCAAAGCAGAGGTAGAGGTTTTGAAAACTGCAGAAGAAATGTCCTTGATGGGGAAAAATAAAGAGAAGCAAATAGCTATCTTCACATATGCAAAGTCAGCTGTCTCAATACTGAAGAGCAAAAACAGTACAGAACTAGCAGGCCTAAGAGCAGCACTGCATGGACTATGTCAGAAATCCAAAAAAAGTTGTAATACAGTGGATCCCATCACATTGCAGTATACCTGGAAATGACGAGGCTGACAGACTAGCAAAAGAGGGCGGACGACTACCACAGCCTGACATAAACATAATCTATAATGAGGCAAAGAGGTTTATTAAAAGCACTTATAGAACCAAATGGGAATCAGAGCATTCAGGCCACCAGAAAGATGATGCATATTACAAACTCGACCGAAATGAACAAGTGGCAATCTTCAGACTCCGCACAGGCCAAAACAGGTTGAAATGCCACTTGTTCAATAAACTAAAGATAGGAGATACCGATCAATGTAATCGTGGAACTGGTAAAATGACAGCTAAACATTTGCTGCAGGAGTGCCCAATATACGCAGAACAGAGAAAGATATTTTGGCCCACGCCTGCTTCATTTGAGGACAAGCTCTATGGAGATATCAACAAGCTCAAGTTGACTGCAGCTTACTTTAATTACATTCAGGTTGACATCTATAGGTGTATGAAGAAGTACTTAGACTGCCACACTGTATACCACAGGTATGTCGGTATCAAAAGCGCCCCAGAGGCATGAAATGGAATATTGCTTGGCTAGCAAACCCATTTCGTGGAAAGTCCGAATCAAAAGATCATTGTGTGGGCGTCATCAAAGGTAGAAAAAGCGTCCCGGTGGCACGAAATGGAATATTGCTTGGATAGCAAATCTATTAAGTGGAAAGTCCAAATCAAAAGCTCGCTGTGCGGGCGTCATCAAAGGTGGAAAAAGTGCCCTAGTGGCACAAAATGGAATATTGCTTAGATAGCAAATCCGTTACATGGAAAGTCCGAATCGAAAGCTCACTGTGTGGATGTCATCTGCAGACTGCATTCTTCTGGTTTCCGGAGGAACAGCCCGTGGTGACTGGAAGGCCCAATATACGGAAGTGAGGCTAAGCAGCCATGTGCAGGACGTGATGATTCCTTAGGTGAGCCCAGTACCAGAGCGCTATATGTCGGCTCTGCAAATATGGAAGCCTCCTTGGATGGCGGGGAATGCCCATGGTCTGTCCCTGCCTTCCCTTGAGGGCTGACCATGATGTCTTCGGCTGTTCTAAATGGGCCAGATGGGGTGGGGGATAACACCACAACAGTGAGAGTCAAACGTCCTAAGAAACCCCCGGGAAGATTAACCCGGTCAACAAATGTCCGCCGAAGTCGGGTGTGTCGGCTTAACGGCGCAAGAACTGCTGTAAACAGGCAAACGCAATCACGTCCGACAAACGTCTCCGGATGAACGCAGAAGAAGAAGAAGAAGAAGAAGAAGAAGAAGAAGAAGAAGAAGAAGAAGAAGAAGAAGAAGAAGAAGAAGAAGAAGAAGAAGGAGGAGGAGGAGGAGGAGGATCATATGTCTGTCCGCCATTGTTGGTAGTGCCAGGATGTGCCTCATGCATATAATTGGTGTTTCCTTTATGCACCCCAGGATCACCCACGTGGTCGCATTCTGTATGCTCTCCAACATTTCAAGCTGGCTTTCTGACACTGTCAGCAGCCCCAAACCATACATACTCAATGACAAAAATTATTAACGGCTGAAAGAGCCTGTAAAGCATCCTTTGCTCTACCCCGGTTGCTGCCATCGCTCTCAACGCATTAAGTCCTCTTCCAGCCTTCACCGCCAAAGCCTCCATACAATCCTTAAAAGACATACACCTGTCATAGGTGATTCCCAAGTACTTCAGTTTACCCTCTCTACTAAGAGGACATCCATTCATTATAATACATTGGACATCTGCCTTCACGATCCAGTTATCCAGGAAGTACCACACAGCCGATGCCTTGTCTGGGTTTATAACGGCCCCTGCGTCCTTGCATCACTCTGCCACCCTGTTTACTGCCGTCTGTAAGTCTACAGCCAAATGTTCTTCCTTCGTGTTTTCTAGTATCATGACTTTGGATGTCAAGTCTTAATTGCCTCCTAGCTAATCAACCTACGAACTAACAGATTAACCAATCAGTCAACCAATCAACAAATCCAAAGTTATTGACATCTATTGTTTTAGAATTAATAAAATCTGAACATCGGATATAACTTGACCATAAACAATATCATATAACGGGACCAAACTACTTTGGCTGCATCAAATTTATGTAAATAGAGAGAGCAGCAATAGCGACATGCCTCCTGAAAAACAAAACTCTGGTCGACCAACAAGACAGGGAACAGTTAAGAATTGACGTGCAAAGTCATGAGCACTAGCGAACACCCGGCAAGGAAACCTTGCCAACAAATGCCTGAAGAAGTCGGATGTGTCGGCCGAAAGGTGCCAATATCGCAGCTCTGCTGTAAACAGGAACAACGCAATTACGTCTAAATCAACATTCCGAGCTAACGTAGCAGAAGAAGAAGACTACAAAACACAAAGAACCAAGTCTTGGCGGGGAACTGTGATAAAAGCTACGCTCTGGAAATGACTTGTTATTCGATGGTGACGATGAGTGTCTCAGATATTCTATTTCCGGCGTCTGTTGTTTACAAGAGTAGAGACAAATTATACGTCTGGTAATATTAGAATTAGAAGCGTGTATTATTGATCTGCGCTCTGTAGATGTACAGATGCTGTCGAGGTTTAACATCAGTTTAACAACTGTTAGTGATAGTTTAACCAGAAAGATAATATCGATTATGTGTGGCAGGTGATATTTACAATGAGTCTCTGTCATCACATAGTGCAAATATCCTCTCTTGAGGGGTTCTATTTCGGACATAGCTAACTTCAATCGCCGACATATCAGTAAATCTATCTTTAAATGTAAGACTTAAATTGTTATCAGTCGCTGGGTTCCCCAGAGCCTGATTATAACAGGGTCAAGATCTGTATGACTATGTCTGTGTGTTCGTCCATCCATCCTCCGTCTGTCTGTCTATCTATCCGTATGTCTGTCCATTCGCCCAAATGCCTGCTTGTATCTATGGGTGCATTTGCATAAACACACACACACACACACACACACCCACCAGTGCATCATAACACCATAACACGGGTATTGGTGACTAAATGTATATGTCACAAGTACTGGTGACTTAGCAATATGTCACAACAAGGGTAGTGGTAATATACCACAACACTGGTACTGGTAACTAAATAATATATCACAACACGGGTACTGGTAACTAAGTAATATGTCACAACATGGGTACTGGTAACTAAGTAATATACCACAACATGGGTACTGGTAACTAAGTAATATGTCACAACACGGGTACTGGTAACTAAGTAATATACCACAACATGGGTACTGGTAACTAAGTAATATATCACAACATGTTACTGGTAACTAAGTAATATGTCACAACATAGGTACTGGTAACTAAGTAATATGTCACAACATGGGTACTGGTAACTAAGTAATATATCACAACATGGGTACTGGTAACTAAGTAATATGTCACAACGTGGATACTGGTGTCTGAGAAATATGTCACAACACTGGTACTGGTGACTAAGTAATTTATCACAACACTGGTGCCAGGGAGCGGATTACGGTTTCTTATTCACTGGTGCACTCCTGGTCTCGATAGAGGGTGCGTTAATGCCCGCTAGTGGTTATTCTTAGAGAGTGTCTGACTGCTCACAAGGTCGACAGGGTCATACGCACTCTGCGTTTGACTGAAGGCTGACTCGTCTCTGATATCTATTTGTTGCTGATATGTTGATGTGTCTTTATCAAGTGTAACTATATTCATGTTATGACTTCTTTCTCTTGATTCTCCCCTCCGTGGACTTGATGTTGAAATACGCATTCAGAACCACCAGTATAGTTAGTTGCCTTTAACTGTCACTCGTTACTTTTGGCCACACGCAAACTATAAACGAGTGGAACACGACTCTTAACAATCAACTCAAGCAACTCTGCATCCATTTTCAATGTCTATTAATCGCTACACCAGAATACACATCATTTATTCCACAAAAGATTCACGAATATACACAGCAATGCCTAAACGTTGACTATTCTAAAAGAGCGGCGTAATATTAGCCCTGCTCTATGAAAACCAGAACCAGGTCCGACGCTGACCATGGTTTAAGCCCCAACTGCCGAAGGTGACGCCTTGTCCTCCGACCAAGCGTCCTGAACGCTTTTCACGTTCTCGTGACCACGCTCGTGGCGGGTCACTCCACACGGTCTCCTCATGTAGACCGCGCTTGTTACAGACTCATGCCATGTTCCAGGCCTGTATAAACTGGACCACGACAACTTGGACTGGTGACTGAGTAATGTCACAACACTGGTACTGGTGACTGAGTAATGTCACAACACTGGTACTGGTGACTGAGTAATATGTCACAACACTGGTACTGGTGACTGAGTAATGTCACAACACTGGTACTGGTGACTGAGTAATATGTCACAACACTGGTACTGGTGACTGAGTAATGTCACAACACTGGTACTAGTGACTGAGTAATGTCACAACACTGGTACTGGTGACTGAGTAATGTCACAACACTAGTACTGGTGACTGAGTAATATGTCACAACACTGGTACTGGTGACTGAGTAATGTCACAACACTGGTACTGGTGACTGAGTAATATGTCACAACACTGGTACTGGTGACAGAGTAATGTCACAACACTGGTACTGGTGACTGAGTAATGTCACAACACTGGTACTGGTGACTGAGTAATGTCACAACACTGGTACTGGTGACTGAGTAATATGTCACAACACTGGTACTGGTGACTGAGTAATGTCACAACACTGGTACTGGTGACTGAGTAATGTCACAACACTGGTACTGGTGACTGAGTAATGTCACAACACTGGTACTGGTAACTGAGTAATGTCACAACACTGGTACTGGTGACTGAGTAATGTCACAACACTGGTACTAGTGACTGAGTAATGTCACAACACTGGTACTGGTGACTGAGTAATGTCACAACACTGGTACTGGTGACTGAGTAATATGTCACAACACTGGTACTGGTGACTGAGTAATATGTCACAACACAGGTACTGGTGACTAAGTAATATGTCACAACATGGGTACTGATGACTGAGTAATATGTCACAACATGGTTACTGGTGATTAAGTAATATGTCACAAAATGGGTACTGGTGACTAAATAATATGTCACAACATGGGTACTGATGACTAAATAATATGTCACAACAATGGGTACTGGTGACTAAGTAATATGTCACAACATGGGTACTAGTGACTAAATAATATGTCACAACATGGGTACTGGTGACTAAGTAAAATATCACAACATGGGTACTGGTGACTAAGTAATATGTCACAACATGGGTACTGGTAACTAACTAATATGTCACAAATCGAGTACTGGTGACTAAGTAATATGTAACAAACCTGGTACAGGTAACTAAGTAATATGTCACAACATTGATACTGGTAACTAAGTAATATATCACAACACTGGAACTGATGACTAAACAATACATCACAAAACGTGTGAAAAGTGAAGTCAAGGAACATGCTCACGGCCTGGGCTAGTATTGGGTATTTAGGGCTGGCCTCATCTATCTGAAGACCAACGTCTCCTCGATGACCGATGTGGTCAAGATTTCATCAGCCGCGCTTTACTTCTCATAACATTTGCTGGTACGCATTTTAGGCTAGGTGCACCCAATAGCCCAGGTATCTTTAAAAAACAATCATCGCCTCTATAGACATTCTAGCACATTACCTCCGTATTAGCCTCCAATCACGCGGTTACAGGGATCTCAACACGGGTTCTGGTATCTCAGCAATACATCTTAACATGGTTACTGTTGTCTCAACACGGATTCTGGTGTCTCGACAATACATCTCAACACGGGTTCTGGTGTCTCAACAATAACCTCAAATTAAAAAAGAACCTGGGAAGGTTAACCCGGTCAACACATGCCCGCAGAAGTCGGATGTGTCGGCCTTAACGGCGCAAGAACGCAGCTCTGTTGTAAACAGGCACAACGCAATCACGTCCGAAAAAAAAAAAAAAAAAAAACTCCGGATGAACGCAGCAGAAGAAGAAGAAATTAAAAAGAACGACGTTAGGCAAACGATCCCTTTAACAAGACAACGGCTACGGTCACCCGGCCAGTATTGTAACTGCCAAGAAGGAAAGCAACGGCAAACTACATTCTTTAAAGTTGCCTAGTTTATCATGAATCGCTTAATTACAGATCATCACAACAACTACAAAAAAGACAGGGACACTAAAATTAGCAACATGAAATGTTCGAACGTTTAGCAACGACGGAAAATTAGATAACATCAAACAAGAAATCGAAAGAGAGAAGATTAATATATTAGGAATGTGCGAGACAAGATGGAAAAGAGCAGGGATTATTACCAGGGGAAGATTGTAAGATTATTTATTCTGGGGGAGAAGAACGGTAAAGAGGTGTAGCAATTATCTTGGATCGGGAAACATAAAAATATGTTCAAGGATATTGGGCTGTGTCAGACAGGGTTCTATTGATAAAATTAATCGGCACACCTTTTAATAAACACGTCATTCAAATATATGCCCCAACGGGAGAATACAGTGAAGATAGTATACAGGAATTTTACAATGACATGGAGTCTGCTTTAAAGAAATGTAAATATTCAGAAATAAATATCATAATGGGTAACTTTAATGCAAAAGTGGGAAATCAAGGCGATGGATGCACAGTAAGCAACCATGGTTTGGGAGAGCGAAACGAAACAAGATACATACTTGTTGAATGGGCAAAAGAACAGGAAATGATTGTAGGAAACACATGGTTTAAACAACATCCTAGAAGATTATGGACATGGCGGAGTACAGATAATTGAATTAGATACCAGATTGATTACATCCTGATTAACAGCAGGTTTAGAAATGCGTTAACAATAGCAAAAACAGTTCCAAATGCTGACAGTTACAGTGATCATAGATTGATTACAGGAACATTGAGAGTAAAGTTATGGAAAGTCAAGTACTCACCAGGAAACACTAAATATGATTTGTGTACATTGAAAATTGACAAGTAATACAAGGCAATTTTAACATAGAAGTAAAGAATAGATTTGGTATACTGTCTGGTCTAGAGATCCTATTTCAAGATTTGTATAATAAATGGGAAATTTTTAAAAATTCAATTAGTTTGGCTGCAGAAACGATTATTCCAAAATTAAAGAAAGTGGGTTGTAAGAAATGGATGACTGAAGAAATATTACAACTAATGGAAGAAATTCATAGAAATTCATAGAAATTAACAGAAAATTCAGAACATTAAGCAAGGCGGCAAAAGAAGCATGGCTTGAGAAAAATTGCATATAAATTGAAAAACAACACAACAGTAAAAATACCAAATTAATGCACAAAAGAATTCAGGAGCTTACTAATGAAAGAACACGTACGTCAGCAGGCTGCCTAAAATCAAAAGATGGAAAAATCATTATAGAAAATTATCATATTTTACGTGTATGGTCAGATTATGTGAAAAACCTTTATGATAATAACAGAGAAGTGTAACAGTATGTGTAGTTTGGGTTATAATTAGGATCTAGTGGGGAATTAGAGATACAGCACGATTGAGCATTATGAGTGAAAGCGGAGAGAGATGCTCAATCGTGACGTATTGTTGTTGTGAAGGGCAGTCAACATCCGATAGTCCAGCTGAGAAGACACGGCTTGTCATCTTGAGAATAAAGTATAAAGTTTTAGTACAGATCAAGTCTTGTTACTTCATTTGACACTACTACAGAAGTAATAAATGGTGCCGTGGACCGAGAATCTGAGGTTGATCTAGGCCGGCCAACAACAACTATCCACTGGCGGCATGCTGTAAGACAAATTATGAAGATAATGGCCTACCACGCGAAGTACTAAAGAATCCAGACAAAACTGCCAGGACAAGAAGGGTTTCCTGGAGCCGTGGCTGAACATTTGAATCGTATCATTTATAAGGGGCCTAACCTGGCCGTTGCCTGAACCTTGCCACTTTCAAGATTTTATCGGAAGTCAGAACTCGTTCAAGGTCAGCTCATCACTAGCCGTTGGCTGATTGATACTAATCCATTTTTGGGCCTTGTCATTCCTATGACCCAAACACACCTAATCCATTTTTGGGCCTTGTCATTCCTATGACCCAAACACACCTAATCCATTTTTGGGCCTTGTCATTCCTATGACCCAAACACACCTAATCCATTTTTGGGCCTCGTTATATTCCTATGACCCATTCCATACGACGATGAAGTACCCACTTGAGATCAAGGAAGGGACCCAACCAGGGGGTCGAAGATTGTCTGGCAGCCCATGAGATGTGACCCAACCAGGGGTTGAAAATTTTCTGGCAGCCCACGAGAAGGACGAAATTACCTGAGGGAAGAGAAGTGATATCTGAACTCCACCACCTGAATTCCGAGACTTTCACTTGATGCGGGCTCTGGTTGGTTGAACTGAATCCGTAAGTTGGTAAAAGAAGATGACGGATTAATTAAGGAAATAGACTCGGAGTAAAAGTTGTGTATTTCGAGGTCTCCCGTGAGCTTCCGAATTTATTAATTAGAGTGGAGTACAGGACATTATTGTGGTTTAAGAAACAAATATCTACAAGGAACCTTCTGATTGCCACAAATTTGAGTTTTTTATTGAGGACAGGGTTCATTCTTCCTATGCTCAGACAGGATATTGTTGATGCTTCCTCTGATTAATGTAATATCTTACAATATTATAACCAACTGAATTGTGCTGTTTGGGATTTGGGAAATTGTAATTGTGTGATTGGTTGCTTGCTTTGTTTCAGTATTTTTCAGCATGGCGGAACCGGATAACTTGGCCCAGGTTTTGACAGGCGTGGGTACAGCAGTAGGCCGACTTAATATGGTGATTAAACAACAAGGCATGGCAACAGAAATTGTAAAGTTTAGTGGACAGGCCAGAGACTATAAGAAATGGGTCACCTCTATAGAAAAATATGCCTATTTGATCTCAGCAACAGATGAAGAAAAAATGAGACTGGCTTATCAGACGGCAACGGAACCGGTCTCGGATCATATAAGAAGAAAGCTAGAAGCTAGAGTAGATGAGACATGGGAACAATTCAAGGAAGACCTAGCAAGGAAATATGCAGAAATAACGGATCCACAACATGCATTTTCGGTGTTGAGGCAGGCTAAACAAAATAACGGAGAGACGGTACAATTGTTTAGCGATAGATTAATTAATCTGGCTGAAGAGGCATTCTTAGGACAGAATGTACGAGGAGAGGAGGTGGAAAGGATGTTGGTAGGGATCTTTGTGGATGGCATAAAGTCTGATGGTTTGAAACTTAAATTAATGAGGGAAAACCCTGAGAGGTTATCACAAGCGGTGGATATCGCGGTACAAGAAGAAAATTTGAGACGTAGGTTTAGATTAAGAACAGGACGAGAAGTGGGAAGTAATCGAGATGACAGAGTTGAGGAACCTATGGAAATAGGACAAACAAGATTCGGATGGAATAGGAGAGGAGGTATACAGACGTTACAAGGTAGAAATAGGTATGATAATGAGGAAAGAAGAAATATGAGATACCCTACAAGAGAAACAGTAGGTAACACAAATAGTACAAATATTGTCTGTTGGAATTGTGGTCAACGGGGACATGTTTTTCGGTTTTGTAATAACAGGCATGTCCAGTCGAATACACGGGGTAGACATGACAATAATAGGGTGAGTAGGAATGTTGTAGATGGACACAGGAATTTTACAGGTACAAGAACACAGGAAAATCGGCGCCCTACCTATTAGACAGGACCTATGATAGGAGGGTAAATAATAAGGTCCCAAGGGTTAGAGAATATGTTAACAACAGGTATAATAGGTCGAACAGAGAATATTTTCAACTAGATGAAGTCAAGAAATTTATAGAAGATAAAACAGATTATAGTTCTTGTATATTAGAAATAGGAAAGTATAGAATTCGTACGTTAATTGATTCGGGAGCTCAGGTTAGTGTAGTAAAAGAAAGTTTTCTATACAAAATAGTAAGAAATTGTAGAGTATTTAAGAGTCATAATAATTTACACTCTGTTACGGGACAGAATTTACAAGTAGTTGGACAAACAATGATAAATTTTAAGTTAGGAGGGATCAACATAAGACACCTTTTTCATGTAGTGAAGGGTTTAAATAGAAACATGTTAATAGGAAGAGATTTTTTAATAAAAAATGGAGTAAGACTTTTCTATGATTTACACAAATTAAAATTCAGGGACGTCTATATAGATATGCAAGAAGACATGCATATATCAGCACTAGTTAGAGTTAAAATGACAACGACGTTAAAACCACAGTCGGTTAATTTGATACAAGTGAAGCTGAAGAAAAACCCATATTATGTAGAAGGAAACACAGTCAGAATCACTGAATTACAAGAGGAAATAATTGATGAGCCTGGTTTGGAAGTTCCGGATGGAATAATAGCGTTAGATAAACACTTAACCTTTCCAGTTATGGTGATTAACAACACAGGTAGAGAAATTAAATTATACAGAGGGTGTGTAGTAGCAAAAATAGAACAGAACGTTAGTGAAATATTGGCAACGGATAGAGTAGAAATGCCGGGAACTAATTATTCACAGTCTTCTAGTGAAAGAAGTAATAACAGACGCGGACGCGGAAGTAGAGGAAACACACGAATGAATGAATTGATCCATCCATTCAAAAGAAATACAGCACAAATACATTCACTAGATAAACAGACAAGAGAACAGGAATTGTTGGCACAGTTAAAGACTTCACCAGAAAATAAAGAAGTATTGGAACAGTTTATAAAGGAGAATCAGGATGTGTTTGCAATTAGTGATTTAGAGTTGGGTAAGACAAAAACGGTAACAATGGAGATAGATACGGGAGACCATCCGCCGATTAGCTTAAAACCATATAGAACTCCCTTAAGAAATAGAGAAATTGTAGAAAAGGCAATAGAAGAAATGTTGAAAGCAGGGATAATCAAAAGATCAAAATCAGAGTGGTCATCTCCGGTGGTAATTGTGGCCAAACCTGATGGTTCGAGTCGATTCTGTTGCGACTATCGGGCGTTGAACAAAATTACTAAAAATGTTGCATATCCACTACCAGTGATAGATGATATTTTGGGGTTGCTAAATGGCGCTACATTTTTTACGACGTTAGACGCAAGAGCAGGATTTTGGTGCATTCCGATGTCGGCAGACGCGCAGAGAAAAAGTGCTTTCTGTACTCATATGGGTTCTTATGAATTTTTACGTATGCCTTTTGGAGTCAAAACTGCGCCATCTCACTACATGCTCTTAATAAATGAAGTTTTAGAAGGTATGCAAAGGTTCGCTCTTGCTTATATTGATGATATTCTGATCTTTACTTCTGGAAATGTGGAGGATCATTTGAAACATATAAAGTTAGTGTTTGACAGGTTAAGAAAACATGATGTGAAGTTAAAGCTCAGTAAATGCCAATTTTTAAAGACAGAAACAAAATATTTGGGGTATATTATAAATAGAGAAGGTATAAAACCAGACCAGGACAAAATAAAGGTTATTAAAGAGTTACCTGCTCCAACTAACGTTAAGGAGGTACGCGCCTTTATAGGAACATGCGCGTATTATAGGCGGTTTGTCCCAGCGTTTTCAAAAATAGCTGAACCTATTACAAACTTAACAGGCAAGTACGCTAGGTTTAAGTGGGATGATGAGTGTCAAAAAGCGTTCGAGTATTTAAAAAACAGTTTAACACTGGTACCACTGTTGACGCATCCAGACTTAAACAAACAGTTGATACTGTACACAGATGCTTCAGACAATGCAGTAGGAGCGTGTTTGGTGCAACCATATGAAGGGAAAGAGTCTGGAATACCAGGGGTTAAAAATGAAAGGCCTATATACTTCTTGTCGCATAAACTTAGCAGATCACAAAGAAAGTGGACGACTATTGAGAAGGAGGCTTACGCAATACATTACGCTCTTCAAAAACTAAATTACTACTTACATAACGCAAATTTTGTTATTAGAACTGACCATATGCCTTTAAAGTCTTTTTTAGAAGCCCCAGTGCAGAACAGGAAAATACAAACCTGGGCATTGAACTTACAGGGATATAATACGAAAATTGAGTACATTCCAGGTAAGATTAACACATGCGCTGATTTACTGTCTAGGATTCCCTATCCACAGTCGTCAGGTGACACAGAAGATGAAGGAGAACCAGAGATTGACGATCGAAATTGGCAAGTAAATATTTTAGATTCTGCTATAATAAATAGAGAAGAATTTGATAGTCTACCATCGGAACAAGAGTCTGAACATAGGGAAGATGATCTACACTTAGAAAAATTTAACATGAAAGAGGAGCAGAACCTAGACCCAAAAGTGATACAAATAAAAGAAAAATTAAGAGAAACAGAAGATAACAAATATAAAAGGAATTATTTGGTTTTACAAGAGGATGGACATTTATACTACATGTCTGAAAGGAACGAACAACTGAGGAAATACATTCCAAAACATTTAGAAAATGAACTTTTAAAGGCATATCATGATGAAAATGGACATTTAGGTAGAGACAAATTGGTGAAGGCGCTTACAAGTAAATATTACTGGCCAAATTTATTTAAATCTGCATATAAATATGTGGATACCTGTGAGAAGTGCAGATTGAGGAACATGAAAACAATAAAGTGTCCCTTGCAGGATACTGACATTCCTCAGTTCCCAATGCAAAAGATTAGTTTAGATATATCGGGTCCACACCCCAGAACATTGTCAGGAAACGTGTATTTGATTCATATAGTAGATGTTTACAGTCTTTGGCCGGAGGTTTATGCAATTCCGGATAAGAGTGCAGATACAGTAGTCAATATTTTTTTACAAGAGTTTGTCCCAAGATTTAGTTGTCCACAAAGTATACTTACAGACAATGGTAAAGAATTTATAAATAAGAAATTTGAAAAGTTGTTAAATGATTTAAATATAAAACATATAAAGACATCATATTATAGACCTACTTCCAATGCTAGAAACGAGCGTCAACATCAGACGTTATATAGCATTATATCAAAAATTGTAGATGAACATGAAAGGGATTGGGATTTGTTTTTAGGACCTGCCCTTAACGCCATTCGTACTAATCAAAATGAAAGCACGGGTTTTTCACCATATTATTTAATATACGGGAGAGAACCGATACTACCTATAGACAATCTATTAAAACCTAGACGGAAATATATGGGTGAAGACTTTCAAGAGGTTATAATACAGGAAATGCATAAAGCACACGTAGGACTAAGGAATAATATAATTAAAGCTAGGGAAAGGCAGAAAAAGTACAAGAATATAAATACAAACTTGCAGGAATTTAAGGTTGGTGATAGGGTCTATTACAAGAAGCATAGGAGAAACTCTAAGTTTGATAATCGTTGGATTCCAGGGTATTATATTTTGGAAAAACTAGGTAAAGTATCGTATAAAATTAAGAACCAGGTCACGGGACATGTAGCAAGGGCACACGTGGAACACTTAAGGAGAGATGAAGAAGAGATAGAATATAATAATAATAATAATTATTATTCAGACACAAGGTTTTTAGATGAACAACTCGTTAGAGGTGCTACAGTAACCCCAGGCGTTAGAAGAGATCCAGCACAAAATCGCTTATTAGCAACTCCAGGCTTTGATGATACTCAAGAACAGACGATACCGAAAACAATAGAAGAAGAAAAGTTGAATGAGACTCATTATGATAGTATGGAAGAGGAAATAAGTGCTCCGTTTAGGAACACTAGACAGGTAACGAAAAGGAGAATGGATAGACAAAGAGATAGAGAAGTGAAAAGACAGAGGAGAATTAGGGATTATTCAACGAGCGGGGAGGATATGCCGTTACTAGAAAGATCCTTGAGGAATAGTGATCGACAAATTAGATGGGATATTGAACAAAAGAGATTAGCGGCAGCTAAAGAGAGACATACAGACGAAGAAGAAGATATGGATGAAAAGTCAGAGTCAAGTAATAGTAGTATGGAGGAAACAAATGGATTGTACGAAGAAGAAGACATTGATGTAGAATTAGCATTGGTTCAAAGAAATTTGGAGATATTGAAGAAGTGGAACCGTAGGAAGTAGATAAGTAGAGAATATTGCAGATAGCAATTTATAAGTGTTAGAATTGAAAATGAAGAAGATGACTCTTGGTATTTTTATAATCAATATGGAGGTAGTTTTGAATGAAGTATATGTATATATTTGGTTATTTCTCTATGGGGTGGAATTGATGGTTGATTTTTTTAGTAGCTTGGACAAATTGAAGGGAAATAATTGGCAGGTAGGGCCACAAGTAAATAGGTGAGTGGATAGTGAATACTACATTAGTATAGATAAGAGGGCCGGTCTCTCTGGCTGTGGGGTTACAACACTTTCTCTCTGTAATCCCGTTTATCACGCAGAGTCTCGCAGCGGAGCGAGAACTGAGGTGGTTCGACCCCCGCTCGTGACTTGCGGATACTGAGCCGGCCGCTCAGAAAGCAATGGCAAACTACTGAGCGTAATCTTGCCAAGAGATCAACAGACAGCTGAAAGATGCTGCTGTTGACAGCTAAGTCCTGTAAAAGGATACGCAAAAAAAAAAAAAAAAAAAATAGATAAGAGGACTTGTACTGTAGTTTACAGTGATTAATTAAGAGGATTTTCCGGGTAGTATGATGTGTTTGGAGTTAGGCTAGAAAAAGGAGGAATTAATGTTTGTACTGTTTGTTATCATTGATATCGGCAGATATGCTTATAAGATTTGGATATTGGTCTGTAAGTAACAGATACACATATGTAGCATTGAATTGATGGGTTTACTTGGAATGGTAAACTTGAAATTGACGAGAGGAATGAAGAAAAAAAAAAAAGAAAAGCTAGTAGTGTTGAATCAATATTTTTTTTGATAATAACAATTATTATTGACGGAAACTGAAGATAAATTTTGAAACTTTATTCATAAAGTATGTATGGAAAGAGAAGTGTGATTACTTCTTACTTTTTCCTTTCTTTTTCTTATTTTCCTAAGTGCGCACTAACTCAATCTAACATATCTTTTCTGTGAGAATGTGAAATAGGGGATAAGGGAAATATCTTCAGTTTTGTCAATCATAATTTTAATGAACAATTTAAATTTAAAAGCGGTTCGCTTACAGAGAGTTGTAGGAAGTTTTATAGAGAATTTGGTGGGGAGTTTTTGGTATTATTGATATACTGGGAAGTATGTCTCTGGTTAGCAATTGGCTATGATGAGGTAGGAAAATGAGAATGGAGTTAGGAAATATATAAATGGAATGGCCTGAATAAATAGAGATGTGGTACATTATTAGTATGGTTGTTGGGGCCACTATACGTAATAATTTTAAGAAAGTTTACTTGGAAAATCTTTGTTTATTCACTTGGGGTTTTATTTTCGTGTAACTGGGCAATGATGGTTGTTAATTGATTATTTTATTGAGACTAGGTTTCAATGCTATATGTATATGTATTATGTTTTATTTCATGCTTGGTTTGGTTTTATAAAAAGTTAGTTTAAGTAAGTTAGGATCGTTGAGTTTATAGTGCTTTGAGTAAAACACTATTGGACCGTAAAAGTGTCTAATAATGATATAATATTTGCTTTTGGGTTGATAAAATGCATGCCATATTAATTTTGAAAATGTGTTTTAATTGGATAATTGTGACGCCTTGTTTTGATTTAGTTTTGCGTAAACAGTTGGATTGATAGATTAAGTGATGTGGTTAATGAATTGGTTTTAAGTTTGGTTAGAATATTAGTTAACTTTTCAAATACAGGGGGCTTTATAAAAAAAAAAAAAAAAAAAAGCCCTTTCGTTCAGAAAGGAATTATAAAATTATTGAGGGAGGGTATGGAGACATAGGCTGTTGGGAAGGTTAGGTTGCTTGAAAAGCTTCGAATATATAAGTAGAGTATAACTAGATAGAAGTTTAAGGGAAAAACTGTGAATAGCAGCATATAGAAGAAATACATAGGGGGATAAAGGGCAGATCATGGGACATGAAGGGGGCAAGAAATAGGTGCTGTGAAAAACCAGCTTTAATTATATTAAAGGTGTTCATAAAAATTGAACAGGATCTCATGCTAAAAGGTGAGATAACGCAATTTGGACAAGATTGTGGTTGGAAATTTTAAATGTTGAAGATATAAGGCTTGAAACTTACGTAAAAAGTTCTGTTTCATATAGGGTTGTATATATAAAGCTTGTAAAACATTATATCAACTTGGTTTATAGAAAACAAAGATCTATTTTTGTATGACGTATTTATAAGAAAAAATTTGATTGTACAAATTTTTTTATTGGCAAAGGAGGTAAATGTGGTTGTGTGGAATATGCGTTTCTTTGTGCTTATCTTGACTATTTATTCCTTTTACTGGGTGCACCCCTTCTTTACTTCTTCTAAATACGTTGTTCTCGTTGTTCGGGTTGTCTTGTATTGAGAAATGCGAGTGATTTCCTAATGCCAGTTGTACAAATACGATTTTACGAGCCATTTTGTTTATAATATGCATATTTTATATAGGAACTTGAGGAGCCAAGGAATATATAGTGGATTGCTATATAGTTTGGGGAAATGAAAGAAGAGTTAAAAAAAGGGTTACAGTACATGGTACGAGGTATAGAGGTAAAATGGAAGAAGAAGTGGGTTGATTATATAGCTGGGGAAAGAGTTAAAGAAATAGAATGTTTAATTAAATTGGAGTTGGTTTGGGGAGGATTAGAAGAACTATGGAAGATTAGAGGGAAAAGAGGGAATAGAGTAAGGGGATTAGGAGTAAAGATTTTTCCTTTATAAGGAAAATTCTTTAATAAACATGGGGAGGTGTAACAGTATGTGTAGTTTGGGTTATAATTAGGATCTAGTGGGGAATTAGAGATACAGCACGATTGAGCATTATGAGTGAAAGCGGAGAGAGATGCTCAATCGTGACGTATTGTTGTTGTGAAGGGCAGTCAACATCCGATAGTCCAGCTGAGAAGACACGGCTTGTCATCTTGAGAATAAAGTATAAAGTTTTAGTACAGATCAAGTCTTGTTACTTCATTTGACACTACTACAGAAGAACAGTGTGATATTCGAAATAATAATGAAGGACCATCAATTCTGAAGATGGAGGTTCAGAATGTTCTTAACCATATGAAAATTGGCAAGACCACCGATTCAGACAATATCACAACAGAAATGATTAATGCTTTAGAAAAGTATGGAATAGATCTTACAAGACTGCTGAACACAATATTAATACTGGAGATATGCCTCGTGATTTATATAATTCTGTATTTATTGCAATCCCAAAGAAATCAGGAGCCTTGGAATGTGATCAAAATAGACAATTAGTACACTAAGCCATATCACGAAGATGTTGCTAAGAATGATCATGCAAAGAGTTAGGAAGAAAATACAACCCGAAATAGGGGAAGAACAATGTGGGTTTGTAGAAGGCAAAGGTACCTTAAATGCTGTGTATATGCTGAGAACAATATTTTAACGTTCTATAGAAGTAAATAAAGATATACATCTTTGCTTTATTGACTACACAAAGGCTTTCGACAGAGTAAGGCATGTCAACATGATAGAGATACTTGCAGATCTACAAATAGATGGGAAAGACCTAGACTTGTAAAAAACATATATTGGAAACAACAAGCTGCCATCGTAATTGATAACGAAGTAGGTCAGTATTAGCCTATTAAGAGAGGTGTGAGACAGGGATGTGTAATGTCTCCAGACCTTTTTCCCTATATAGTGAAAATATTTTCAGAAATATACAAGATATGAAAAGAATCATCATTGGAGGAAGAAACATAAATAACATTAGATATGCAGATGATACAATATTTATTGCAGACAATGAGCAGGATCTGCAACATTTAGTAGATGCGGTTGTTGCACACAGTGGACAACTAGGGTTATAATTAAATTATAAGAAGACACAGATTTGGTCCTCACTAGGAAGAACGAAATACCACAATGTAATATACAGGTGCCGGCTACCTGGTCTAGAGGTTACACGACTTTCTCCGTAATATCGTATACTCTAGTAATTAACGTGACGTTGCGCGAGAATTGGAAGCGGTTCTCTCCGCGTCGGTAACTTAGGGGTATGTGAACCGGTCGCTCAGAAAGCAATGGCAAACTACTGAGCGTAATCTTGCCAAGAAATCAACAATCAGCTTAAAGATGCTGATGTTGACAGCGATGTCCTGTAAAGGATACGCGAAACAAAAAATATACAGGTAAATGGGAATATTCTTAAAAAATTGAATCGGTACAGTTATCTCGGAACAGTCATAAAATCTCATGAGATATGCATTGTAGAGATTAGAACAAGAATCGCCATGGCGAAGGTAGCCTTTTGCAAGATGAAAAACATACTGACCAATAACAAGATGTCAATTGCTACGAGAAAAAAAGTGTGTTGAGGGGCTACATAGAACCTATACTTTTGTATGGATGTGAAGCGTGGACAATGAGCAGTTAAGTTGAAAAAACATCCGATGAAGGTGGAAATTGGGGTTTCTGAGGAGAATGCAAAGAATACCATGGACAGACAGAAAAATCAACGACCAAGTCCTACGAGAAACAAATGAAAATCGTAAACTGATTAGAGAAATTAGACGTAGTCAGTCACAATTTTGTGGACACGTTATGAGAAGAAAAAATTGGAGAAATTGCTAACAACTGGCAAGATCGAGGGGAAAAGAACAAGGGGAGGGTACAGAAGTAAATACCTGGATGGCTTGACCACGTAGCATGGTCGAGACAAGAACACCGAGCTGATCCACGACTCTGATGATCGAGTGAAATGGCGAATTGTGAGCGCCTACGCCTACCGGTATGGCACATGATGGATGGATGGATGGATAGTACTGGTGACTAAACATTACATCACCTCATAGTACCGAAGACTCCAGAATACATTATTTCATGGTATTGGTGAGCAAGAGCGCTAGAGTCGAGCCATTTTCCAGCCCGGCTCAGGCCATAGTCAGCGTAACGTCCTAGCCGTTATACCAAATCTCGTAACAGGAACCTGCAGGGGGTATGTAAACTCACTTCAGTCTCGAGGACATTTGAACATACGACATTTGAACATACGACCACCGAGTCATGACAAAAGCTAGAAAAGTATTTAAACTGGTTGACCATTTCACATAATTGAGAGCAATCATAACATCATATTAAACATGCGAGACAATGATTAAAGGCTTAACGCGGTTTTAGAACGATCTGTGGGACGCAGAGGTGATTACAAGGCACCAGGGCCAGGTTACATACTGGCAAAGAACTACTGGCCAAGACAAACTACTGAAAGGGCTCATTCAATGGCCAAATAAACATCCAAGACCTACAACAGGTGGCAGCGAACCGCCAGACATGGAGAGCCATGACTTCTACCCCATACGCCGCTTTGGACTCAAGAGGAAAGACTAACTAACTAACTAAAAACCTACTAGCACGTCCTAGCCGTGCGTCCTGCGCAACTGGTCCCTTCGGGGTCCAGGCTAACGTAGTAGGATCGCTGATTCTTCCGAAGTCGGAGTGTGTCTGCCTGCACGGCGAGGAACCACCAGTCTGCACACCAATAAACCAGACATGGGACAACGGATACTGACGCAAACCTCAGGTCCTGTATGACATCGCACTGATGTTGGACAACAGGATGTCTTCATCCGACATACAAGGCTTGCGCTGGAGTTCACAGCCAGCGAACACAAGCAAGCAAGCAAGCAAGAACGATCTGTAGAGAGACATGAACTTCTATGACAATTGACAGGCCAATGATGATAGTGATGTCAGAGTAACTAGCAACGAATTCACGGAAAAGGGAAATGAAAGTAGAACATTAGTTACAAATATAAGTAATTGATAAAGTGTTATTTCGTCATATCATATGGACTTAAACGTTGACTTCTCGTTCAGAAAACAATGACAATCTACTGAAAGTACTCTTGCGTACAACATCAACCAGGGATTGATCGCAACGTCCTGCAAAGGATATTCAACATTTTATGAGAAGAGAGGCGTAGGAAAACACGGCGACCACTGTACAGCTCAGCGGTAGAAGAGAGGCACGGGAAAACACGGTGACCACTGTACAGCTCAGCGGTACAAGAGAGGCGTGGGAAAACACGGCGACCACTGTAAAGCTCAACGGTAGAAGAGAGGCGTGGGAAAACACGGCGACCACTGTACAGCTCAGCTCAGCGGTAGAAGAGAGGCTTAGGAAAACACGGTGACCACTGTACAGCTCAGCGGTAGAAGAGAGGCGTAGGAAAACACGGTGACCACTGTACAGCTCAGCTCAGCGGTAGAAGAGAGGCGTGGGAAAACACGGTGACCACTGTACAGCTCAGCGGTAGAAGAGAGGCGTAGGAAAACACGGTGACCACTGTACAGCTCAGCGGTAGGAGAAAGGCATGGGAAAACACAGCGACCACTGTACAGCTCAGCTCAGCGGTAGAAGAGAGGCGTGGGAAAACACGGTGACCACTGTACAGCTCAGCGGTAGAAGAGAGGCTTAGGAAAACACGGTGACCACTGTACAGCTCAGCGGTAGAAGAGAGGCTTAGGAAAACACGGTGACCACTGTACAGCTCAGCGGTAGGAGAAAGGCATGGGAAAACACAGCGACCACTGTACAGCTCAGCGGTAGAAGAGAGGCATGGGAAAACACGGTGACCACTGTACAGCTCAGCGGTAGAAGAGAGGCGTGGGAAAACACGGTGACCACTGTACAGCTCAGCGGTAGAAGAGAGGCTTAGGAAAACACGGTGACCACTGTACAGCTCAGCGGTAGGAGAAAGGCATGGGAAAACACAGCGACCACTGTACAGCTCAGCGGTAGAAGAGAGGCATGGGAAAACACGGTGACCACTGTACAGCGCAGCGGTGTTCCCACCAATGAGACACTTGATGACCTGCCAACCATAGTGGAAATAAACAAAGCCATCCAGCAACTCTCCAGCGGCAAGGCACCTGGTCCTGACTCCATCCCAGCAGAGATATACAAGGCAGGTGGGCCGGTCCTAACAGAGCAGCTTCACCAAGTCTTCACAAACATATGGATGAACGAGACCGTGCCACAAGATTTTAAGGACGCGTCAATAGTCCACCTTTACAAACGTAAAGGAAACCGCCAATCCTGTGACAACCACCGAGGCATCTCCTTGCTTTCAATTGCAGGGAAGATACTCGCCAGAATTCTTCTCAATCGCCTCACAGCCCATCTCGATCAAGGTCTTCTTCCTGAGAGTCAATGTGGCTTCAGAAAAGAACGTGGAACTGTTGACATGATTTTCGCTGCAAGGCAGCTGCAAGAGAAATGTCAGGAACAGAACTGCGAAATGTTCTCCACTTGCATTGACCTTACCAAGGCTTTTGATATGGTCAGCAGAGAAGGACTGTGGAAGATTATGGCAAAATATGGCTGTCCACGAAAGTTTGTCCAAATAGTGCGGCTATTTCATGACGGCATGCAGGCAAGAGTACAGGAAAATGGTGAACTGTCTGAACCCTTTCCTGTCACCAATGGAGTGAAGCAAGGATGTGTCCTGGCACCAACACTGTTCAGCCTCATGTTTTCAGCCATGTTGATGAATGCCTTCGAGAACGACGACATTGGAATAGACATCAACTACCGTATGGATGGAAAGTTATTCAATCTCAGAAGGCTGAAAGCTAAAACCAAAATTGGCAGCGGCACCGTCAGAGAGCTCCTGTTTGCTGATGATTGCGCTCTATACGCCAACTCAGAGGCGGACATGCAACATAATGTTTCAGCTTTCTCACATGCCTGTACCAACTTTGGGCTCAATATCAACTTGGAGAAGACTGTTGTTATGTACCAGCCAGCTCCAGGGAATAATCACACTGTGCCGAATATCAAAGTGAATGATCATAGACTAAGTGTTGTGGACAAATTCACCTATCTTGGCAGCACCGTGTCACAAGCTGCCACAATCGATGACGAAGTGAATGCAAGAATCTCCAAGGCCAGTGCAGCCTTTGGCAGACTGTACAAGAATGTATGGGACAGAACTGGAATAAGCCTGCAAACAAAGCTAAAAGTCTACAAAGCAGTTGTATTATCCACACTGCTATATGCTTGTGAAACCTGGACTGTTTATCAGCGACACGCTAGGAAACTAAACCACTTCCACACAGTCTGCCTAAGGAAGCTACTGAAGATTAAATGGCAAGACAAGATTCCAGACACTGAAGTCCTAGAAAGAGCATCCATGCCCAGTATCCACACTCTACTGATGAAGAATCAGATTCGCTGGGCTGGTCACTTGACTCGCATGCCAGATCACAGGCTCCCTAAACGAATTTTCTACAGTGAACTGCGTTGTGGTAAACGCTCCCAAGGTGGCCAGAGGAAATGTTTTAAAGACACTCTGAAAATTTCACTGAATGCTTTTGGAATTCATCATGACACCTGGGAGGCTGCAGCCAGAGACCGAAATTCGTGGCGTGCATCATTGCGCAAAGGTGCAGTCATATGTGAGGCAACCAGGACTGCAAGAGCTGTGAAGAAAAGGCAGGACAGAAAAACCACTGCAGGAAATCCTCCTCCATGGACGTCAAGCATTCTTTGCCCACATTGTCAAAGAACATTTCGAGCCAAAATAGGCCTTATCAGCCATCTTAGAACCCACGGCTCCACACCTTCAACCCCACTGGATGAAATGAATGGTCATCATCATTCTTGATGGACAAACAACAGAAGAGAGGCATGGAAAAACACAGCGACCACTGTACAGCTCAGTGGTAGAAGAGAGGCGTAGGAAAACACGGTGACCACTGTACAGCTCGGCGGTAGAAGAGAGGCATGGGAAAACACGGTGATCACTGTACAGCTCAGCGGTAGGAGAGAGGCATGGGAAAACACAGCGTCCACTGTACAGCTCAGCGGTAGAAGAGAGGCATGGGAAAACACGGCGACCACTGTACAGCTCAAAAGTAGGCGAGAGGCATGGGAAAACACGGTGACCACTGTACAGCTCAGTGGTAGAACAGAGGCACAGGAAAACACAGCGACCACTGTACAGCTCAGCGGTAGAAGAGAGACATGGGAAAACACAGCGACCACTGTACAACTCAGCGGTAGAAGAGAGGCATGGGAAAACACAGCGACCACTGTACAGCTCAGCGGTAGAAGAGAGGCATGGGAAAACAAGGTGACCACTGTACAGCTCAGCGGTAGAAGAGAGGCATGGGAAAACACAGCGACCACTGTACAGCTCAGTGGTAGAAAAGAGGCATGGGAAAACACAGGGACCACTGTACAGCTCAGCGGTAGAAGAGAGGCATGGGAAAACACAGTGACTACTGTCCAGCTCAGCGGCAGAAGAGAGGCATGGGAAAACACGGTGACCACTGTACAGCTCAGCGGTAGAAGAGAAGCATGGGAAAACACGGTGACCACTGTACAGCTCAGCGGTAGAAGAGAGGAGTAGGAAAACACGGGGACCACTATACAGCTCAGCAGTAGGAGAGAGGCATGGGAAAACACAGCGTCCACTGTACAGCTCAGCGGTAGAAGAGAGGCATGGGAAAACACGGCGACCACTGTACAGCTCAACGGTAGGAGAGAGGCATGGGAAAACACGGTGACCACTGTACAGCTCAGCGGTAGAAGAGAGGCATGGGAAAACACGGTGACCACTGTACAGCTCAGCAGTAGAAGAGAGGCATGGGAAAACACGGTGACCACTGTACAGCTCAGTGGTAGAACAGAGGCACAGGAAAACACAGCGACCACTGTACAGCTCAGCGGTAGAAAAGAGGCATGGGAAAACACAGGGACCACTGTACAGCTCAGCGGTAGAAGAGAGGCATGGGAAAACACAGTGACCACTGTCCAGCTCAGCGGTAGAAGAGAGGCATGGGAAAACACGGTGACCACTGTACAGCTCAGCGGTAGAAGAGAGGCATGGGAAAACACGGTGACCACTGTACAGCTCAGCGGTAGAAGAGAGGAGTAGGAAAACACGGTGACCACTATACAGCTCAGCAGTAGGAGAGAGGCATGGGAAAACACAGCGACCACTGTACAGCTCAGTGATAGAAGAGAGGCATAGGAAAACACGGTGATCACTGTCCAGCTCAGCTCAGCGGTAGAAGAGAGGCATGGGAAAAACGGTGACCACTGTACAGCTCACCGGTAGAAGAGAGGCATGGGAAAACACAGCGACCACTGTACAGCTCAGCGGTAGAAGAAAGGCATGGGAAAACACAGCGACCACTGTACAGCTCAGTGATAGAAGAGAGGCATGGGAAAACACGGTGATCACTGTACAGCTCAGCGGTAGAAGAGAGGCATGGGAAAACACGGTGACCACTGTCCAGCTTAGCGGTAGAAGAGAGGCGTGGGAAAACACTGTGACCACTGTACCGCTCAGCGGTAGAAGAGAGGCGTGGGAAAACACAGTGACCACTGTACAGTTTATCGGTAGAAGAGAGGCATGGGAAAACACGGTGACCACTGTACAGCTCAGCGGTAGAAGAGAGGCATGGGAAAACACAGCCACCACTATACAGTTCAGCTCAGCGGTAGAAGAGAGGCATGGGAAAACACGGTGACCACTGTACATCTCAGCGGTAGAAGAGAGGCATGGGAAAACACAGCGACCACTGTACAGCTCAGCTCAGCGGTAGAAGAGAGGCATGGGAAAACACGGTGACCACTGTACAGCTCAGCGTTAGGAGAGAGGCATGCGAAAACACAGCGACCACTGTACAGTTCAGCTCAGCGGTAGAAGAGAGACGTAGAAAACACAGCGACCACTGTACAGCTCAGCGGTAGAAGAGAGGCATGGGAAAACACGGCGACCACTTTACTGCTTAGCGGTAGAAGAGAGGCATGGGAAAACACGGTGACCACTGTACAGCTCAGCGGTAGAAGAGAGGCATGGGAAAACACGGTGACCACTGTACAGCTCAGCGGTAGAAGAGAGGCATGGGAAAATACCGTGACCACTGTACATCTCAGCGGTAGAAGAGAGACATGGGAAAACACGGTGACCACTGTCCAGCTCTGTGGTAGAAGAGAGGCATGGGAAAATACCGTGACCACTGTACAGCTCAGCGGTAGAAGAGAGACATGGGAAAACACGGTGACCACTGTCCAGCTCTGTGGTAGAAGAGAGGCATGGGAAAACACAGCGACCACTGTACAGCTCAGTGGTAGAAGAGAGGCGTAGAAAACACAGCGACCACTGTACAGCTCCTTGGTTGAAGAGAAGCGTGGGAAAACACGGTGACCACTTTACAGCTCAGCGGTAGAAGAGAGGCGTTGAAAAAAACTGTGTTGTTTGTCCATCAAGAATGATGGTGACCATTCATTTCACCCATTGGGGTTGAAAGTATGGGGCCGTGAGTTCTAAGATGGCTGGTAAGGCCTATTTTGGCTCGAAATGTTCTTTGACAATGTGGGCAAAGAATGCTTGCCGCTCCAGGAGGAGGTTCTCCTGCGGTGGTTTTTCTGTCCAGCCTTTTTGTCGTAGCTCTTGCAATCCTGTTTGCTTCACAAGTGAGTGCGCTATTGCAGTATGCAGTATTATCTATATATTATCTATAATCAATCGTAAAAACTCCGATGCGGAGCAAACAGCAGGGGCCTTCTGATCGTCAGAATAACGAATCCGTTGCCTTGTTACTTCTCCGTGTCCCGTTCACGGCGCTGCACCCTACTAGGAAGTCGGATCTTCCTTTCTTTCCGACCAACCTCTTGGTCTCTCTGCAGCTGACTGTGTGCGACCTTCTGTCGATTATCGCTATATTATGGAGGTTGGTCTTCGGCCGACATTTGCGTGATTGACTCACCACCCAAGTTCGGAGGAAGGGCTAAATATCTGACACGAGACGTTGTTAAGTTCGTGGTCTTGGTTGAGAAATTGATTGTACTGCAGTTACCGCTTCTAACCATACTAGTTTCGAGACTAATTCCACTCTAGGTTACGGCAGTTCCATAGCCAGCACAAGGCCTTTTCGGCTGCCTCTGACAGTTGTTTCTGGGCCCGGGTTCTTGCTCGTCCTTTCATGCCACGCGGATTTCAGTATCCGGTGAAGCTTCCTAAGGACTTTCGGGCATCTTTTATAGACTGTGTAAGGCACACCATTGGGCCCTCCTGGTGCTGACTTACCTCTCGCCTTCTTTACTACCGCAACCACCTCGCTCCACATCGGAGGTCTGGCATCGAACTCCACCGTTGGTTTTGCCGGGCTTTTGAGCCCTTCGATCTCTCCGAGTGGGACGTTCCGTTAGGCATCGGAGTACGTCGTCACGAGGTGGTTGCCATATAGTGAGTGTAAACAAAAATGACGTCATATGAATTAGATAGAAATCCTCGACGCCAAAATACGATAAAAACTAAGGGACGCGTTGGAAACAACAAAAACGTCACAGGGCGATTATGGCAACAACGGCAGACTTGCGGGGACATGGAACCGAGAAGGCAGTGCACATTTTAAGAGGAAACATTGGCGTGGCTATGGATCAGTGTTGGCAAAAAGATTAGTGGCTAGACTTATAATAGCAGTGACGAACATGCTACAACTACAAGATATCACCACAAAAGTAACGAACCTACAGGCAGACAAACTAGACAGATTGTACTTAGAGCGGCGAGACGAACACTGAGGGAATGGACAGAAGATCGTCTGCGGACGAATAGAAACCAGGTTTTTCTTCTATTCTTACATAATTATTCTTAAGGCCCGCCCTGGTATCACAGGCTCTTTATGAATAGTAAAGTGTAATGTTTAACGAAGCAACCGGTGTACGTTGGAATAAATAAACAGCGTTATTTACTATTCAACGCCCAGAGTCGACTTCATCCATCATGTTCAGAGTTGCGGCTCCAATTGCTTGTTGTACAGTTCTTTGAGCCAGAAGGAATTAGATGCATACTGTTGGATTGTTACAGTTATTATACTAATGCAACCCGGGGTTTGGCAGTGGTTCTCCAGCTCCTCTTTGCTGACATCGAGGACGCCTGACCGCGGCTGCTCGAACAAGTCTCGTGCAAACTAGTATGGTTCCCGGGAGAACCTCTCACGTTCCTTTCGGGTTTCCCGCCTGTTTCTGCAGAACCGTTCCGCTCGGGACAGGGCATTGCCACACCTGGCGCAAGCCCTCCTTCTCATGATCGTCCGCTGATTAACACTTTTCCGAGCGGTATCCTTCTGTTTTCTCACCTCCTCCAGCAGTCCCTGCGGCCGGGAATTCTGCGGTAGAGCTGCTTCCCTTCTCTCGCTGCTACCAAATTGACTCAGCGAGTGGAGGTAGATAATTTCTCCGAACTTTACCAACTTCTCCTCAAGGGATATATGTTTTAGCTCTTCTTCTAAAACACGTGACAACGTTTCGTCTAATAACGCCCACTCTTCCTTCCTGGTGGCATTAGGGGACTTGATCTTCACCTTTCCGGAAGGTTGCTTGGGTACGTCACAGGTGGCCGCGACTTGAGTATTATCAGCTACAGAACACTGGAGTTCTCTGTGGGGTTCGCCCTGACTGATATCCTCTTGCGTCTCATCATCCCTTTCAGGACCGCGCTGCCGTGCCTCCTGCGACGTACTTTCATACTTCTTCCGCCCAGCGTGAATATTCATTCCCCGGAAGGAGTCGAAGCTTTCACCATAAACGCATGGATAGCCCAACGGTCGTTGATCTAAAACTCATGATTTATTGGACGGTCTGTGTAGTCTCCGTGTGGTCGCCAATGGATCCTTCATGCTTCCCCGGTTTCGCAGAATCCTGTGGGCATCTTTCATTATGTTGTACTGCCATTATTATTGTGAAGACGTTTATACAGCGTTAGGGGTTATCAGTGGAGCCAGTTTTACTACTGTGCTGTAACAGCCGCAGCAGCATTCCGTCTCTCCGGAAATGTCTGGTGGACTAGCCATACGTTAATCGTAAAAACTCCGACACGGAGCAAACACGGCAGGGGGCTTATGATCGCCAGAAGTAAACCCCGTCCCCAAGTATTTCGGACCTTTTATTTCTTGATACTCTCTGGGTATTATATTGCGTAATGATGTACGCCACGAATTTCGGTCTTTGGGAGCAGCCTCCCAGTGTCGTGATGAATTCCAAAAGCTTTTAGGGAGATCTTCAGAGTGTCTTTAAAGCATTTCCTTTGACCGCCTTGATAGCGTTTACCACAACGCAGCTCGCCGTAAAAGATTCGTTTAGGGAGCCTGTGATCAGGCATGCGAGTCAAATGACCAGCCCTGCAAATCTGATTCTTCATTAGTGCCAAGTAACAGGTGATGCATAATGACGTAAACATAAGAGACCAAATAATCCCAGAACAGAAGCGCTAATGTATTGAGGCGTATTACGTCGGCACACAAAGACGTCGTGAAAAAATGTGAAGAACAATAAAAACAGAAAAACTTGGGACGTTAAAAAAGGCGGCAACTTATGTGACTCGGCTGGCTTAATATTGGCAGGATATCACGTTAGTGATTAAAGTATGCCTGGAAATGGACGAGATGATCAAGGAGGACAACATTCATAGAAGCATTGCAAACACACAGACGAATACAGAAAACGCTGTGTCTGAAACAGCAGGAAGAACTTAGAAGACGGAAAGAAGGACGAGCAATGCCAGTCAAGATTCGAGCAGAGTTGGCCAGTAACATATGAACAATTTTATATGTACTAAGGATATTGCCCATCCTGGCCACAACAGGATCAGTATCAGTATGTAATTATTTATTATTATTATTATTCTCATTATGATTACGGTAGGCCTGCGCTGTGATAATAAACGGCGTAATAACTGACAACGTTCTTCAGTGTGGACTCCGTCATTATTTAGTTCTTTGGCTCTGAATCTGCTACTTGCGTTTGAGCCGTGGTTTATTTCTGAGTTGAAATGTTTAAATTATGATGAACCCCTGGATATCGCATGGCAATTAGTAGAGTGTGGATACTGGGCATGGGCGTTCTTTTTAGGACTTCAGTGTCTCGGATCTTGTCCTGCCATTTAATCTTCAATAGCTTCCAACGGCAGCCTGTATATAACATATAGCAGTGTGGATAATATGACTGCTTTGTGGACTTTCAACTTTGTTTGCAGGCTTATTCAATTTCTGTCCCATCCCACACATTCTTGTACAGTCTGCCAAAGGCCGCGCTGGCCTTGGAGATTCTTGCATTCACTTCGTCATCAACAGTGGCAGCTTGGGACACAGTGCTGCCAAGTTAGGTGAATTTGTCCACAACACTTAGTCTATGACCATTCACTTTGATATTCGGCACGGTGTGATTAATCTCTGAAACTGGCTGGTACATAACTAGAGTCTTCTCCAAGTTGATATTGAGCCCAAAGTTGGCACAGGCATATGAGAAAGCTGAAACATTGTGTTGCATGTCTGCCTCTGAGTCGGCATACAGAGCGCAATCATCCGCAAACGGCAGCTCTCTGACAGTGTCGCTGGTGGTTTCGGTTTTAGCTTTCAGCCTTCTGAGATTGAACAACTTTCCATCCATGCGGTAGCTGATGTTTATTCCAATGTCATTGTTTTCGAAGACATTCGTCAGCATGTCTGAAAACATGAGGCTGAACAGTGTTGGTGCCAGGACACAGCCCTGCTTGACTCCATTGGTGACAGGAAAGGGCTCAGACAGTTCACCATTTTCTTGTACTCTTTCCTGAATACCATCTTGAAATAACCGCACTATTTGGACAAACTTTCGTGGACAGCCATATTTGGTAAGACCAATGTACAGCTCAGAGGTAGAAGAGGTAGTGGCTTGCTGAGTAAAACTATGCTGGATGGACTGAGGCGGTTGCGTTGATGAACATCAACAATAGAATTAATGCAGAACGGCAGAGACCGAGATCTGTGAAACAGCTTCACCAGTTGGCAGGGCCCATGAGGATGATGAACTGACAGAACGGGAAAAGAACTTCTTAAATTGCTAAATGCAAGAGTAACATGATGGACTTTTAAATTGATCAGAAGCTTTCAGAACATTAATAAGCATGATGGGTAACAGTCTGACCAGGCAGTAAAGATCACAGAGTGAGTTCCCGGGGAAGAGTTGTCTCTCCTGCTTTTTAAAATATGTTTATAAAGGACAACCTGTCAGGTGTTTTAAAAGAGCTCTGTATATCGATGTCTACCATATATCTAATGCGAAAGAACCCACTTTAATGGTCCCTGTGAGAATACACGAAGCTCTAAACAAAACACTGCAAATATGACTGGCGTGTTACGTCAATAAAACATCTAAGACAACATTCACTTTCGTCTCTCTCTTTCTCTCCCTACTCCTGCTCCTTTCCATCAGTAAAGAAATACCAATATACGCTCACACTCACGCACAACAGGAGATGCATCCATCTGCCTTAATGACATACTTGATCTAATACGCACATGGTACTAATACAGCCATGATACAGAAGTAGAACAATCCGATGACTAACATCCTTGATCAAATTGTCCGGAACTGGGCAGCGAACAGAACACTAACATCAAACCAGTGCATGCGGAAAACATTAGCCTTACAACCAATCATATGAACTAACACACAAAACGCAGGTCAGCGCACCGTCCCTGGAACCTTCAAACAACTTCTATTCTCACTCTGGACATTTTGACTGGATCCTAGATTCTTTGTTTAACTCTGTCAACTGCATTTCTGCTGCAGTTTACAAGCCTCTGCCTCTGTTCTGAAGTTACATCAGAATTTTCCAGTTTCAGCTGACTGTTTTCTTTTCTCCATTTTGTAGATTGAGGATAAATCCCCCATTACCACATTCTGTTGACGTTTGTGTTGATCCATTAGTAAATGCATGGTTCCATATGCTACTTGTTTATTGGTCTTTTACGTCGTTTAGGACCGTTTTTCTGCTTCCTCTTTCATTCTGAGTTCTTTTTCTCAGTACAGGTAGGCCCCGGTTAACGTCGGGGTTACGTTCTAGGAAAACGCGACGTTAAGTGAAACGACGTATAGTGAAACACTATTTAGCATCATCATCATTGGCACCTTGCCGTCTTGACAGACGATAGTTTGTGCTTTAAAAAGGCATAATAACTTTTAACTATGGCGGTAGCGAGTGTGACTGATAAGGCCAATTTGCGCTGTAAATGTCCGTTCACAGTGGGTGCATGTGAACACGTGGTCATTTCCACCATCATGCACCATCTTACGTCTCAAACGCTTGGTGTGTGACTTCAGATTTTGTCCTAGCCCCAAGCACCCATTGAAGCAGGCAGGCTGTGGCGGATCAGCACCCAATTGGCTGGGGGCTGCCCAGCTTGAGGCGGGCGGTAGCTGATCAGTGACACCTATAGGTGTCTCCCACCGTCACAGGCAACGCGTGGCGCCCCATGTCTACGCCAACTGACAAGGACTTATAACCCGTAACAGTTGCCTCTCGCTTTGATTCCGAGACCAGTTAAGACCAGGGATGGAGTTATTGCCTCTCCATAGCACAAAGCCTGGGCTAAAATATAGAGATCATGTGTTGCCCATGCAGCATGATCCCTCTCTCGGCCTGTCTAGTTCACTCCAGAGGAAAGGTAACACCCCTACATCTGGAACAAGACAAGCTGAAGAAGCTGCCGGATCAGCAAAGCAATGCTCTAACTGTCCGCCTGTCGGAGCTTCGATCCTAGACCAGTCGCCAACCAAGGCTTAGGGCCTGGTCTGCCCTGCCATGACAATTTTGTCTTTAGCTTGCATTTCCTCGCACCAGGGTAAGGCTTGTACCCTCCCAATTGCGCTCTTCCGCCCGAAGCCGTTGGCACAATGTGGGGTGTCGGGTTTGGTAAGCGCCGCCCAACGTTCGGCGCTAACAGAAACCAGGTAGTACCGTCTACTGTTATACGGTAGCTCAGTCATATCTGACTAAATAAACATTACTGTGGTACACAATGCACTATATTTCATTAACTGTATGCTAAATAAAATTTTAAATAAAATAAAATATTTTAAAAATTTTATTTAGCATACAGTTAATGAAATATAGTGCATTGTGTACCACAGTAATGTTTATTTTGATGGTTGTTGATATTTATTGGCTAAATAGAGGTGGGTTGGAGGGCGAGTGGTAGAGTTATTGAGACGTAGAGGCATTAAATTCTGTCTCTTCATCTGAGGATGAAACTGTAACCCCTTCCTGCCTCTTTTCCTGGCTCTTCTTTGCTTGAACAAAACATGTGTCCAATGTCTGCTGCACAGTAACCACCCTCCTCAGTATCATCACTCGCCGCTTCACCTGTTGTCTGAATATTGGGCGGGTGTGAACGTTTCTTAGAGCGCTGAAACCAACCACGACTCGCTCTAAAACTATCATCAGAACTACTAGTACTGCATGTCACAGGGCTGATCGCTTGGGGCCGCTAGGTCACTGTAGCGCGGCCATCAGATCAGCTCAGCTGCGCTCTTGCTCCTTGTATGATCTAGGAGTCAGCTGTACACTGAGTGTGTGGGTTCGTGCCCATATCAGACGACAACAACACGACAACCATCACAGCGAAAAGGACTCAAGTAAACTCTGGTGCAGTGACAATCAACAGTATATTGACCGTTGGCAAGACATAAATGAAGTACTCACATGTCTACGATGCTGATGCCTTCAGACACTCACACCCGTCAAACATTGCCTCATCAGTCTCACAATGCACACTGTCGACCCGGCTACAGTCCTAACTGTCTAGGTTACCTTCATGCTATCCTACCCGATGCCAGAAGCCTTCACACTATCGCACTCGGGTGTCAGAAGCTAAACTCGATCCATGACACCTCGTCAGCCTGCATCCGTTATTCCAACCTCTGGGCGACCTGCCGATGCCCGACGTGCTAGATATCTTCCAGGGCTACACCCATCCTCGTCAGATGCCTGCTCGTGTAAGTAGTTGCGATGTATTGTGCAGTGTCCTCATGTGAGTGGAGTGCGTGCGTGCTTTGAAGGTACAATGTTCCAATCTCCCAGCTAGATGTGAATCGTGTCAATGCTGGCCAACAACTGACCCATGACAACCGTTTGGTTGTTAATCTATGCACTTGTGACGTCGCCCTTGTTCCGTCAAAGTGCTATATGGTGCTCTTCTTCCACTTTCATCTTCTAGTGCACTTGCCTACTCTTTTAACTCTGTCTGGCTGTCATTCAGGCCATGACAGTTATTCCCCCTCCATAAAAGAAAATGTCCTACATTTTCATATTCTTACTTTACTTCGACATGTATGCCAATGATGTATATGATGTAAGTTACTGTAAGTCATGATCGACTACAAATCTGTCATCTCTGGAACTCAGTATGTCATCTTAAGACAATATAGATCGTGTGGACTCCAGACACTGAATTAAAACCCACAAGTCCCAATCAACGTCACCTCATACATTTCAAAGAAATGATCATCGAGATGTTCTCGCGTTACCATGATTGACTACTTGCAACAAAAGAAGCAAGGTTCAAACACCGCCGGACACTATAGTTAAAGTGCCGTTTTCGCGTTTCATGCTGACCCTTTGACAAAAATTACCTCAGACCTCTGTAACCCTTGAGTATCTTCGGTGAAACCAAATGCACTTCTATGTTGTGAACCCAACGACCTTCTGAGTCAAAAGAAATCCATAACTGGTCCCCATCAATTTCAGAGATGCCTCATGTCAACTCAAGTTAAGATCTCTTTCCATCATCCACAATCGATACTGGCAACTTTATCCTATAACTATATGTCCTATCTGTTCTTAGTAATGTACTGTTGACTTTCTAACTATGTCTGATTTTAAGTATGTGTATTTGTATAAACTCTTTTTCATTCATCCATCTCTACATTCATCCGTCATGAAATAACACATCTAAATTCTTTTTATTGATGATGATATAAACCTAGCACAAAACAAATAAGTATGTACTTATCCTTAACTGTAACATAATAAATATCACCAATTATAATAATTGATAAAATTATAACCATAAAATTAAAATCAATTCATTTCTAAACTAATACTATTAGTGGTTTAAATATCAACCATCATTTGCCCACTGAAATACTGAAAGAATTTACATATTGTTTTTCTTTTTAGACTATTATACAAAATAATTAAAGAAGACGTCGAAATGTCAGATTGCAAAATCGTCCACCATCCTGTATCACACTAAATACAGCCTTCGCACTCGTTCATGTCCATTTCTTCGTACATACGACTATGTGATCACGCACTGGCGTACTTGTTTATCTTGCTATCTGCAACATTAATAACAACAAGTGACTTATATATATTTAAACAACTGTTTTCATACATGTGGTGTTTCACAAGTAAGTTACAGTCATAATAAAGTAACATTATATTTAGACATTATAATATTCCCATTTAACTTATTTACCTCAATACCAAAAATTAAAATTATATTTTATTCATACAATATGTTTATAATCTACTTAATAAATCTGCTAAATTATTTTTACTTCCCGAAATATGGGCAACAGTGAAATCAAAATTCTGCAAAAGTAAAGACCATCTGTGTATACGCGCGTTTTTTGGCGAACCCTCCTTAAAAATTTTCAATGGCATGCTGTCTGAAATAACTAAAAACTTTTTCCCTAAAAGACATTTTTCAAATTTCTTAATTGCCTCTACCACGTACAGTGCTTCCAATTCAGTAATCGCATATCTCCGTTGAGTTTGATTCAATTTCCGACTGGAATACAAAATTGGATGCAACAAACCCTTATATTCTTGTAATAAGATCGCAGATATAGTATGTGAGCTGGCATCTGTCTGTACCACAAAGTCTTTTGACATGTCTGGAATTCTGAGAATTGGTGGAGAACTAAATAATGATTTTATTTCTTGAAGAATTTTCTCATGTTCTTGCGACCATTGAATTTTATTTGGTTGCTCTTTTTTAAGAAGTTCTGATAATTTAGCGGTCATTCCAGCAAAGTTCCTTATAAATTTCTGATAGTAATTAATAAGACCAAGCAATGCTCTAACCTCTTTTTTTGTTTTGGGGGAACTAATGTTAAGAATTTTTGTAACAATGTTCGGATCAGTGTACAAGAAACCTTTTGAAATTCTATGTCCCAAAATGCCATGCCAAGAAAATCATGTTGTTAGACGTAGACAGTCACAATTTTTTGGGCATGTTATGAGAAGAAATGAGTTGGAGAACTTGGTGACAACTGGTAAGATCGAGGGGAACAGACCAAGGGGAAGACCTAGAAACAAGTATCTGGATGGCTTGGCCTTGTGGCATGGTCGAGACAAAAACACGGAACTGATCCACGACTCTGTTGATCGAGTGAGATGGCAGAACATGACCGCCCACGCTTACCGGCATGGCACATGATGGATGGATGGATGGATGTCCCAAAAATTGTATTTCCTGAAATGCAATTTCAGTTTTGCTCGGCTTCACCGTAAGACCAAACATTCGAATGCGAAAAAAAACCTGTCTTAGAACATTTGCATGATGTACTATCTCCGTGGTATGGATCCCAATGTCGTCCATGTAGGATGCAATGTCTGTAATGTCCCTAAGTAATAGACGCATCATTCTTGTAAAAGATGAAGGAGAGTTCTGAAGACCAAACGGAAGATAAAGGAATTCATATAACCCCAAAGGCGTCGCGAACGCTGTAATATGTACCGAATCCTCTGCCATCGGTATTTGCCAATAACCTTTTGTCAGATCTAATTTCGAAAACCATGTAGACTTCGCCATGCCCGCTATCAATTCATCAATCTGCGGCATAGGTTCTGGATCAAGGTAAGTCAACTTATTCACTTTCCTATAATCTACACAAATACGAAGATTTCCGTCCTTTTTTTTTTTATAATAACCAACGGCGAACAGTAATTCGAAACAGATTTCCTAATAATGCCCGCCTTTTCCAGTTCCCTAATTTAATTAATTACCCTTTCCTGATAGTGCAAATGGAATTGGGTACGGTTTAGTTCTAACTGGAATTTGTGAATTTAACTGAATGTGATGTTTAATTACCGAAGTTCTACCTGGTGAATCTGAAAATATGTCTGCAAATTCTTCTAACAATTTTTTGAACATTTCAAAATCAGTTTGCAACAGCTGATCGTTTATAGCTACTGATTTCCAACTACTTTTATTTTCCACAATTGGTGTAGGTACTACTTGTTGAATAGCATCCTCAGCCTGTTCATTTATCACTGAACATAAAGCAGCATTTCTAATATGTAAATCTGTTTCATCATCAGAGGCATCAAGCTGCCTCGAGTGATACGGTCTTAACATGTTAATGTGATAAATTCTAAGTTTATCTCTAACCAGAATCTGATAATCTACGTCAGATATTTTTTTTATGACTTTAAATGGTCCCTGCCATGCCATTGCCAGTGCCTCAACAGGACTCGGGAGTAATAATAATACTTCGTCCCCTTCATGTAACTCAACTGTTTTCGCCGACCTGTTTGCATACTGTCTATATTTTGTTCCTGCCACACTTAATGCTTGCTTCGCAATTGAACACGATGTTATTATCTTGTCACGGAGGTTAGTGACTTGTTCATATGATTCCTTCGTGGGTTGATCTTTAACTTCCCCTGTTAACAACTCATCTAGAATCTTCATCGGACCTCGAGGATTCGCACCATATACCAGTTCAAAAGGCGAAAAGCCAGTACTTGCCTGTGGAACTTCTCGATATGCAAATAATACCGCGGGTAATAGCACATCCCAATCCCCCGGACGTTGAGCCGTAATCTTGGCCAATGCACGTTTTAACGTACCATTCAGATTTTCTATAATCCCATTGGACATCGGATGAAAACTTGCGGAAAACATTTGTTTAATGCCTAACATGTTGCTAATGGCTTTTGTAGCTCCGGCAATGAACTGTGCTCCCTTATCTGATAATATATATAAAGGAAAACCAATTCTGGAGAAGATTAGAAGTAGAGCATCTATAATTACTGATGCTGTAATAGACTTTAATGCCACAGCCTCTGGCCAGCGACTACATGTATCAATGGCCGTCAAAATATACCTATTACCTCTGTTTGTTATCGTATTTAATGGCCCGACAATATCAACCGCAATCTTTTCAAACGGGCGGGATGCCAAATCTGTCGGTTGCACGGGTGCCTTAGGGTGTCGACCCTTCTGAGCCATAGTTTGACACACCTTACATGTCTGAACGTATTTGCGAATGTCATTTGCAAACCCTGGCCAGTAAAAATTCGACAAAACTCTGGCCGATGTTCGTGCAACACCCATATGTCCCGCGAACGGAATGTCATGCGCTGTCTGTAAAATTTTCTGTCGAAACTGTAATGGCAGTACCGTTTGTTCTACCTGATGACCACCCTTATCGTATACTCTTTTTAGGACGTTGTTTCGCTTATGAAATACCATTTACCTGCTTTTGAGCATTTTGGTGACTTGTCTAATTTAGCATAGCACTTTTTTAACGACTCGTCCTTTTCTTGTATCGAACCAAAATCTTCAGGTTTCTCCAACAGTTGCTTTATTGTTTACATTGGACCTAATGTGTCATTTTGACTTATCTGTTTCTCTTTATGTGTTTGTAACCTTGTTACAGCGTTTGCCACAATATGTATTGATTCCCATCTAGTTATGTCATCTGGTGAGGCCTCATGCACCTCTGGGATATTGCCAAACAATACATCTGCACAGGGATCTGGAAGTACTGCAACCTTTATCCTTCCGGTAAAATACGGGCAGTTGATTTCCGCCCACGCAACCTTAAACTTTTCCTTTCTTCCTCCAAAAGTCCTGCAAATCACATGTTCTCCCGTATAGTCGGGTCCATTAATTAACCTCTTATGTACCCCGACTATACTCGCCCCGGAATCGCGGACTAAGCTACAGTTCTTTCCATTCACCATAGCCTGCTGTACAACCAATGATCCATTGGCAATCTGGACTGCATTCGTCTCCTGTACAGGAATCAAGTGACCATACGTCAAACTCCCATCCTTATGAAAGATCTGGCAGGTATTGCAAGTCGGGTCAATAGGAGAATAGTCCACCTCTACCGTATTTGCATGACTAGTTTCGTCTGAGTCACTGTCGCTACTAGATGTCAACATACCTATGTTTGCCTCTTTATACAAACGTCTTAACGGACAGACAGCAAAAGTATGCCCAAAAGATTTACATTTGAAGCATTGTGTCTGTCTTTGGTAAGTGTTGAATCTGTCTCTGTTTTTAACTGCCAATTTCTTGATGTATGTATCAAAATGTGGGCTTTTATCGCACATTTGTAAAGAGCCGTGGCCAAAGCCACAAAATTTACAAGTTGTCCATATTCCTTTTTTTTTCTTGTCTAGAGTAAGACTGATATTTTGGTTGCTGTTGTTTTTCTCGTCTTTGATCTTGTCCGCTAGCCTGTTGCTGTGCTTTATATCCCATCATCCTTGGTTTATGAGGAAATCTCTCACAAGCATTCGTCTCTATTAACGGGGACGAATTATTATTAAATATATGTTTATGGGCGTTAAAGAAACATTCCCCTTTTATATCCATCTCTTGAATATCCGAACATCTCTGCTCAATAAGAAACGTAGCCATAGACGATGGAACTGACGAAATAAGTTTGTCCCTAACAATTAAGTCACGTAGTTTCTTATAATCATCAGTCACATTAGCTGAGCGAGCCCATTTGTCAAATGTCAACTGTGTTAGAGAAGAAAAATCAAGGAACGTCTGCCCTGATTTCGGAACCAGATTTTTAAATGATGAACGTAAGCCAAATTCATCTAGACAAAAGTGAGACAATAATCTCTTACGAATGTATGAGTAGTCATTACGTAACTCCTCTGGAAATAGTTCTACCACCTGTAAAGGCTCACCACTCAAGTGTCTGTGTAGCAACACAGCCCATTCGGACTCCACAACTCCATAGTGCTTTAAAATGAGCTCAAAATTAGTTAAATAAGCAGAAATGGAATCAGAGTTTGAATATGTCTTTACTATTCCATTGTATTTCTTTATAGCGTCTGTGGATTGTGCCTCTATCTTATTCCTAGCAATCTGTTCATCCCTGTCCTTCTCATATTGTTTCATTTTAAAGTTACTTTCTAACTCTTTTTCCTTCAGAAGTTTTTCTGTATTCAACTTCTCAAGATTAAAAGCCATCTCTTTTTCTCTCAACTGTGTCTCTCTATCCATCTTTTCTTTATCAGCCGCCATTTGTAATGCCATCCTTTCTTTATCCGCAATCAATTGAGCTGCAATTCTGTCGTTTTCTGCAGTCATCTTTTCCTTCTCAAATACTCTTTGTTTCTCCTGTTCCTCTAATCGATCTTTCTCCAGCTGTCTCATTGCTGCTCTTTCGTCCCGTTCATTGGCCTGTAAAATTGCAAATTGTTTCTCCGTCCACGCTATAAGCTCTGGTCCTGTCAAACCTGCATCCTTCCCAATTGCCACAATGTCTTGTAACGACGACATGTTACTATGTTCCACCACTATTCACCATTAGTCACCTGTAGGAACTGTAGAAAGAAGTTCAGTACTAAAAATATACAGGCTTATAAATATTAGATACAACAATGACACAGTATTATTCTATCATACTTGTAGATCAGAACTATAGACAGAAATTTCGCACGAAAGTCCTGTAACTCCCAAAATGAAAGTTCACGCCGACAAAGTCAAAGAACGCAGCAAAAATTAGTTTGCTTACACGCCAGAAATTGTCTACTAGAAAATAACTAACACAAAGTTTGCAGAACTATTTATAGAAAACTAGCTGACCCTGCCCGGCTTCGCCCAGACCCTGGTGGGGAGCATCTCATTTAATTCATATAAGTAGTCATATAAGTTCTCGTTCCCGTTACCGACTATCTGTCTGTCTGACTGTCTGTCTGTCTGTCTGTCTGACCCAGTCCGTCTTCGCCCAGACCCTGATGGGGAGCATGTCATTTAATTCATATAAGTAGTCATATAAGTTCCCGTTCCCGACTGTCTGTCTGTCTGTCTATCTATCTATCTGTCTGTCTGTCTGACCCAGTCCAGCCCATGGTGGAGAGCATCTCATTTAAATCATATAAGTAGTCATATAAGATCCCGTTCCCGACTATCTGTCTGACTGTCTGTCTGTCTTGGGTAAATGGAGGAGGGAGGAGGAAGAGGGAGGTGGAGGAGGGAGGAGGAGGGCGGAGACAGGAGGAGTAGGGAGGAATAGGAGGGAGGAGGAGGGATTAGGAGGAGGAGGGGGAGGAGGAGGGAGGAGGAGGAGGGAGGAGAAGGAGGGAGGATGAGGGAGGAGGAGGGAGCAGGAGGAGGAGAGGGAGGAGGAGAAAGAGGGAGGAGGAGGAATGTGAAGGAGGAGGAGGTAGAGGGAGGAGGAGGGAGGAGGAGGAGGGAGGAGGAGGGGGAGGAGGAGGAGGGAAGAGGAGGTAGAGGGAGGAGGAGGGAAGAGGGAGGAGGAGGAAGGAGGAGGAAGAGGGAGGAGGAGAGAGGAGGAGGAGTGAGGAGGTAGAGGGAGGAGGAGGAGGGAGGAAAAGGGAGGAGGAGGGAGGAGAAGGAAGAAGGAGGAGGAGGGAGGAGGCAGAGGGAGAAGGAGGAAGGAGGAGGAGGGAGGAAGAGGGAGCAGGAAGAGGGAGGAGGGAGAGGGAGGAGGAAGAGGGAGGAGGAGGAGGAAGAGGGAGGAGGAAGAGGAGGAAGAGGAGGGAGAGGGAGGAGGGGAGAGGAAGAGGGTAGGAGGAGGAGAGGAGGAGGAGAAGAAGGGAGGAGGAGGGAGGAGGTAGTAGGATGGAGAAGTAAGAGGGAGGAGGTAGGAGGAGGAGGAGGGACGAGGAGGCAGGAGGAGGAAGAGGGTAGGAGGAGGAAGAGGTGAGAGGAGGAGAAGAATGGAGAAGGAGGAGGAGGAGAAGGAGGAGTGAGGAGGAGAAGGAGGAGACAGAGGGAGAAGAAGGAAGGAGGAGGAGGAAGGAGGAGAGGAAGGAGGGAGAATGAGGAGGGGAGGAAGGAAAGGGAGGTGGAGGAGGAGGAGGTAGAGGGAGGAGGAGGAGGAGGAGGGAGGAAAAGGGAGGAGGAGGGAGGAGAAGGAAGAAGGAGGAGGAAGAGGGAGGAGGAGGATGGAAGAAGGAGGAGGAAGAGGGAGGAGGAGGAGGTAGAGGGAGGAGGAGGGAAGAGGGAGGAGGAGGAAGGAGGAGGAAGAGGGAGGAGGAGGGAGGAGGAGGAGTGAGGAGGTAGAGGGAGGAGGAGGAGGGAGGAAAAGGGAGGAGGAGGGAGGAGAAGGAAGAAGGAGGAGGAGGGAGGAGGTAGGGAGGAGGAGGAGGAGGGAGGAGGAGGAGTGAGGAGGTAGAGGGAGGAGGAGGAGGGAGGAAAAGGGAGGAGGAGGAGGAGAAGGAAGAAGGAGGAGGAAGAGGGAGGAGGAGGATGAAAGAAGGAGGAGGAAGAGGGAGGAGGAGGATGGAGGAGGGAGAGGGAGGAAGAGGGAGGAGGAGGAAGAGGGAGGAGGAGGATGGAGGAGGGAGAGGGAGGAGGGGAAGAGGAAGAGGGTAGGAGGAGGAGGAGGGAGAGGAGGAGAAGAATGGAGAAGGAGGGAGGAGGAGGGAGGAAGAGGAAGAGGGAGGAGGAGGAAGGAGGAGGGGGAGGGAAGAGGAGGAGAGAGGAGGAGGGAGAGGGAGGAGGAGGGAGGATGAGAACGCAGGAGGAGGGAGAGGGAGGAGGATGAGGAGGAGAGAGGAGGTGGAGAGAGGAAGAGGTAGAATGAGGAGGGAGAAGGAGGAGGGAGGAGAAGGAGGGGGAGGAGGAGGAGGAGGAATGATGAGGAGGGAGGAGGAGGAAGAGGAAGAGGAGGGATGTGGAGGACGGAGGAGGAGGGAGGAGGTAGAGGGAGGAGTAGGAGAAAGGAAAAGGGAGGAGGAGAGAGGAGGAGAAGTGAGGAGGTAGGAGGAGGAGGAAGAGGGAGGAAGAGGAAGAGGAAGAGGGAGGAGGAGAAAAGGGAGGAGGAGGATGGAAGAAGGAGGAGGTAGAGGGAGGAGGGGGAGGGGAGAAGAGGGTAGGAGGAGGAGGGGAGGGAGGAGGAGGGATGTGGAGGAAGGAGGAGGAGGGAGGAGGTAGAGGGAGGATGAGGAGGGATGTGGAGGAAGGAGGAGGAGGGAGGAGAAGGAAGAAGGAGGAGGAGGGAGGAGGTAGAGGGAGGAGGAAGAAGAGTGAGGAGGAGGAGTGAGGAGGAAGTGGGAGGAGGAGGAGGAAGAGGGAGGAGGAGGATGGAGGAGGAAGAGGAGGGAGAGAGGAAGAGGGTAGGAGGAGGAGGGGAGAGGAGGAGGAGGAGGAGGGAGGAGGTAGTAGGATGATTGATTGCCATCCCACCAGGTTAATATGTTATCGCGGACCTCAGAGAGAAGTGTCTATGTAGAAGACCATTTCCTGGACGTACGTATTTTGGGAGGGGGAGGAGGGAGGAGGAGGAAGAAGAAAAAAAAAATACGACAGTTGGCTGCTATGGAATGAAAGGAAGGCGTGTAGAAAATTTCATCTCAATCGGATGGGCCGTTCGCGAGCGTATAAAGGACATACATACATACATACAGAGATACATAAATACGCAAATACGCACATCCTAATTTATATATAAGATAAGATATGCACTTCATATAGACAAACTAAACAGAGTTAACAATTTTTAAATCAATAAATAGATAAATAGAATTCCGCACACCAAACTATTATGACTTATATAGACCCTGGAAATACCAACCACCAAAGAATTTAGCAAAGCAGAAAGATATTAGCTTAAAAATAATAAAGCCTATACATAATAAATTAAATAATGAAACCACAATTAAAAAAAAATAGCAAAGACTAGTTGTAATAATTCCAAAGCAATAAATAAAAAGATAATATTGTTATAATAATTAAGAAAAGTAATTCAGCAAAGAAAATATAAGCAGAGTCAACGTTCTTTAACTACGTCAAACAAAGAATAGAAAACATTCTTCTGATAACATCTAAAATAATGCGCACACAAAATTAAGAAAGTCTAGCGCAATATCGCACCAAATTATGTACCGCGCTTATGACGTAATGGAAGACATGAGTGAATTAGAAAAGAATAACATTTGTGTAATATTACAATATTAATGACTGCCACTTAACTAAATGAAAGACCACAAACGTTTACTTAGCTCATAAAACACGGTGATTCCTCCACTCAACGTATTAGACTGAAATGTCAGACAATCCTGCTCGTATCTAACATGACTTGTAGACCAGCAAAATCCTCCTCAAACTCGACAAATGTCAGAAACGATTCTCCGCCTTCATACTTCTGACATCTTGAGGATTCCAGCGTTGACCAATAAAAATTCGCATATAACTGTCGTTGTCCAATATTCCTCTGTATCGATCTGTCGTTGTCCAACAATCCTTCTTATCGATCTGTCATTGACCAATATTCCTCTGTATCGATCTGTCGTTGTCCAACAATCCTTCTTATCGATCTGTCGTTGACCAATATTCCTCTGTATCGATCTGTCGTTGTCCAACAATCCTTCTTATCGATCTGTCGTTGACCAATATTCCTCTCATAGGCTTGAATAACAGGCTCTGAGAATCTTCCGAAGAAATCAGCACTCACTCATAACCCATAGTCCCAGGTAGAGCTAGGTCTGTATCAAAACGAAACGGCGGCCTCCTAAACAAACGATGAAGCAATCTGAAATCACACTCCTGTGATCTGGATAACACGATGAGAACCGAGAGTTCTCTGGGTGGGCAACGATTGGAGCGATACTGTAATTATATATATGCAACGATAAAATTACACTCCTAACACTGAGTGCACAATTTACAGATGATCGAAGCTGGTACAGATGCTCTCTCAAACATGAAAAACTGCTTCCCAATGCCCATGATTGGTGTTAACCTCTAACGGTTGACGATTGACAAAATGACGATACAAATGAACGACTGAGGATGCGCCATATGGTCACCAGCAACTTAGACCGGCATGATCCTCACAAACAAAGACCTGTATGTTGACTATGTATCTGTATGTTAATCGTATCCTCCGAGTGTTTGCTGTGTGAATGTAGCTGTTGTAATGTCCTTCACCCTTGACTCAATGACAAACGATCAACTGGACAAAATTCCGGTTCACTTCTCACGGACGAAAGCACCCATGTCACAGGGCTGATCGCTTGGGGCCGCTAGGTCACTGTAGCGCGGCCATCAGATCAGCTCAGCTGCGCTCTTGCTCGTTGTATGATCTAGGAGTAAGCTGTACACTGAGTGTGTGTGTTCGTGCCCACATCAGACGACAACAACACGACAACCATCACAGCGAAAAGGACTCAAGTAAACTCTGGTGCAGTGACAATCAACAGTATATTGACCGTTGGCAAGACATAAATGAAGTACTCACATGTCTACGATGCTGATGCCTTCAGACACTCACACCCGTCAAACATTGCCTCATCAGTCTCACAATGCACACTGTCGACCCGGCTACAGTCCTAACTGTCTAGGTTACCTTCATGCTATCCTACCCGATGCCAGAAGCCTTCACACTATCGCACTCGGGTGTCAGAAGCTAAACTCGATCCATGACACCTCGTCAGCCTGCATCCGTTATTCCAACCTCTGGGCGACCTGCCGATGCCCGACGTGCTAGATATCTTCCAGGGCTACACCCATCCTCGTCAGATGCCTGCTCGTGTAAGTAGTTGCGATGTATTGTGCAGTGTCCTCATGTGAGTGGAGTGCGTGCGTGCTTTGAAGGTACAATGTTCCAATCTCCCAGCTAGATGTGAATCGTGTCAATGCTGGCCAACAACTGACCCATGACAACCGTTTGGTTGTTAATCTACGCACTTGTGACGTCGCCCTTGTTCCGTCAAAGTGCTATATGGTGCTCTTCTTCCACTTTCATCTTCTAGTGCACTTGCCTACTCTTTTAACTCTGTCTGGCTGTCATTCAGGCCATGACACTGCTCTCACCAGCTTTCTTAGCCAGATCTTCATAGAGAGACCTTGCTTTCTCTTGGATAACCATCTTGATCACAGGCATATTCCGTTGGTTCTGGTCTTCAATAGTTAGTTAGTTAGTTAGTCGACAGATCATCCTCATTGCACATCGAACCATTCAGTCCATAAGTGCTCGGATCCCCTCCTCAGCAAATCCCGCAGCGTGTAGCGGCTAACGACACCAGTTCTGTGTTGGTTTATCAGTCTTCTTTGGCTTCCTGCGTAGTGTTCTTGTTTGGCCACCCCTCTTTTAATTTGCTGTTCTCGCAGTCTGGCCATGGTTGTAGATTCACAGTCATCACTTGGTTCACGCAAGAGTCTTACTTCTCGTAGAGCATTCAGAATGTCAGCCTGGTCCATGGCGCGTCCGCCCTTCACAGTAGCCTCACCTGCAAGCTTGTCAGCCCGCTCATTTCCTTGCACTCCCGCATGCCCTGGCACGAAGATGAAACCAATCCCTGTCAGCCGAGACCGCTCCAGAGGCAGCAACCATTCTCTTCGGATCGACCCCTCCTCTATCCTCTTGATCATGTTCATTGAGTCGCTAAGGAAACATGCCCCAGTGAATGTCTGTGTCTCGAGCCATGTTATCGCTTTACCCACCGCCACGACTTCCATAGTCAGGCTACCTGTGGTTTCAGTGAAAGCACCAGAGTCCTCCTTCACAATTCTCCCCCCGGCCCGAGCTGCAAAGGCCCATGAGCCTCTCACATGTCGGACGACCGACCCATCTGTGTAGATGACCGCATCACCGTCTAGCGAACTCTCAAAATTCAACGCTTGCACTTCAGCCTCCACAACAGCCAGATTTTCCCGTCTGCATTCTCTATCTAGTTGGATGCAAACAGAAAAGGACGCGCAGAAATCTGTTGGCACCCGCACCCACTCCTCGCCAGGTTCCAAGTCCCCAAGTGAACACACCTGTTGAAGAATGTCTTCGGCTTGACCCATCCACGACCGTCCTCTTTTTAACCTGCTGCCCTTCACCTTCATAATTTCACTATGCAGTGGATGTTGTGTGTCCGCATCAACTCCGAGGTAGGCGCGTGCCCTGCAAACTTGTATTCTCTCTTCAATGGTTGGAAAATCAAGAAGGTAGCGCATCGCCCTGCATGCTGTATCTCTTGTACATCCAAGAACAATGCGCATAGCTTCATTCTGTATCCTTTCCATCCTTTCTATCTGCTTACGGCTGAGAGTCAGGATTGCCATTGCATACTCCAAAACAGACATGACCAGCCCCTCGCACAGAAGACATAGATGGCGCTGATCACAGTCCGCTGCCGCCATCACCCGCATCGCAGCCAAACCCCGCTTGGCCTTTGTCATCACCCGGCCCATGTGCTCACCACAAGCAAGGCCTCGATCAAACCGCATCCCCAGGCAATTCATTGCCTGCGTTCTTTCCACCATCTCTGAACACAGCACTACTGTTGGTGTTGGAGTGTTGACAACATGATTATTCAACGAGAACCAAGTCACTGTTGCCTTTGTTGGGTTGAATATTGCCCCAGCTTCATCACACCAAGTACTTATGCGTTTGAGTTCGGTTTGTAGTTCCACAGCAACCTGCTCTCTATCCTTCTAAAACATCATCGGCATATTACAATGTCCTGCCAGGTCCAGTGATCTGCTCACTGGTGATTCTCACTGTGTAGGCGTTGAACAGTACCGGAGATTATGGTGATCCCTGTGGTAGGCCAGGATATATTGTTGTTGGTTCCGAAGTCCAACTGCCACATCTAAAAACTACTTTCCGTTGGAAGAGGGCTGCAGCGATCCAACTAAGGAGGAATGGACTTACTTTTAGCTCAAGAAGCTGAAGCATTAAAAAATCCAATGGTACTCTGTTGTATGTGTCCTCAAGATCAATCGCTGCAGCAAAGGTTTCAATGCCTGAGTGGAAACCTTCATAGACATCATGGGCAAAGACTACTGCATTGGTCCAGGTTTCTCTTTTTGGACGGTACCCACCCAGGGTAGGTGGGAAAACACCTTGCCTCTCTAGCTGGCTTGATATTTTCCTGGCAATTACCTTCTCCAGCAACTTGCCTAGTGTATTCTGCATGGTTATAATTCGATATCCCCTCAAAACGACGTTATGGCGAAACGTAGCGACGTAAAGTGAAGTTAGTCCCGTATGTGACGACGTTATAGCGAAACGACGTATAGCGGGGCCTACCTATACTCATTGGCACCTTTCCGTCTTGACAGACGATAGTTTGGTACATTGTGCTTCAAAAAGGCTTAATAACTGTCATATGGCAATAACTACGATCCATGGCGGTGGCGAGTGTGGCTAGTAAGGCCAATTCTTGCTGCAAATGTTTGCCCACAGTAGGTGCATGTGAAAACATGGTCATTTCCACCATTTTGCACCATCTTACGTCTCTCACGCTCTGTGTGTGCTTTATCTGCAATAATTTTCTCCTTTGTCTTTATTCCATTTCTGATAGTTGCCCTCCATGCAACACGTTCAGCGGCGACGTGCTCCCATTGTGCATTATCAATGCCTGTATCAATCATGTCCCGCTTACACACATCTTTGTATCGTAGTAGAGGCCGACCCTGAGATCTCCTACCCGTCTGTAATTCACCAAAAAAGATGTCCTTTGATATTCTACCATCATCCATCCTCCTAACGTGTCCTATCCATCTAAGTCTACGAAGACTGAGCATGGAATACACCGTCACACAACCTGATCTTTCCAATACTTCAGCATTTGTGATTTTGTCTTGCCACTTAATACCAAGTATTCTTCGCAGACACCGCATATGAAAGCTGTTTAAACGTTTCTCTTGGCGTGAGTAAGTTGTCCAGGTTTCACTGCCATAAAGAAGAGTACTAAGGACACAGGCTTGGTAGACGAGGACTTTTGTTTTGGCAGTAAGCTTCCTGTTCTCCCAGACTCTTTTTGCTAACATGTTCATTGTTGTTGCTGCCTTGCCAATCCTGATGTTGATTTCCTGATCGAGGGATAATTTGCTATTTACCTCTGATCCAAGATATGTAAAATGGTCTACTATCTCCAGTTCGGCGTCGTCAATAAAGATTGATGGTACACCATGTGCACCTTGTGACATAATCTGTGTCTTCTTTTTGTTAATTGTTAAACCAAATTCAGAACAAGCATTGGAGAATGCAGATAGTAGATGTTGTAATTCTTGCTCAGAGTGGGTCGTAATCGCAGCATCATCTGCAAAAAGCAACTCTCTGATTAGTACCCTGCTAATTTTGGTCTTGGCCTTCAATCTCTGAGCATTATAGAGGCCACCATCTGAGCGTGAGTGAATGTATATACCGTCATCCTGATCACGAAAGGCATATTTCAGTAGAAGTGAAAAGTATATCCCAAAGAGGGTGGGGGATAGTACACAACCTTGCTTAACTCCACTCTTGATTTCAAACTCTTCTGAAGTTGAGCCATCAAACTTGATTATACCCTTCATGCCTGTGTGGAACGATTCCACAATGGACAGAAGAGTTGGTGGACAGCCAATCTTCTTTAGTGCTTTGAACAGACCCTCACGACTGACCAAATCGAATGCCTTTGTGAGGTCGATGAAGGCAATAAACAGTGGCTGATTTTGTTCCCGGCATTTTTCTTGCATCTGTCGCAATGAGAATATCATATCAATGGTAGACCGGTTCTGACGGAAGCCGCACTGTGATTCGGGGTAGACTTGATCTCCCAGGACTTGAAGTCTGCGCAGGACAATTCTGGCAAATACTTTCCCAACAATACACAGAAGTGAGATACCCCTATAGTTGTTGCAGTCGCTCCGATCTCCCTTGTTCTTGTACAGCGTTATGATGTTTGAATCTTTGAAATCCTGTGGGACTTGTCCTTCTCGCCAGCATAGCTCTATTAGCTGGTGGATCTGCAGAGCGAGGGTGTCTTGCCCACTCCTGATAACCTCTATTGGAATCCCATCCTTACCTGCAGCCTTGCCAGATGCAAGCTCATTTATAGCACACTTAACTTCTGTTATAGTGGGAAGTGTGTCCAGGTGGTCAAGAGTTGGCAGGGCCTCTATGGCGTTGAGGGCATCATCCGCCAGCTTGGTCTCACTTGAGTAAAGCTCTAAATAGTGCTCGACCCATCTATCCATCTGCTGTTTCTTATCAGTGATGATTTCTCCAGTCAAGGTTTTCAGCGGTGCACTTCTTTTGATCATTGGACCACAGGCTTTCTTTATCCCTTCATACATGCTTCTGATGTTTCCCTTATCACTTGCGATTTGAATGGACTCACATAACTTGATCCAATAGTCATTCGCACACTGCCTGGCAGCCTTTTGTACATCCTTCCTCGCTTGCTTCAGCTCACTCAGAGTGTTACGCGTTGGTCTTTCCTTGTTTCTTAAGAGAGCTATCTTCTTTTTATCAATCAAGGGCTGCAGTATCTGGCTGTTTGCCGCAAACCAGTCCTGCCTCTTATGATCCACAGTGCCGTAAACTCCTACCGCTGTTTTATAAATAGTTTCCTTAAGTTTACTCCATTTATCATTTACTATACAATTTTCTGATGTATCATTGAAAGCGTCCTCAAGTTGCTGTTGAAATTCAAAGCACTTTCCAGGATCGTGAGTGTTAATAATATTAATCCTGGGGCTAGACTTGTGTTTAGCTGTGTAGATTCTCTTTGGTCTCAGTCTAACCCTTGCAACAACCAAAGAATGATCTGTATCACAGTCAGCACTGTGGTAACTTCGAGTTAATGATGTATGGTTCAGATGTTGTCTCCGTGTGATAATGAAGTCCAGCTGATGCCAATGGCCGGATCTTGGATGTTTCCATGTGACCTTATGCATCTCTTTTGTTTTAAAAAAGGAGTTTGTAATACATAGGTCATTTTTAGTGCAATGCTCCAGCAGCCTTTGCCCATTATCATTCATGCGACCGATGTTGTATTTTCCAAGGCACACTGGCCATGAACTCGAGTCCTTGCCCACACGAGCATTGAAATCACCGAGCATATAAATGTAGTCGGATTTTGGAACTGCCTTGATCGCAGAGTCTATCTGCTCATAGAACGTATCTTTCACATCATCAGAGGAAGTGAGTGTCGGTGCATATGCAGTGAGAATGGTGGCAAATCCACAAGAGGTTGCCAAGCGCAGTGATAATAATCTTTCATTACCTCCAGCTGGGATATCAATCATTCCCAGTAGCGAATTCTTCACTGCAAAGCCCACACCGTGATGCCTTTTTTCTGCCTGCCCTCTTCCCTTCCAAAAAAAGGTGTAATTGTTTTCCCTGAGTGACCCTTCCTCAGCGAGGCGAGTCTCCTGCAGGCCAGCTATATCAATGTTAAGACGATTGAGTTCAGCATCAATCACAGCCGTTTTTCTCACATCGTCAATATTTGTCAAGTCAGTGGAAAATCCTGGACACATGGTTCTCACGTTCCAGGTTGCAAGCCGTAGCTTGAGGTTTCTATTATTCTTTTTATTAGTGCCTGGTGCATTGGTTTTACAGCCTGCGATTCAGATTTTGTCCTAGCCCCAAGCACCCATTGAAGCAGGCAGGCTGTGGCGGATCAGCACCCAATTGGCCGGGGGCTGCCCAGCTTGAGGCGGGCGGTAGCTGATCAGTGACACCTGTAGGTGTCTCCCACCGTCAGAGGCAACGCGTGGCGCCCCATGTCTACGCCAACTGACAAGGACTTATAACCCGTAACAGTTGCCTCTCGCTTTGATTCCGAGACCGGTTAAGACCAGGGATGGAGTTATTGCCTCTCCATAGCACAAAGCCTGGGCTAAAATAAAGAAACCATGTGTTGCCCATGCAGCATGATCCCTCTCTCGGCCTGCCTAGTTCACTCCAGAGGAAAGTTAACACCTCTACATCTGGAACAAGACAAGCTGCAGAAGCTGCCGGATCAGCAAAGCAATGCTCTAACTGTCCGCTTGTCGGAGCTTCGATCCTAGACCAGCTGCCAACCAAGGCTTAGGGCCTGGTCTGCCCTGCCATGACTTATTTTGTCTTTGGGTTGCATTTCCTCGCACCAGGATACGGCTTGTACCCTCCCAATTGCGCTCTTCCGCCCGAAGCCGTTGGCACAATGTGGGGTGTCGGGTTTGGTAAGCGCCGCCCAACATTCGGCGCTGACAGAAAGCAGGTAGTACCGTCTACTGTCATACGGTAGCTCAGTCATATCTGACTAAGACCTGACAGATCTACCTCTACCTATACTAGGAATGTTTTATATCATGTCAGACAGGTGCTGCTGACTCCAAGCTGGGGTCTGCTGGTTGCTGGGGTCTGCTGGTTGCTGGGGTCTGCTGGTTGCTGGGGTCTGCTGGTTGCTGGGGTCTGCTGGTTGCTGGGGTCTGCTGGTTGCTGGGGTCTGCTGGTTGCTGGGGTCTGCTGGTTGCTGGGGTCTGCTGGTTGCTGGGGTCTGCTGGTTGCTGGGGTCTGCTGGTTGCTGGGGTCTGCTGGTTGCTGGGGTCTGCTGGTTGCTGGGGTCTGCTGGTTGCTGGGGTCTGCTGGTTGCTGGGGTCTGCTGGTTGCTGGGGTCTGCTGGTTGCTGGGGTCTGCTGGTTGCTGGGGTCTGCTGGTTGCTGGGGTCTGCTGGTTGCTGGGGTCTGCTGGTTGCTGGGGTCTGCTGGTTGCTGGGGTCTGCTGGTTGCTGGGGTCTGCTGGTTGCTGGGGTCTGCTGGTTGCTGGGGTCTGCTGGTTGCTGGGGTCCGCTGGTTGCTGGGCTCTGCTATCCTGCTTTTGTTGTAGACATATTATTTTTGTTTTCAACATCCTGACTTATAATTTGGAGATATACCAGGGTGTATTTTAATGGCTGTGGGTGTTTTGAAAATATTGCCGTTCCAAGTTTTGTATTTACCTTTTATATTGCATGAACTCCACACAGGGTTAATACAAAACTTGAAAATATTTTTAAAACCCCCAGTCATTAAAAATACGTGAATGTGTGTGTGTGTGGGGGGGGGGGGGGGGGGGGGGGTGTTTAAAAAAAAATTTACTCTGCACATAATTTAGCATCCTTTATATTTATAATTTTTCATAGATATCGTTTTTCAACATATGTTATGTCGATCTATAATGTTTGTTATATCTCTCTCACTCTGCTGTCTTTCTGGCATCTTAAAGTTTGTCCTCCATAATTTGTAGTTTTTTTTATTTTATTTCAGTAGTTTATTGTCATTTTTCTATGGTCCTCTTGAAGTGGACTCAGTGGCTGCCTGCAGCATTGCTCTGGTTAGACTTTCCACAATTATTTTGGTCAAATCCCGAAACAACCAAATAAATCAATTATTTTGGTGTTGCCATGTCATATTTATATGTTTTCACGGTACTTGTCTGTTAGCATGCTAATTGGTCTAGCACATAAAAATTTTGTGGAGGATGTCTCCTATGCAGCAGATCAAGTCTGGAGTGGAAGTGGCACACCATCTTCTAAAGTAGAGGTTGGGTTTGTCATCCAGTTTGTTCACTAGAAGAAAATTAGAATATTTCCCAGTCCCCCCACTTCACTTCATCTCCTCTGTTGTCAGATTATGGATATCCCCATCTTTCTGAGTGGCTATAGTCTTCGACTATTATGCAATTTGTGTCAGATATTTCCATGCTTGAAAGTGTTTGATCTTTATTCACTGGGATGTATAGATTGTAAATTCTAATTTTTACTTTTTATCATTATATCAACTCCTGTAACTTCTATTTGGTTCTTATAGTTCACAGATATTTCATTGCGTAAGCAATAGAACTCCTCCCGTGTCCTTTGCAGACTGAGAATCTGTGATAGGCATTGGGTGTGCCTCTTGGATGCATGCCACATTAACTCTCTCTTCATAAAGGCAATTTGTTCGAGGGATTCTTTCGTTGAGAAGCAAATAGGCCTGCAACTCTCTGTTACCTAAATATTAATTAGATCTATATTAGATGTCTCACTACTGTCAACATGACCTATGGCATCAATGATAAGCTAAGTGGATTGTTTTGCTATCACAAATGTACAACAAACAAAAGAATAACATCACAGGCATCTTGGAAAATAGTTAAATAACATTTATTCACTTCAAAAGCATTAAACTTGTCTAGATATGACAAGAAATAAATTACCATTTGCTGCAGTGTGACTTAACAAGGAATGACAAATAGTAAGCATAAAAATGCCGGAGTGAAACATTCCACTAGCTATGGGAACATACCAACAAACTGGTGCAATAGTACAAATATGAGTTGTTTGTCCATCAAGAATGATGATGACCATTCATTTCATCCAGTGGGGTTGAACATATGGAGCTGTGAGTTCTAAGATGGCTGATAAGGCTTATTTTGGCTCGAAATGTTCTTTGACAATGTGGACAAAGAATGCTTGACGTTTCTGGAGGATTTCCTGTAGTGGTTTTTCTGTCCTGCCTTTTCTTCACAGCTCTTGCAGTCCTGGTTGCCTCACACGTGACTGCACCAAACAAACATGAATATACATCTGTTCTCACACCTAATGGTGGGGGGGGGGGGGGGGGGGGGGGGGGTAAATGAGCACTCACTGGTGTCAATGTTGAGATACTTAAATGATGATAACAGAACATACAATCTAAAATAACTATTTGCTTAGCCTGATTAATATCTAGGCACATGGATAATATAAGATGGAAGATGCACCACAGAGATAAAGAACAGAATAGGACAAGCAAAAACTGCATTTAATAAAATGAAGACATTCATATGCAATAAATCTTTGTCGCTGGAAGTAAGAAAAGGAATTCTTGCTTGTTACATACAGCTGTGAATTCTAACAATTATTAAACATGCTAAAAAATTCCAACTAGCTTCAGAGATGCGGTTCTATAGAAGAATGCTGTACATTCCTTAGAAGACCAAAATGAGTAATCTAAAAATTTTCAATGAGGCTAAAACCTAAAGACAACTTATCACAAACAAGAGAAAGAGGCGGTCATCAATTTTGGCCACATTTGAGAAGACAAAAACTGGAACATGTGACACTGGAAAGATTTATGAAAAGAGAGATAGAGAAAGACAATGAGAGTCAATTCTTGACAGTCTTATGTCATGGCATGGAAGAGCATCAGCTCACTAACCAATACATGCCGTTATAGATTGCAAAATGTGGACAAGCATGATAGCCCATACCAGTTGGCAAGGCACTTGATGATGATACTTTATTTAGTACACTGAAAAAACTACAACTGTAACATGAAATCACTGGCTGGAATGTCACCTTGAAGTCTGAGCGAACAATGAGGGGAAAATACAAATAGAAATAGTCAAGTGGAAATATAAGTTAGTTTCTGTCTGTCTGAGGTCTGAATTCAAGACAATCCCCTCTTCAAATACATAAGCAAACCTACTTGTAATGGAAATAATTACAATGGGTAAAATTAGTCTTACAGAATATACTAAGTATCTCACATAGCCATGGTAGCACAGTGCCTAGCACGCCTGCCTGCAAGCCCCGTGGTTACATGTTCAATTCTCCACCGAGGTGGATTTTTGTTCACCTGACCTGAGCTGTCACGTCAACACAGTGTACAATGGGCATCAGGAAATGACTGTGGAAGTAAAGGTGTCCGGCATAATACTGACCACTTTACTCATCAATGTTGACTGGTCAATAAATATATGATGGGGCTAGCAACATGTACCAAATACACCTCAACATGTGCACAATACACCTCAACATGTGCACAATACACCTCAACATGTGCATAATATACCTCAACATGTGCATAATACACCTCAACATGTGCACAATATACCTCAACATGTGCACAATACACCTCAACATGTGCACAATATACCTCAACATGTGCACAATACACCTCAACATGTGCACAATACACCTCAACATGTGCACAATACACCTCAACATGTGCACAATACACCTCAACATGTGCACAATACACCTCAACATGTGCACAATACACCTCAACATGTGCACAATACACCTCAACATGTGCACAATACACCTCAACATGTGCACAATGCACCTCAACATGTGCACAATACACCTCAACATGTGCACAATACACCTCAACATGTGCACAATACACCTCAACATGTGCACAATATACCTCAACATGTGCACAATACACCTCAACATGTGCACAATACACCTCAACATGTGCACAATACACCTCAACATGTGCACAATACACCTCAACATGTGCACAAAACACCTCAACATGTGCACAATATACCTCAACATGTGCACAATACACCTCAACATGTGCACAATACACCTCAACATGTGCACAATACACCTCAACATGTGCACAATATACCTCAACATTATCACAATACACCTCAACATGTGCACAATACACCTCAACATGTGCACAATACACCTCAACATGTGCACAATATACCTCAACATGTGCACAATACACCTCAACATGTGCACAATACACCTCAACATGTGCACAATATACCTCAACATGTGCACAATACACCTCAACATGTGCACAATACACCTCAACATGTGCACAATATACCTCAACATGTGCACAATACACCTCAACATGTGCACAATATACCTCAACATGTGCACAATACACCTCAACATGTGCACAATATACCTCAACATTATCACAATACACCTCAACATGTGCACAATACACCTCAACATGTGCACAATACACCTCAACATGTGCACAATACACCTCAACATGTGCACAATATACCTCAACATTATCACAATACACCTCAACATGTGCACAATACACCTCAACATGTGCATAATATACCTCAACATGTGCACAATACACCTCAACATGTGCACAATACACCTCAACATGTGCACAATATACCTCAACATGTGCACAATACACCTCAACATGTGCACAATATACCTCAACATGTGCAAAATACACCTCAACATGTGCACAATACACCTCAACATGTGCACAATACACCTCAACATGTGCACAATACACCTCAACATGTGCACAATACACCTCAACATGTGCACAATATACCTCAACATGTGCACAATACACCTCAACATGTGCACAATACACCTCAACATGTGCACAATATACCTCAACATGTGCACAATATACCTCAACATGTGCACAATATACCTCAACATGTGCACAATACACCTCAACATGTGCACAATACACCTCAACATGTGCACAATATACCTCAACATGTGCACAATATACCTCAACATGTGCACAATATACCTCAACATGTGCACAATACACCTCAACATGTGCACAATATACCTCAACATGTGCACAATACACCTCAACATGTGCACAATACACCTCAACATGTGCACAATACACCTCAACATGTGCACAATACACCTCAACATGTGCACAATACACCTCAACATGTGCACAATACACCTCAACATGTGCACAATACACCTCAACATGTGCACAAAACACCTCAACATGTGCACAATATACCTCAACATGTGCACAATACACCTCAACATGTGCACAATACACCTCAACATGTGCACAATACACCTCAACATGTGCATAATATACCTCAACATGTGCACAATATACCTCAACATGTGCACAATACACCTCAACATGTGCACAATACACCTCAACATGTGCACAAGAATAAATGAAGGCAGGAAGGAGGGAAGGATGTCACATGTGAAAACTTGCACACACATTAGATTGCATGTTATGAGGTGAGATTTCCAGTTCATTTCTTCACTTTCTTTAGACTGCATTAAGTGAAGCCTGCTACAGTAAACCAGACCAGATGAGATTATTTTGCATGCCATTGTGATAATCAACTCTTGTCCTGCCCAGTTGTTCAATGTAGTGAGGATGGCAGCAACTGAGAGTTGCAATGGAGCTATCGATCTAAGCACAAAATACTTTGCTGTTAAAACATAAAAATGACAAAGAAGCTCAACGAATGGAAAACCACACCCAGATACAGGTAAAAATGTCAGCCAAAGTCTTTATCGGCGCACAAGAAAAAAAAAAACAATTTAAAAAAAAAACCAGATAAAACAAATCAATAATTATCTCCACATACAAAAATAGTCCGATCAACAATCCTGGGAATGGACAATCAAGATCTGTTTTCCAAAAACAGTGACAGTTTTCAGCTGGACTCCTTTACATGCTCTGGGGCGCATTAGGCAAAAGGTGCTAGACCTATATTGATATAGATCAATCGAGACGCAGTGGTTGATGTGGGCAGTATTACTCCGGATGCCTTACTTTTCAAGGCATTTCTTGGCTCCCATTTTAGGCGGAGTTGACCTGGGAGCCTTAGTCAATTTAAAACATACATCACAATGTGGATTTGAACTCTTGGCCAGCAGGCCAGTATCTAGCCACTATGTCACCTCAGCTCCCAGTTTTATGCTTGCTCAGCATAAAAATAAAGTTTGGGATGAATGGCCACTGTCCTTTACTACGTATCCATGATATCAACATGTCAGGTCAGCATGGCAAATGGATAAGAACGCAAGTTCTTAAACATCCGGTGTGCTGATGCCGATGTAAGGGGTTCAACCCCTACACCGGACAGTTGGACTAAAGTGTTGACTTCTCGTCCTTGACATGGGGATGTAATTTACAAGCACCTCCAAAGTCAGAGTGGGTTCACCTGATGGTGAGGGTCACTGGTAATAGGGAAAGCTAACCCAGAAACAAAGGGAACACACAAAGATACTCACCAACATTCACATTCAGTGCAAATTATACTCATTAACATTCAGTCAGTGCAAATTATACTCACTAACATTAAGTCAGTGCATATTATACTCATTAACATTCACAGTCAGTGCAAATTATACTCACTAACATTAAGTCAGTGCACATTATACTCATTAACATTCAGTCAGTGCAAATTATACTCACTAACATTCAGTCAGTGCAAATTATTCTCACTAACATTCAGTCAGTGCAAATTATTCTCACTAACATTCAGTCAGTGCAAATTATTCTCACAAACATTCAGTCAGTGCAAATTATTCTCACTAACATTCAGTCAGTGCAAATTATTCTCACTAACATTCAGTCAGTGCAAATTATACCAACAGTTTACAAGTCTACTATTGCCTATTAACTATTAAAATGGGATATATATCATATTTTTTTAAAAAGGACAAGCAAAAACTGCACTGTATAAAATGAAGAACATCTTATGCAAAATGTCCCTGCCAATGGAAGTATACAGAAGAATTCTTTATGTTAAACAGAACAAATGTTAACATATGGTTGTGTATCCTAGACAATAAACCAATTAAACATGTGTTCAAATACCCCTCGAGGCAGGAATGTTAAATCAGGTTCCCAGGATGACACTGGGTACCAGAAGATGTCCGGGGAAGTAAAGGCCACCAGCACGATACTGACCACATCAGCCATCCAGTTACTGGTTTATAAAGATATGGTGCTTGCACTGTGTAGCATGTATCCAGTATTCCTCACAACATGGGGAAAGGTCCCTTGTACTGACTAAACATTATAAAGAGAATATTCACATTACACTGAACAGTTTAGCACGTTGGCTATACAAACAAGCAAGACACGCCCTGACTGCTGCAGAAATGTTTTGGTTTTGTTTTACAGAAGGCTAAAATTATCATGGACAGCCAGAGTGAGTAATCTAAATGGTTTGAAAAAGACCAAGACACCAAAAAAAAACACAACTTGTCACAGACATCAGAAGGAAACAACCAAGATTACCTGGCCATATGATGTGAGGAGGAAGCCGGAACATGATAAATAGTACCAGGGAATGACAGCTATGCAGGGGGTGGGGGGGGGGGGAATGGAATATCACCCACACCAGTTGGTAAGGCACTTGATTGTCTACAATGAAAATTATCACAACTAAAGAAGTACAGTTTTAAAAAAAAAAGTAAAAGAACCTTTTCCGTTCTGAGATGTAGTGGATATATGGTGCTAGAGATCAGCACTAAGCAGGTCAAGATGTGGTCAGTATCACGCTGGTTGCCTTCACTTCACATAACATGGGGGATGAGTGGTCTCGAGGTATGGTGTCCGCCTCGAGTAGTGCTGGAGGTCCCAGGTTCAGGCCCGGTGAAGACCAGGATTTATTTAATAAATCCACGTGGACTTCCAGTAATAAAATTTCCCCTGGTCTCTGGGTAGTGAGATCGGGCGCCCTTGTCTATTGCTGCGCACGTAAAAAATCCCTTGGCAGTTGGAAATTGAAAAGAGTAGCCTAACGGCGCTGCCTGGGCAAAATTTCGAGTTAAAAATCTACCCAAAGTATTTCAGGATCCTTGCCGATGCAACAGAGTTCGTGCATTGAGCTGAGTTTCTCTAGACTCAGGTTTGAGTTAGGAGGAAAACGGAGCACTTATGGGTTAAACCCATGTGCCGTGATGTTGATCCAACGACTAAACTAAACTAAACTTCACATAACATGTCCTGTTACCCATTTTAGGCTGCGTCGACCAGGGAACCCAAATAAATAGAATCTTTGCCTCGATTCAAACATGATTATGGGGCAGGCATACAAGCAAACTTGCCACTGCGCTACCATAGCTCTTTAAAGAAGTGTAGGCTAAAATCGAAATGAAGTGTATCTAAGCTAAGTAATCTATCATACCTGCCATGATTCAAACATTTGCCTCTTCTAGTAATATTGAGTGATTGGGGTTAATTTTAATGGGCTCATCTGCATCAAAATCTCTGCTCCATCTGTCTCTGAAAGTGTGTTCTATGATCAGATTCATGCCAATTAGTGATTTGTTATCAAAACCAGAGGAAGTTGAAAGATCTGAGGAAATAAGGCTCCAGCCTAAGTTGTGAAGTTCCTCTCCAACTCGGAGACGGACAGGGCTGCCATATAATTCAATTTCTGTGTATTCTTGTGGTTCCTTGCGAAACAAACGTTCGATAAAATCAGTACCTATTACTGCAGGTGGCAAAGTCAGCAACACATCTTTTCTTCCTAATAAAATAGTTTTCACGCGCGAATTACTAGTGGGCATAGTGGCAGTGGAACCAGTTCGTACTTCTATAATTTCTAAATAAAATGTCTTAGCTTTTTTAGTGTAACCATCACGAAACTCATTAATAGCTTCAATCAATGGGCTAATCTGGTAAAAATCAGCTTCTGCGGCTAACAGATCAAGATCTTTAAAATTTGATGGCAGGCACAACTGGGAGGATCTCAGAAAATTTAATATGTGCCTGAATACCTGACCATCTCTGTCAATGAAAAAATGGCCGTTTGCATCTCTTGTGCTTGGCAAACCATTGCTTATTAAGGACCCAAGCATAGAATCTGGGTATTTCAGCAACGTTGCTTTTGTTGTGGTGTAGAGAATACCACCAACATTGAATGTAACGATGGATGTTGACATCTCAAAAATGTTGATTCATCAGCAGTTTCTGTGTCAGGTGCTGTTGATTAAAACATGGAATATCAATCAGGGCTGAAATAGAAATGTGAAAATGGTGTATGGTTTCAACAAAAGTGTGGCCTTAGCATGGTTTTAACATGTGTAGCATGTTTAATATGGTCAACATTTTTGTCTCTCTGTTCCCCTTTCTTGTTTCACCAGTTATCTTTTCATTCTCAACTTCTCAAAGACACTTGCTTTTGTGTTCATTTGTAACCTAATCTTCTACATACATATTAAGGTCTCTATTTCATTTTCTAATTGCTTGCTCACTGTCCACACTTCTGCACCATACAGTTGAGTTTATAGAACACTTGACTGTCCTCATAGCTAAGTTACTGTTTATCTCTTCTGATGATTTTATTTTCATGCTCTTGAATCTACTTTTTACCGTTTTTATTGTATTAAAAACTATTTTTTTTAAACTTCTGTCAACCTCTATTATTACAAGTCAAGATAGCAACTTGCTATTAGTTCATGCATTCTTATTTACTTTGCTGTTAATTGTTGACTTCTCATTTGTATTACCAATTATTAAAGTTAAACATACAAAAAATATTAACAACATTGTGCACTGAAGTCTAATGAAAGTTCTCATTTTGATCCAACTCTAAAATGATGTTCATAAATTCACATTGGTCCATTGGTTCACCCACTGATATAGTGGAAGTTACAGCTGCCAGCAAGAGTGCAGATGTGGCCCTCACAAGCTGCATTGATGGATAAATGGAAGGCACATCTTTTTCTTTCCCTAACATTTCCAGGGTACCTGCTGCATTAAAAAATGTGACAATGTTTAAATTTGGTCAACAAAGTACTGAAGATGGAAGAAGAGAACAGATAAGAATTTCTCCAGTAGTACAATTCTCTAACAAAGGCGATAGTTTCTTCTTTTCTTTTTTTGGGGAGGGGGGGGGGGGGGGGGGGTCACAAAGCAGTTAGTTTTCTTCTTTGGTCACAAAGCAGATGTTGGCTGATGTATTTCTATGGTGTGAGATAACCAGTTCCACACCAACCCTCTTTAGTCGCCTGTTACCACATGTGCAGGTCTACATTGTTACTTCCCCTGGGCGACAGTATTTCACCAGGACAATACACACATGCTACCTAACAGCATGAGCAGCTACAGAATATGGGCAGTGTTATTAGGGAATGCTAAAATATTTGCACATGTAGTATACAAGGGTTTTTAATGTACACATTTGTTTCTTGCAGAAGTTGGTCATTGGTTTTTCTGTCTGTCCATGGTAGTCTTTACATTTTCCTCAGAAACCACATTTCCACAGCTGTTATATGTTTTTCAGCTTGTCTGCTCACTGTCCATGCTTCACATCCACACAAAAGTATAGATTATATGTAGCACTTAAACACTCTTTTTCTCATTGCAAATATCCTTTTATTGGTCAATATGTTTTCCATCTTGCAAAAAGCTACCTTCGCCAAGGCGATTCCTGTTCTAATATCTTCAAGGCATCTCCCATCATATGTTATGGCTGCTTCGAGATAATTGTACGAATTCACTTCTTTAAAAATATTATCATTTACTTGTATGTTATATTGTGGTATTTCCTTCTTCCCAGTGACGACCATAATCTGTGTCTTCTTACAATTTAATTCTGACCCTACTTGTTCACTGTGTGCAACACGCACATTTACTAAATGCTGCAGATCCTGCTCTTTGTCTGCAATGAGTACTGTATCATCAGCATATCTAATATTATTGACGTTACGTCCTCCAATATTTTTGTCCCAGATCCTGACATTCAAATGTGAATATCTCTGCTTAGAATTTACATACAGGCATCATTGAGGGACCATTAGATTTGGTTTTTCAAGGCCTATCTAAATGATGTGGTAGTCTCATTAGTAAATACTCAATTTGAAAATCATGATCGAACCTGCTACTTACTTATACTTATCACAAACATCAGAAAGAGGCAGTCATCGTTTTTGGCCACATTATGAGTAGACAAAAACTGGAACATGTGACAACCGGAAAGATTTGCAGAAAGGGGAATAGAGGAAGACAGCATGAGAAGATTTTTGAGTCTTGTGTCATGGCACGGAAGGGAGTCAACACAAGAATTGATCCATGACGTCGGAGATCGTAATTTGTGGAGAGGCATGATCATCCACACCACCCGACAAGGCACTGGATGGATGATGATAAAATAATTATTAACCCTTTTACCCCGGCTGGGCCGATTTCTCAGCCTTGGGGTCGCCACAAGGCACTTGTCAGAAACCCGACCGGGCCGATCATCAGCCCTGTTTGTAAGAACTGCTTTGATTGGTTTGCTTTTAATAGTACAGGCCAATCAAATGCTGCCTTGTAACCGTCAACCATTTTACTTTTGCAAATGACAGCTTACAGCACGCGTTTCTAACAGAGGGATTTAAATTTGTGAGTTTTAACGCAGATACCCGGTTTTTCATGGACTTGTGATTTCTAAAATGGCCAGCTTTGAACCTGAAGACGTACTAGCATTGACTAGCTCTGATAGTAGCGATTTTGACAGTTCAGGACTGTCAGATAATGACTGTAGTGATATGGAAAAGTGCCAATGAAGGACCAGACCTCGTGTTTCCATGGATTAAGTGTATTGGGACTGAAGAAGACCGTGATGATCCATATCCATTCATGGAGATGTCCGGACCAAAAACACATGCCGCCAGATGGTAGCCCACCTATTATGTATTTGGAGTTATTTCTCACACTAAATCTTATTACATTGTTTGTGAAAGAAACAAACAGATATGCCAGGCAGTTTCTTGATAGTGAAGTCCTCAAGAGAAGGTCTGTAGCTCACAGTTGGGTTGAGGTTACTGTGAATGAAATGAGGGCCTTCATAGCCATAATTCTCAACATGAGTTTGGTTCAAAAGCCTACGATAAAGTCGTACTGGTCTAATGAACCATCCCAAAGAACCCCTTGGTTCGCAGAGCTAATGAGTAGGGACAGATTTGAGCTTACTCACAAATTCTTTCACATGGTGAATAATATTAGTTTAGCCAAACCTGGGGAGCCCGGTTATGATCCTTGTGGAAAGTTTAGTCCTCTCATTGAACATGCGAATAACACGTTCCGACATTATTACACCCCTCATAGAGAGATCTGCATAGATGAGACTTTGATTGGTACTAAAAACAGAACACAGCTAATACAGTATCTCCCAAATAAGCATCATCATAAATGGGGAAAAATAAAATAAATTAAACAAATATACATAAATTATACATAAATATAATATAAATAAATAAACATAAATTTATGTTGTGTGATTCTCATTCTGCATACGTTCTCGGTTTTTTCGTTTATAAAGGCAAGCGTGATAATATCACCGATGATCAACAAGCAGCTGATAGTGGATAAGCCCACAGAGTTGTGATGAGACTGCTCAAAATGGGCAACTATCTGAATAAAGGATACCATCTGTTTGTTGATAATTTTGTTTCAAGCATGCCCCTTGTCAAAGAGCTGGGAGACAACCGGACACACCTCACTGGGACACTGAGACGCAATAGGAAAGGAATACCAAAAGGACTGAAAGTGAAGATGAACCCTGGAGACATAATTAATTTCAGACAAGGAGAAACTCTTGCCACTGCCTTTAGGGAAAAGAAGTCTCAAAAGAATGCTGTTCTACTGCTGTCCAGGCAGAGACTGGAGAAGTGCCACTGCAGAGACGTGGTCAACATGAAGGTGGAGATGCTCCTCAAACTGTTAGGAAGCCAAGAAGTGTTCTGGATTACAACAAACATATGGGTGGGATAGATCAGAATGACATGATGTTGTACTGTTATCTGGATGAGAGGAGGACTGTGAAGTATTGGAAGAAAGTAACATTCAACATTCTCGCAAAAATGATGCTGAATGTGTACATTTTGTATAAAGCTCATTCGACTGTAAATGTGATGGCTAGATACAAATTCACTACATTAGCAATTGAAGCACTTTGCGAGGAATATCGTACCTCACAAGTAAGCGATGAAGTCCCTGAAGCTAAAGGGATACGTTCCATTCCAGATGGAAAGGAGAAAGACTGTTGTGTGTGCAGTGACAGAAAATTCCTGGAGGGCAGAAGCGGGCCCGGTCAATGTGCAACAAATGTCAAAAGGGACTTCATGGTTGTTGCTTTTCTAAACATTAAGTGTTCAAAATTATTCTAAAGTGGTGTAGGCTTTCAGTGAGGAATTTTTAGGTGAGTACCATTTTTAAAAAATGTATTTTATTACAAAATATTATGTTATTAAATATTTTATTTTTCACAAAACTATATAATATATAGTTTTGTGAAAAATAAAATATTTAATAACAATATTTTGTAATAAAATACATTTTTTTTAAATGGTACTCACCTAAAAATTCCTCACTGAAAGCCTACACCACTTTAGAATAATTTTGAACACTTAATGTTTAGAAAAGCAACAATTATATATAGAGGGTTCTAATTTTTTTTTTTGGAGTTTATAAAATTGTCACTTCAGTCATTTCTGTGCTCCAAAAAAATGGCTCCGTCTTCTTCAGAGGGAAACCTAAATTTTGCCCAATGTTGTTCCGTCCTAAAAGGGTTAATTACATTAGGAATGGGGGGGGGGGGGAATAGTTAATATTATATTATTATAATAGACAATACCCGAGTCGATTATATTAATAAATCAATGCCCAAAAAATATTAATACTAATTCGCTGACAAACCTTTAGTTTTATGAAGTTTATTTTATTATTCTGTAACCACTCTAAAGATCTTAATTCTCACGACGCCCTGTGTCGTCAACTCTAGTGTCTACCGTCAGTACGCGGCCATGTTGGTCAAAGACAAGGGAAGCTAATCACACGTACAGTGTAAACCCGGCCCACACCTTTTCTGGTCTGTTTTGGAACTTAGAAAAACCAGGATGACCCCGGTAATGCAATGGCTGCCTAGTGATTGTAAACACAACGGCGGCAGATTGAATATTCTGTGGTTTTAAAATCTATGTGTAAGCAGTTACCATCCTGAAATAGTTACTATCTTTCGTATTATTATAATCCTTCTGTGATGGATAAATATTGTGAAACTAGGTTAATTCATTTTAGTCACTGTAGAACTAGAATCCGTGAGGCTGTTGAAATAGTTAACTTAAAGTTGCTTGCTTGCTTGTGTTCGTTGGCTTGAGCTCCAACGCGAAGTCCCATATGTCGGATGAAGACATCCTGTTGTCCAACATCAGTGTGATGTCATACAGGACCTGAGTTTTGCGTGAGTATCCGTTGTCCCATGTCTGGCTTATTGGTGTGCAGACTGGTGGTTCCTCACCGTACAGGCAGACACTCTCCGACTTCGGAGGAATCGGCGATCCTACTGACTTTAGCCAGGACCCCGAAGGGACCTGTTGCCCATGACGCTCGACGAGGACGCGTCAATAGGTCTTGGCCAGTATATAACCCGGCCCTGGTGCCTTGGAAACACCTCTGCGTCCCGTTAACTTAAAGTTAAAGTGTTTAAGTAAGGGAGAGTTATACATAGCTGGAGTATGAATAAACGGTTAATTTATACATAGCTGAAGTATGAATAAACGGATAATTTATACATAACTGAAGTATGAATAAACGGATACTTTATACATAGCTGAAGTATGGCTGTTTAAATATCAAGAATAATTTTCCAGATTGGTATCCCCAATAAAAATAATTGAATTAATTGTGTCCCCAGGCGAGTTCAAGAATTGTTAACTTGCGTTTCTGTACACTTACTGTTTACAGGCTTCGGCACTCTTCCCACTGACGGGTCTAAATAGTTCTGCAGTGAATAATTTTATATAACTAACACTAACCCTAACCCTAAACCCTAACTTATTCACTGCAGAACTATTTAGACCCGTCTGTCGGAAGAGTGCCCAGGCTTCCATCTTTGTTTACATTACCGACCTACTTTTTTTTTTTTTTTTTTTTAAGCATATCCTTTTTACAGGACTTAGCTGTCAACACCAGCATCTTTCAGCTGTATGTTGATCTCTTGGCAAGATTACGCTCAGTAGTTTGCCATTGCTTTCTGAGCGGCCGGCTCAGTATCCCGCAAGTCACGAGCGGGGATCGAACCACCTCAGTTCTCGCTCCGCTACGAGACTCTGCGTGATAAACGGGATTACAGAGAGAAAGTGTTGTAACCCCACAGCCAGAGAGACCGGCACCGACCTACTATTTCCTGCTATTTATGTCCTCATAATTCCGGTCCAAGCTGACAATAATATGCGTCGCCTCAGAGAGACATGATTAGGCAATTCAAACACCAGGCTTCCGACTTACTCATCATCATCATCATCAAGTGAGTGCCGGCTGGCGTAGGCATTCATGGCTCCCCACAGATCTCGGTCTTTGGTTTTCTGGATCAACTCTGCTGCTGATATTCCTCCATGCCACCGTCTCAATCCATCAAGCATCATTTCTCTTGGTCTGCCTCTGCCTCTCTGACTTTTCCCTTTTCCCTCTTTCCGACTGACTGGCCTGATGAATTAACAAACAAACAAGGACATGCTACTCATATAAAGTGCAGGAATACCTGGTATATGTGAAGCAGGTTGAAAAGAGAGAGGAGAGAGATAGATAACGAAGCTAGTGTGAGAGACAGAGATATGAGAAAGATGTGTTGAAAGACATAAAAAAGTGATAACTTTTATATAATATAAATAAGATAATATAAGTGACAAAAAAGAAATAACTTCAATAAACAAATATTTAAAACATCAGTTCATAATCATAGTTCCTAATATTTGTTTATTAAAAAGTCCCTTTCACCCAATTAATTGCTGAAGAATTTAAAAAAAAAAGATTGTGTCCAGCAGGGAATCGAACCAACAGCTCCCACTTATCAGGCAGAGACACTTACCATTGTGCTACTGAGGATACGATTTTGAGTCAACAAAAATATATAACATAGCCACTCTCATGTCCCGATGACGTCACATATTTTGGCAAATCACGTGACCAGGACCAGCCGGGGTTTCCGGTTCTGGGAAAAATCACGTGATAGTCCAGCTATGAATAAACGGATAATTTATACATAGCTGAGGTTTGAATAAACGAATAGCTTATACATACTCTAGGTATGAATAGACACTTCCTTATTGTACTTAAATAAAGTTTTAAAAAAAAACATTAATTTTTAACATGACGTCGCAATCTCAATCACCTTAGCAGTTTTTGGCGGTTTGTGACTTACCAGATGGCTTTTACGTTCACTAGTTTGTTACTGCTTTCTGATTGACAGACGCCCATACCATCGAATTCAAAGCAAGGCAGTATACTTCCAAATCACCCGCAACTGATTTCGAACTCAGAGTACTCCGACTACTCTGTATGTCGGGGGAATTATATTATGAACAGCGTTCAGTTCACTGCCCCCAAAACTACAGTGCCGACTCACTTAACTGTTGAGATTGATAAAAAAAAAAAAGAAAAAAGGAAACGACCCTTAGGGTGCATTGTGTATATGGTGCTAGACTATGTTTATAGACAAAGTAATCACTTCAGCAATTGAGGGTGATGATCAGATAGATATGGTAAGCGTCACACTTGCAACCTTTACTTTCTAAGACATTTCCTAGTACTCATTTTAGGCTAGCCTAGGTCAATTTTTAAAAGTCTGCCCAGATGTAAGTGCAATCCCATGACCACCGGGCCAGCAGACGGGCGTCTAGCCATTACACACCCCTGTGGCTATTAATCTTAGATATTGACACTCAATTAATGATGTTTCAAATCCAATGGTCACTATATAGCTTCACATTTCTATATTATTTTTTTTCATCTGCCTCTGTCATTACCAATCAATGTCTATATATGTATTGCTCATACTATGTTCATGCATGTTACTTTAATTTATTATAATAAAGTTTAGAATTACTGATGAACTTAGGATATTTAGTTAGTAAGTTAGTTAATGAACTGTAATTATTTGAATGTTATTGTCAGTAATACTAATAGTGTAGGCATCTAACTTAGATGTTTAGATAGTTAAGAGTACTTAGTAAGTACTACCTATGACTAAGAATAATTAATTTAGCTTCTTCTTCTCCTTCTGCGTTCATCCGTAGAGTTTTTTCGGACGTGATTGCGTTGTGCCTGTTTACAGCAGAGCTGCGTTCTTGCGCCATTAGGCCAACACATCCGACTTGTGCGGGCATTTGTTGACCGGGTTAACCTTCCTGGAGAATTTAGCTTATTTAAGCATTTAGATGCTTCAGACATTTAGTAACCATGGACATGTAAACAAACATGATGCCAGTGTACTACTTTTGGATATAGTTAACGTATATGTCGTATATTTTGAAGGGACTGGCAATCACTAAAGTGCATGACCCATCTCTGTTAAAGGTAGCTGGGCCCCATCCTCTTCTTATATGTAAATAGATCAAGAATACG